>VZTY01024040.1:16550-78562 GCA_013400935.1 Turnix velox | reverse complement strand
ACCGATGCTATGACTCCATCATAAAAGACCACCAAATGCTGATTGCCTGCAATCACCTCTGTGTCATCCTCCAGGTGTTTTTTCAACCCTTGAACCTCATTTCACAAAAAAATCAGAACTCACCATAGGTGAGTTTCTCAAGTTGAAGTGTGGACATCTGGTCAAAAAAACACTGTATATTTTATTGGATAGGTTTTTTTTTAAAAACTTCATTGTGAGAGGTGTGTTGACAGCTCTATTCTTCATCAAATTTACTGAATCACAATTCTATGAACAACAAACCCCAGGAAGACTGGCTATGTTAAAACTTCAAGAAAGGCTGTAATGTATCAGAAACTGAATCAATTAAGACCTTTGGTACATCAAATTGAATAGTTTTTGAATGCATGTATGAATCATGAGCCAAATGGTTTCTTTTGTTTTGATTTCTCTTTTTTTTCATTTTTATTGTAACTTTATCTTACAACAGCTGCATTGGATGTACCTGTTTGTTATTCTCCTTAACAATGTAAATCACTACAGGGTATGCTTCAAAAAACAAGGTTGCAGTATAAGCAAGTAGCTTGGATTTAAATCCCCTTGAAGAGTAAGAAAAGCAAGTGTAGTTATCTGGCTACAAATCATTAAAAGCGTTCTTATTACTCTGCATTGTGCTTACCATAGTGCCCAAACCACAGTTTTTCTTGAAGATTTACTGGCATAATTCCTTCAATTATGTGCTTTCTTCCTGTTGAACTATTCCTTTGATAACTACACTACACTGTAGTTTGCACTACAGATGCACTGAGCCTTCTCAAAGTAATAGTTTTTCAAAAGGTGGTATCAAAAAAAATAATGTACTATCAGGGATTTAGGAAGACAAGATGGCTCCTTGGGCTAGCAGCCAAATCAAGCCTGAACAGTGTCTCATAATGCCACTGTTGAATGAAGAATTAATTAATTACCATTTTTAATGAGGTTGTCAGTACATAGTGATTTCATATTCTGGATCACCATCCAGTGCTTAAAAAGGGGCTGTTGGGCTGCCTGTTATTGTCCCTCTCTCACTAAAGGATGGGCCATTGAAATAGACCTCACTGTAGAGGATGAATAATTTTTGCAGTCTCTATGGAAGTGACTCAGAAAAACATGGACAGCCCTAGGAATGCTGATGACAGATAAAAATCACAAGAAGAAACTTTCATAAACTGAAGACTGGGAAAATACCAAGTAGCCTTTCTGAGTAGAAATCTCCATGTATACCAAGTAGCCTGTGTGGTCCTTCCACTCCACATCTTGCATTCTCTTATGGGTATTACATTTGAAGCATATTTGCCACAGCTGAGCTGTGCATCAGGGCTTCTGCTTGAAAATGATACTTTTATGTCTGATCACTCACCATTTCAGTGGTTTTTCTTGTCAGGTTGCTCTACCTTCCCTGTCTGTGTGGTACAAGGCAAACAGAATAATGACTATTCAAATCAGAATTTATTTTAATGCCCAAGTACTCCTGTTCCATTGCTGGTATGCAGTGGTGAGAAATAGTCCTTTAGAATAAGACACCTTCCAGCGGGAGAAAAGCTTTTAGTTTGCTCACAAGTGTACAGCTATTATCCCGCAAAAAACCTGCACATTTTTAGCCCTGTCTATCAGCAGATAAAAGTCAGTAAGTATATTATTCAGAAACTCAATTACTGCAGAAGGCAATAGGAGTCCTGAAAAAATTCAACGCCCATTAAAGAATTTTCCTTATCAAAAGCTACTCTCTTAAAAAAGGTAACTATTTGCATAGCAGTAAAATCCAGTGGTTCTCCACATGCTACTCTGCTCAGCGCTAACAAAGCCGCATCAAAGCTCTCTGGGCTCACAGATGACCCAGTAGGACAGTATTGTCCAGACAGCCTCTTCAGTGGTCCACTGGCAGCGAAGCAGCTCATAAGTAGAGTTAATAGTCAGCAAAGATTCACACCCCTTTCAGGAAACACTGTGGTGCCTGCTTTGTATTATGCTCCTTCTCAGAAGTGCTTTGGAGAACAGATTACTTAAGCATTGTAAAAGGCTATTCTATATGCAACATACCTACCCTCAGAGTTTATGGACAAAGGAGAGAGATTATGTGGGAGAAACTGAAAGTAGAGAAGAAAAATATTATTCTGAATTTCTGAGAAACACGATGAGAAGTTCAATACCAACTTCTATGTAGCTGGGAACCATCAGTCATCATCATCCATATGACTCTGTAAATCTCGTTCCCTCTACTAAAATTGATACAATTTCTTGTTTTCTGTACAACGTCTATGTCCTGACTGTTTGACTGACTGGTGCTTACAGCTTTCAGCCCTGCTGGCACCTGTTGCCATAACCCAGAGAGGAATGCCAGGCCCAGGCCCTCCTCAGCTCAAGTGGCAGGGATGCCCAGATGGATTCCCCAGGGTTACAGATAAACACTTCCATATGGTTTTGATTCCTCTGGGATTTAAAGTAAGTATAGCTAGTAGAAGTACAAGGACTCGATTCAGTCATATGATCTCTCTTCACTAAGATAATTTATGAGAAATTTGATTTTGTTAGCTGGAAGCTAAAGGCAAAACTGGCTTATCTTTCCACTGAAATTCTCTATTCTAGGGAATCCTAAAAGAGTGTCGAAGTTCAGAAGTGTATGGCTTTCCTCCAGAGGAAGCAAATCGTTCCCTGTTGCCATGATGGAATCAGAGGATGCATGGAATTTCAGGGCTGGGTAAAGGCATGGCCCTGGCTCCACTGCCTGTATCCTGTGGTGAGACAGCTCAGAAAAAGTAGTGTCTCTCGTAACACTGATCTGTGCTCATAGACACGCTAGTGACAGTACTCAGAATACTCTGCTGCTGCAGCTTGTACATGCTTTTATTACTTAGGTAAAGGAAGAAAGTGTCTTCAGCTTGTTGTCTCTTGCACTTCTGTCAAGTCAGGTAAACCTCAAATGTAGTGTGGCAGGATGAAGCTATCTGAATATCCATACACTTGAGTGGGTTTGCCTTTTAATCCTGTTGCTTCATGGCAATTCTGAACATAATTATATGTAGCAATAGGATGAGAGACAATGGTTTGAAGCTAGAATAGGTCAGATTTAGATTAGATATTAGAAAGAAGGTCTTCATCCTGAGGATTCTCAGACACAGGAACAGGTTGCCCAGAGAGGTGCCTGAAGGCACTCAAGGTTAGGCTTGCTGAGGCTCTGAGCAACCTGATCTAACACCAGAATCCCTGCTCATGGCAGTAGGTTCAACCAGATTGTCTTTGGAGAGCCCTCCTAACTCTACACATTCTGTGTCTCATTCTATGATCCCTTGCTTCCACCAGCCTGCTGCTCCATCTTCTTGCCAGCAAGGGAAATCATCCACCACAGATTATCATTCCATGGGCCCCCCCGTCTCAGGGCTGCACTGCCACGAGCTGCACTTAATCAGTGCAAACCATCTTATCCTGTCATTTCCAAGCTTTGTCTCCAGCAATGGATAGGACTGTCTATGCTGCCAAGAGTTCAGCAATAACAATCGTACTGCCTCTGCATTAGGGCTTAGGCTATTTCGTCTCTCAAGCCAGTGGTTCCGCAGTCTTCTTCACAACTTTTAATCAGAGGCTAAGTGATCAAAAAAGCCTCCTCAAGGTTAAGCATTTAGCTAGTCTGACAGAGCTCTGACAGAGTTAGAAATATAAATTAGATTCCTGCAGTTGTCTGCCCTAGTATCTCCTGGCCTTTTTGCTGCTCTTCAGCTTTCTCTCAAATTTCAGTAGTCTTCCTCACAGTGAAACCGTGAATCTGTGACTACTGGAGAGGGAAGCAAGAGCAAGCCAGAGACAAGCACAACACAGAACAGAGTCTGTAGCATGACCCATGCCCAGCTAAATAATTGTACTGGCACAGCATTTCAGAAACTATCACAGCTCTGACCTGACAAGTAGCTGTGAGAGTCCTGGGGTCACAACAGGAAAGGGACAAAAAGTAGTTTCAGCAGAGAGTGAAGCAGAGGCACATCAAAGCACAGGTCTGCACAGACTGCAAACATAGGCACAGTACTGCCCCCATCCCTTGCAAATACTTCTTGACTGTTAGATCTCAAATGGGTTGAAAGAATAAGGGCTCCATATTCTTGTAAAGGGTGGATGAAGGCAATCCCACTCACTTCTCAAAAGGTCATGAAAAGTATTTTTTTCCTAATTACAAAGTGCACTAGCTATATTTCTACTCATTAGCTCTTTCTATATACTTTTATACAATGAACGAAGATGGAACTTTTTTCCATTTAATCTTTTGTACTTTATTTTACGACACAAATTGAGAAAATTGCAATAAACAATACACAGCAGCATGAAGCCATGCTTACACTAGCATGATAATGTGAACAGGTCTTAATATGATACTTGCATACACTCTGTTATTACAATATATTCCTATATTCACACCTCCTCTTATTCCCTTGTAGATGTGCAGAGAAGACTGAGGAAAGCTGAACATACTTCATTACAAAGGCTGTTCAAATCCAAAGGATCACTTTCCAAAATATTTTGAATTTTTTCTTTTCTGACATCAAAATGTACAGTGGTATTATGGTTGCAATATTATGTTATAAATATAATACATATGCATTAGCATACTTTCTGTCTGTAATACACCTATAGTGCATAGGGTAGTGAAACACTGGAACAGGTTACCCAAAGAGGTTGTGGACACCCCTTCTCTGGAGGTGTTCAAGAACAGGCTGGACATGGCACTGAGCAGCCTGATATAGTGGGAGGTGTCTCTGCCTATGGCAGGGGGGTTAGAACTCGATGATCTTTAAGGTCCCTTCCAACCCATACTATTCTATGATTCTATGATATTCCTGTCATACAGTACTTTTTATATGCTAAACTATTTTCCATCCTAACTGAACACTGAGAAGTAACATAGTAGTAACATAGAAGTTGCATAGAAGTAACATAAACTATTCTGCTTTTAATTTCAAGGCTAATGCCCTATTCTCACTCTGGCCTTTGACAACTGAGCTGTAATTAGCTTGCTATCACTAATAAAAAATTTGCAACCAAGGGCAGTATACTTTAAAAAACACTCTGTGTACCATGGGCACTTTAATAAATTTCATTAAGACAAGTTCAGAAGTTACTCCCTTACAGGTATAAATTAACCATCTTAGTGGGGTTCCATTACTTTGTCTTGACCACTTCATACACAATATAATAAAACTAGACTGAATCTCATAGGCTAAAAGTAATTCCTTTGGTCAACACTGTGCCTAAGGGATTTGTCACTTTTTTATTTCAGCATTGTTTCTACAGATGTTTATAATTATACACAGAGAGATGGTTTGTTACGTATGAGAATTCAGTATTTAAAAAAATTAATAACAACCCATGTCTGAAACTTTCAGCTATAGTAAATATATTCCTTGCTGCCTTGCATGTGTGCCTGTATTTGTATTTGCTATATGATGACAAATTAAGTCTTTTTGCTTTGGTTTATAGTTCCATTTGACATCACTATGCATTACTTAGTATTCAAGGGATTCTTCAATCATTTATGTTACGTATCATACTGCTGCAAACCAGCTGACACTAGGAATTGAATTGTCAACCTTTTTCATTTTCAGTTCACTCATGGGTCTCTACAGTTTGAACTAAGGAAACAGACATGTCAAAGGATAAACTCATATTGAAGGTACATCATACACACTGTCCAATAAATTAACTAGTTGTATCTTTTGAGGATCTAAACTAGTAAGGGCAAATGTTGTATCACTTTCAAATTCATTCACTCAATGCCATGCAACTACCAATACCAATGAGAACTAATGAGAGGTAATCTTCTGCATCTTCTGCAATTAATTTTCCATTTCCTGTGAGCTCTTGTTAAATTGTCTTATTTTCAGGTTCTACAACAAATGCTTTGCCAGCATGGTAGGACTTGAGGGGCAAGCAGAAAATGGTGAGATTCTTCTATTAACATTCAGTGCTTCTAATAAAAATCAAAAATAGTAAGTCTACAGAGAAGTGCATCCAGAAATGCATCCAAACTGTGGGAGGAAGGAAGGTCCACAGGTGTATTGAGGATAGATGACAGAATCTTTCATTAGTATAGCTTAATAAAGCATGCAACACATTGTAGCAGGTAGCTAGACAAACAGTACTTAAGATATGTCTGCTCAGGTAATAACCTGAAAAGCACTATTTTGTAGTGAGCCGGGGAAAGAATGGGGCCTAGACAATATCACTATCAGAGAAATATTCCTGGCAATATAGAAACATAATAGAAGCATTATCGAGGACAGCTGAACCTCAGGGATTCTGGAACATTCCCTTTGGGGCCAAACAGTATAGACTGAAAATTAGGATGAGAAAGAGAAAAAATGAAAAGACATGCTGAAACCTACTGCACTGAAGAACAACATATATCATAAAGCTTGCAAGAGGGTCAAAGGTACTTCCTGTTTTTGCCATGCTGTTGTCATTACCTGATTACAGGCAACAAAAACAAAATCTCAAGGCATGAGTTTACTGCCATTATCTTTGCACTCTATCCCAGTGCTATTTTTTAATGTTTTCACATCAGCTGACAAATATAGAAGCCATCCTGCAGATGAATATAGCCCCTTTCACCAGAATGACTCCATTATTTTCACAGTCACTGTCCTGCTCAGAAGGGAAGGAGAACTTCCCCTGGGCATGATTGCTACTGGACTGCAGTCTTCAACTTCGCTGAAGAAAGGAAAGTTTCATTAAAAAGATATTAAAAAGTATTGGTTTTATACTTCATCTTCTTACATTTCCAGAAGTTTAGTGCTCCCAGCCTGGTTTTGACATAAAGGGAAGCAAGTCTCCTAATCAGCAACATAATTTTCTAAAACCTCTTCTCAGGTGTGTCCTGCATGTTTCTTATTATATGCTTAATCCAGAGTTTCACACCACAGACTAAATAGTTGTGATCACCAGTTTTTCAGCGAGAGGCATCCCCAAGGAACAATATGCATTTTCTCCATGATCTTGTCATGCAATTTTCCTTTCTTAGTTCACCACATCTGTCGTGTTTACAAATGCTCTGAAGTGTGTTCTGTTACGCAAGAAAAAAAAGTGCTAGAAATTCCTTTGCATTGTCTTAACTCTTTAAGCAGTCAGAGCAATGTGGAGGATTTTCCTTCATGCCAGCTTGAATAAAAAAATAGACTAAAGTGCCCTCTTGTGTTTCTCTGTATAAATCTACAACAGACCTAAGAAAATATTCTTAAGAATATTCCTATGTATAATACAATTTTTTTTAATGTTATTAAGAAAATATTTAATAGCATACTTCATTACATAAAAGAAAGAGATATACAGAAAATACTTACAGGACTCAGGCTTCCAAACTATCACTATCACATTACACAGTGCAAAAAATACACTGAAAAGTATTTCTAGGATTTGTTAATCACTTGTCCTGTATTCTACTGTCTCAGCGCTGTTACATTTATACATCAGATATAACATAAATCAAGAAAGCATTAGCAGAATAGAGTTATAAAAATAAATACTTATCAAACTCTGTTTTATTCCATTTCCTGAAGTATGTCTTTGAAAATTAGGCAATATTTTATGTCCAGAAACATCACTTAAGAAGATGCAAATATTTTGCATTAACCTGGGATTCTTTTTGTCAACTGAATGCTATTTCATCATTTGAGAAGGGATAGCCCCTGTGAATCAATGCTGCGGTGTTTGGATTCTGAAATGTTTCTGAGGTTGGCCTTGCTTTCATAGTGGGCTACAGTACCATGTGACATGCTAATGTTAGTGTTTAGATCTGGCTTTAAGACCTGTTGTTTGAAAGAAACTAAGTGAATGAAAATAACAAATTTATTCTGTATTTATGAGAGAGGAAAAAGCTTAAAAAACAAATTTACTTCCAAAAAACCAGTCATAATTGCATGTAATAGCTTGCAAAATCAGCATTAGAACCTTCTTATGCTTTTCACTAAGGATTTTCCTGATATACTCATCATGAAGATAAAATTCAAAAGCTGTGTACAAAGTCCAAGCAGTAAATGCAGATGACTGCAAGAGGAATAGGTACTCTCATGTAGGTACTCTCATAGGGACATGAGGCAGTGATTGTGGTCTGGGGTGTTCAACCTGCAGTGCAGCATCCCCATTTGATTACTCCTGCTGTGCTCTGTCACATATTTTTGACATGTGGCTCCCTGTAGATGTCTGTTTTAATAATATTTAACAGTTGTCTTGGGAAAGAAATGGAGGTTTTAAAAAAGGAAATTTTTCATGGAGAAAAATGAGAGTTTCCCATTAAAGTGACTGGCATAGAGTTGCAAACGTTAGAATATTCATTTTTAGCTTGTGTGTATGTCATATTTGACACAATTTCACTGAATTTTTTTCAGTTCTCTAGGTTATCAAAAAGATAGCTTTCAGCTCATGGTTGAAATTTCCATTTTCTTCACAGATACAACAGCTCACTCTCTGAATTGAAAGATAAGAGTTTTGACCACGAGATTATTAGTTATATGGGCCTCTAATAATGAACACGAATCTTGACTACCTGTAACAAGCAACAGGATGAGCTAGGCTGTTTTTGGATCTACCAAAATTTTCAGTTTGATATGTGTGCAACACTGGACTGTCTGTGGAGCATTGCTTTTTTTCATAGTTCCAGCATAGTTTATCATAAATATGTTTTAGGCATCTACCATAAGACAATCTCCTGCTTACCTGAGCTGCTCCCTGCAGATACACATGTACTCAAGTTCTATGTCCTCTCCTGAAGTGTGGCAATTTATTTGTCACTTGCATCTCCCAGAGGACTATGAACATGTGTAGTTCTCAAAATCCATTGGCCAGTCCTTTCCCTCTGCTGTGATGAGATTATTTGGAAAGCTCAGATTTTCACCACCTATTCTTTTTCTCTTTACATTGTTTGCCAAGTGCTGGCAAAATTATACATATTTTTGGCACCACAAGGTCGAAATTCATGAACCTTTAAGAGGGATTCATCCATTACTGATTTAGTAATTCCAATCTACAGTCTCAGACAGAACAGAGAGAAGACTGAAATGTGGACTGACATACCTTCCCATATCAGTTAAGTCAGAGCTGGAAACTGATTTTTGTCTTTGGTGACAGAAATCCTTTTCAAATAGGTACACAATGAATTAAAAGGTGTGGTTGTTTGGGTTTATTAATATTCAAAACTACAGCCATGATTAATAGCAGAGAGTAGCTGCCTCTGTTATTATATTCTGTTATTTTTAATGTATTTCTGTGTTACAGACTTTTTTATTTCAATGTCTTATATACTCTATTGAATCTTGACTTCATTTTTTTCAACTGCTCATGAATTGTGCAAACTACCAGGGTAAATAACTATATGGAAATTCAGGAAGCATGAAAGAGCAATTTCCATCAGATACCTGACTGGTATGACCATGGCTGTCTTTCTTAACTCAAAAATAGAACCAAGATGTCATTTTTCCTCTCTTGCTACCCCCTCACAGAAGACTCAATCCAAAGCTTTCTGAGTTTAGCTGAGCTTTTCTCCATGATTTGTTTCCTCTGGGTTGTCCATTGGGAACCTGAGTGAGATACAGGTGTAGCTTGCTGACTGCTCTAATGCTTTTTAGAGCTCTGGAGAAAGAAAACAAGCCTCTCAACTAATCAGTATATTCTCCAGAAGACCAGATCTGTCAGGTGTGCAAAATGGGCAAGTGTATTTGCAAGGAGAAGTCATGCACAATCACACTTTCAGGCCTACAATGTTAAATCTTTCATAGCTCTGATATTCTCTTCTCTTTGCAAGCACAGCCACTGAAGGGAATTAGTAGATATTATAACTATTCACAAAAAAATCCTGAGTTATAAAATTATCATAATGAAACAGTACACTTTTCTGAGTACAGTGAATTCAGACACATCTTGCAAGATGGGGTAGTAATAATACATACGATGTTCTTTAAATTATGTAATTTTATCTTCTTTATAGTTAATTATTAGCAAACTTTATGAAGTGTAATTATGCAGAATTTTCTAAATCTGAGTTTCTTTTTATTTCAAGAAATTACAAGATAGCTTTCCTATCTACCTAACATAGCTGAGAAAATCAGACTGATTTATCTAACACACCTCCCTGCATGCTGTTTTGTCACAGCCCTATGTGATGAGGAGGAAAAAGTAAGAAGATGCTGGAAAAGAGAGGAGTAGTAAGCTGTTGGATTTCTTTTGTAGAATATACAGTGCAGTAGAAGCAGGATCATCGGAAATCTTACAGGACCCTGATGTAGTTGTCTGTTTCTATTCAGTTAAATTTTCAGGTACATTTGCAGTTAACAAAACTTTTAAACATGTACTTGACTTTCATTGCCTTAAAAACTATAGTGAATCTTCAGTTCCAGGTATCTCATATGAGAATCTCCCTGGAATACAGCACTTTTCATTTTCTTGATAGATGTTGCAAGTTGTGTTTCCAAAAAGATTATCCTTTCAACTGTTTGAATTTTGTGTAGGCTTTTGTTCATCTTACTGTGTCAAACACTGCCTTTGTACAGCTAACAGAGTAGCTGACTCTATATGTCTGTACTTGTTCTATAACAAACCATTTGGTATAGTGAGAATACTGGTTAAAACAAAGGCTCTGGATGTTTATTGCATAAAAATGGGTACACTATTTATTTCCCTTCTGTCATATTTGAATCAAACATAGAGGTGCAGGGTCACTATGACAAATTAATCTAGTCAGTCATTTTACAAAACAGTAAGTGAAAATCGTATTGAAATCAGGCAGAAGTCAAGAATTCCATTCATTCCCGAGAGATGACATGCCTACTTTGACAGAAAATTTCCATTTGGTGCTCAGAGAGACATGAATTTCAAGTGCTTGCCTTTCATGGACTGGCATTCTCGTAAGAAAAATTATACTGCTCTTAGTGAGTGCAGCTCCAGATAAGTTGATGGTGCTAAATAAATCCTCAACAGCTGTGGATCTACTGTAGTGTAGATCTTAGTATGAGCTCAGATATTTAATGCAAGAACTGGACCTGAGAATTGTGTAATTGATGGTAGGTGCTTCCTGCAGTAGGTTTGGTTACTATGTAAATGTGTTGAAGCAAAACCAGCAGAAGCTACCAGCAGTAACTGGTACTTAGTGTAGCTTCTGCCAGAAGCTCCCAAACTGGGGCCAATCTATGTATGTCCTGGAAAAAGATATTTATAATTTAGCATGACCTTCACAAATTGCTGACCATTTATCTTAGCCCTTGATAAGACTGCTCAAGGCATTTATTTTTTTATTTTGAGTTTTATGCTTCCCCATATGATTTTGTTTAGTAGATTACAATAATACAGAGTTAGATGAAATGCTCCAGGATGAGCACATCTGTACTGAGAAGGTAAGCAGGAGACCCAGAAGCTGAATTGCCCTTTGAAGGGCCATTAATAGTAATTGAAAACTGCTTTCCTAACCCACATATTTTCACTATCCCTTTCAACCTCAGTTGAAACTAAGACAGCAGAAGAATCTACATAAAGAATCCAGATAATTTACAGAGCAATGTGATGATTTCAGGAACTGTTTCTTAGGGGAAAAAGCACAAGTTTACGCCACAGGCCCCTCAGCTAGCTGAGGTTCTCAGAAGAGTTATTTGTGACTTAAAGGCAAGGCTGCCTGGACAGCTGCACGCTAAAGTTCGGGCAGCTGCAGATAAAGGCCACTGAACTTGGGACAGCATCTGATCAAACATCTAATAAAAATCCTAAAGCCAGCAATGGCCAGGACTGTAGAAGCAATGCAATGGGTTGGCATGTGTCCAGAAAAGTGAAGCCCAAGCAAAATACTATTTTTATCAACGATACCTTTGATCACAAGCAATTAAAGTAAGTACATTTGGCGAGACCTATTTTCTTTCAAGCATTATTGACTGACATAAATTCTAATTAAGTCTTTTAACCATCCCAAATTTTGTCCACAAATCAATGCAAGATTGACCTAAAACTACTCAGGTCATTTCACCTATATTTCTAAAAATACTGTGATGATTTTCATACTGTGCTTGGTCCCTTGAAACTTACTTAATCACAAATTTACAAGAAATTGCAGACACAGCCAGAGATGTCTACTACAAACACAAGCATTTTTCTGTTACCTTGATAACCTTGTTGAAGTCAAAAGGGTGGAAGAAACTGGAGAAATTTGTTTTTCCACGTGGGCTTTTTCTTACCAGGTGTTTGTCTGCTTCATCTCAAGGGTTGGAGATGGTATCTCATTAATCCCTACTGACCTCTTACACTCTTCTTGGCCATTGTATCCTCAAAATCTTAACAAACATTAGAATATAGACAATACAATGCTGAGAAATACACAAAATTCCTTCAGTCTGTCACTTGTACCAGCAAAAAAAAGCCTGGGTTCTGGGAAAGCAGCATGAGTCAATATATCCAGGGAGGAGGGAAGAGGGTTTGCCCCCTCAGGTGTGCTGCAGATTAGGGATAATGCAAGTCCACTGAGTAAAATAAATGTCACTCAAACGTAATTTGTCCCAACTCTGAATTATGCATTGCTTGCATCATATTTCTTTTCTGAACAAATACCCAGGTCTTGACATTTCATAGCATTATAAGGCTGTTTGTTCTTGAATTTACTTCTCTCCATACACCTTCCTTCTTATTGATGTAGACCTAAATGTTTGACTTCTCATACATTTTTTTTTATTTCAGAACCCTGGGTTTTGGTTCATCTTCATCTTGAACACCATCTCATTACTTTAAAAAGAGCCCTGATCTTTGTGAGTATGTGAACAATCACACCCACCAGAACACTTCCATGTCCAGAATTGATGGTGATAATGATAATAATGAAAAAAAATACAGAGTATCAGCAAATAATATTGAGGAGGAAGAATAGATTAGAACAATACTTAGTCTTTTTAAAATAATGAGTGCTTATAACAAAGTGCATGTCAGACTGGTAGAAAGTTTGAAAATCCCAAGCATTGAATGGAAGAGACTGAAAGTAAGAGACAGATACCCTCAGATGAGCATAGCTTCTTCATTTCCTTATGCAATGATTACTCATTTAACAGTCTCGTCTCCAACTTTTAGAACAATCCAATAACATAAGTATGTTACTGATGACTTGAGAGGGAGTTTTCACGATTCAGACTCACTTTGTTCTGTGACATGGAAGCAAAAATGCACATAGTTATGCAGTATTTTCAGTGCAGATGTGCTAAGAAACAAATGAATCCTGGCACCAAGATCACAAGGTCCTGGCCTGATATGGCCCATTGTACCCTGTAAGGCCATAGAAAGAAAAGTCACAGTCTCTGCTGAGGCCTGTAAGGCCCAAACATCTTGTTTATTTTGCCAGTATCTGGTAACTCAAATACCATACATTTTTCAAAGTAACCCACTGTTTTCTCCATGCTCCAGGATCTTAGTCAATGGTTTCCATGGCAGAAGACAGCCACTTTTCAAGATTTATAATTATTTACTTATCAGTCTCTAAAGACTTGAGCAGAATTTACTATTGTGCACTAAACATCTATTTAAATATCATGACAGAATATGACTGATTAGGCAGCCTGGAACAGAAGCTGTACCTCAAACAGAAGGTAATGAAGATACCATCTTTTAGTTCTTACTAGCTTCAATTGCCACAATAACTGCAGTTTTTCTATCTTCTATCTTTCCTATCTTCATGTCTTCTAAGACATGATACACATTTTCAAAAGTCTGAGGTGTTTATGAGTTGGTTACTGGTAAAAATTTGTGGCCAGATATGTTGATGGGAGGCTCTCACCTCCCTCAGAGAGAAACCAGAAAAGCCACCAAAGAAAATCCCAAGTTAAAGGTGATCCTCCTCCCGTCAGGCTCAAGCCAGTGGCCATAATGAGAGCTGCAAATGGAAGCAGGTCCATGCTAGGGGTGGCAAGTGATTCCCCTCCTTGCCCAGCTCTCCCAGCCAGATGCCTCTGTATAACAGGTAATGAGGCTCTCAAGGCCAGCCCATGGGTGATATGGAAGACAGTCTGACCATATCAGAGAAGTTGTCAGAACTAGAGAGATCTACCCCTGTTTAATGACCACCTACACAAGGAAGAAGAGACGGGTTGTAGTTGTAGGAGACTCACTTCTGAGGGGAGCAGAGGGTTCAATATTATGGTCAAATGATCTTCTGAAGGGAGCCTGCTGCATTCCTGGAGCCCAAGTCAGGCACACCACTATAGGAGGATTCCTGGCTGGTTCATTCCTCAGGCTGTTACCCGACTGCTGCTCTTTTCATGTGTGTGGTAAGCAACATATAGCACAGGAGATATCAGAAGGGAGTCCAAGGGCTTTAGGAAGCTTTGGGGTGCAAGTTATCTTTCTTCTCTTCTTCTAGGTATAGACAGTGACTCTGAAAGAGGCATATGTGCTCAGTCTGATAACACATGGCTCTGCAGCTGATGTTACAGTATCAGTGGGATGGCCTATAGATGGCACTAGGCTTGCTGGCATCAGATGCAGTGTATCTTTCTGCAAGGAGAGAGTTCACTTGTGAGCTAACAGTGAGCTCTTTGACTGACCTTTAATATAGACTTGTTGGGAAGGGGGATATTATCAGATTCATTTGTGAAAACTCAAAGGATGACACTCCATGCTCTGACCGATACACTGCAGCACACTTGAACTCTCATAGAAAGTGACTGGGGGCTTCTGAGGCAATAAGAACCAGAAAGTCACAGAGAAAACTGTAGAGCCGCAGGAAGGAGATTCAGTCACTTGAAGCCTGTAAATCATCTTCATCAGGAGCCTGATGTGCCTCTATGCAGATGTACATAGCAAGGGAAACAAGCAAGAAGAGTTACAGATGTGGACATTTCTCTGTGGCTACAATCTCAGTGGCATCACAGAGACATGGCAGGACAGCTCTCATGACTGGAGTGTTGGGAGTGGTAAGAGCTCTTCAGAAACAACAGCTGCAGTGCATGGAGCTTCATCTGGGGTTGAAGAAGAACCAACAGAGAGATTATGTGTCAAGACTGAAGGAAATGTAGGGGCAGGTAGGTGATGTTATAGTGAAGGTATGCAGCAGTAATGCACCAGCCTGAATGCAGTGACTGCCAGATGCAGGATGGTAAACTGTGAGCTGGATGGCACTCAGGATATTGCCAGCCTCTGGAGAGCATGACAAAATACAAGCTATATAAAAATTAAAACAAAAAGTCTGTGAATTAGCGGGGGAATTAAGGTATTGAGGGAAGAAGCAGGAATTGCAGAAGAGAAAACTTACCAGTACACCCTCTCCTTGTACATGTCTTCAAAATGCTTGTTTTTTTGTAATTTTTCATATCATGGAGAAAAAAATGCTCTTAAATAAATACAGAATAGCACAAGTTTATATGTACTACATATGATTTTTTTTTCTCCTTGCAAGTGCCAGCCTTATCCTTCTTTGACTGTATTTTTCTGTCTTGATAGTTCTCTAAAATGGAGTATACAGTGCTTTAAAAAAATAAATAAATCAATGACCATTCTGGGCTAGGTTTACTTTGTATAAGGGTTTGCCTGTTCCTCTGTGAGGCAGGAGAAATTTTCAATAAAAACTACAAGAATCAATTCAAACCTTCATAAATATCCTGAAGTATAAGGGGATCAAAACCTCTAACTTATGTGGCAAGAAATTTTGGGTTGCCTACAATCTTGGAAAAAGTCGTCAGTATGAGAACTGGAGTTGTCAGACCCCAATTCATATGCTAAATAGGATAAATCATTTACAGGTTGCAGTTGTAGTAATTAGTAATAAAATAATTTGGCTTTGTAATAATTAATAACAGCTAAACAACAGACTCATGTAAAGAGTGCCATCTAACAAAACACTCACATTAGTTTATTTATTGGCAGAGGAAGAAGGTGTTTGAGGAAGGTTTTACATATTGTGTTGCTGTTTGCAAATTGATTGCAATGGAGAAGCTGTAACTGACATTATGTCCCCATCCAAAGGTGAGACTCTGGTGGGATGGCATGTTGGGAATAACTTGGAGGAAGAAGTAGGATTGTTTTTGCTGGACGGATTAGTAAGAGAACTGTTTATCATGGACTGCCATGTTTAATAACTTGTTCCATAGAAGTTATTTCCAGTGTAGCAGCAGGAATGCAATTAACCAATATGCATCTGGATCCAAAATTGGCCTCTTCAGAGAAATTCAAAGGAATTCAGAAAATGGTGGTGCTTTGAAGACAGGGACTTTGAAGACAGTTCTGAGTCCCTCCGTTCCAGAAGGACATGAAATTGGTTGAGAGAGTCCAGTGTAGAGCCACAGAAATGATTAAGGGATTGGAGCATCTCTCTTGTGAGGAAAGGCTGAGAGTCTCTTTATCTTGGAGGAGACTGAGGGGTAACCTCATTAATGTTTATAAATATGTAAAGGATGAGTGTCAGAAGGGTGGAGCCAGGCTCTTCTCAGTGACATCCAATGATAGGATGAGGGCATTCGGTACAAGCTAGGACACAGGAGGTTCCACATAAATATAAAACTCTTTCCCAGTGAGGGTGACAGAACATAGACTGCTCAGTGAGACTGTGGAGTCTCCATCTCTGGCGACATTAAAAACCTGCCTGGACTGTTCCTGTGTGGCTTGCTTTAGGTCTTCTAGCTCCATTAGGGGGATTGGAAATGACCTTTTGAGGTCCCTTCCAATTCCTGACATTCTGCAAATCTGTGAAATGCATGAAAGATAAAGTTATAGTAGGCAAATAACCCTTGCATTTTTATTTTTTGCTTTAATATTCTTATACTGATGAAATATAATTTGGTTGAAGTCTTGAATGACATGCAAACCCAGCTTCCTTTGCCACTTAGCTACCAGATGGTCAGAACAAAAAGCTTCTTCTCTGGGTAGATGCTCTCCAGATGCTGCAGATCCAGATGCTGTGGAGGTCTGGATCCATGTGATCCAGATTCCATATGGTCATTTTGTAAAGCAGCCATGTCATACTCTGCTAAGGCAGAGACGCGGGACTCAAGCTTGAAAGGTATCCCCCTGCATTATTCCATGCTTCAGAGTCGTTTTCTAAGTCCCAAGAAACAGAAGGAAGAGAGGTGACAAGTGTCTGTGGAGGTTCGGCAAGAAAAGCTGAGGCAAAATCATCCAGTCAGCTCCACTGTGGTGCAATGTCACACACACAATCTTCTCCCAGATTAATGTTCATGTGTACAGGAGATCCACCACCAGCATCCCCTGAAGTCCTTCTGCCTCACAGTAAACAGTCCCTTCAGCCCAGACACCCCCAGGAGCATTGGAAAGGACCATCCTCTGTCACCACACAAGGATGAAATACCTGAAGGCAGTGAGCACACCTGGCCCAGCAATATGCAAGATCCTGAGGAAGATAGTCCCTAGAACAGTTGCCAGTACTACGAGTCTCTTCATTTTCTGACCTTCCTAACAATTTCATGAGCAGTCAAGCATCTTTCCAGAAAAAAGAGATGTGTGCATATTCACAAACACATAATCCTACATGCCTGTATGTAGGTAAGTTCAACAATAAATGAAAGTGCTGCTTGTTTTCCATAGTCAAGTAGTTAGTTCAGATCCCTGCACTTCTTATGAAATTTGTCAAGTGCATTCTTAATTTTTAATCTTTATCATCATTTAGCTTGGCTTTGAGGAGAATTTAGGAGATCATTTCTTAAAGGAAATTTCTTTTATTTCACTGGTTTGATTGTGGATTTTTTGTGGCATTCTATATAACGAAGTGTAATGACTCATTTAGATTGCATTAATATAAATTCTACTCTAAAAAGTTAAGCTGCAGTTCTCTGTTTAAGGAAAGAAAGATAGACATTCAGAGTTTTTGTTGGAGATGGACCTCCTTTAAAACAGCTGCCCCAGAGAGAGACAAAATAAATCTTACTCAAGCTCAGGCTGTAACAGATATTTTCACATTGTGCCAACTAGGAAGAAACTGGGAGGAGTACACTGAACTTTCTTGTTTTAGCCCACCACCATGTCACATTAGATCATAACCCCAGAAACATCTATTTCTAGACACCATGCCAAATTTTTCTGCATATGGTATATATTCCGCAGCACTGACAGGAAGGTGCTTGATTACCTGCAGAATAGTCACTCACAGACCTCAAGGAAGAAATCAGAAATTTTTCTTCTCCTCTGAAATTCTCCTCTAAATTTTTTCCAAGATGCAAGTCTTCTGTCTATCTAGGACACTCTCCCTCCATCTCCTTCTATTAGGTTCCAGGATATCTCCTCATTTTTTTCTCTTTCCTATGTCAGTTGCAGAGCAGAGAGCAGGGGATACTTCAACAAAAATAGCAGGAAATCCAGTGAAAGCACTAAAGCTCAGCCAACATGTGATGGAACAAGACAGGCAAAACTTAATAAAATAATAAAATATTGGGAAAAATCTTTTTTTATAGTGTTTGAGCCTCCCACTTTTCCCTTACAAATATCTTACAGAAGACATGAGGAATAAAAGAGATGAAAAAAACAAGAACTTTGCCTGTCAAACCAGGCAAGGCAGCTAAAGCAAATAGATCCTTTCAGGTGAAGTTAGATTTGCCCAGTGCAATGTTTATAGTTGGTAAGCAAATGCACAAAAAGATGTATTATTTTGCCACGGAGCTAGAAATATCTTTCAGGCCAAGTCACAGATGCTTCTTTATAGTTCAAGACACCAACACAAACTGAAGCTCTCTTTCACACAGACACGGTTTGTTTTTCTGAACCTCAAAATAAGCATTCAGAAAGTTGTTACTGAGCAGGAGCTGACATAAAGACCATGCACCATCTCAGTCTTCTCCCCAATGGCAAGCATCTCAGGAACTGACAGTTAGTACTGCATTCATCTACTGAGGTGGTGCCAACATTATTTTTCAGCCCAAGGCCTTTTCACATGCTTCCCCAGCTATACTTCTATCTCCACCGAGTCAGTTTTACTTGGCTTTGAGCAATAAACCAACCTTTCATTTATACCTTGAACAACACGCTTGAGGATGTCAGTCAATTCAGAAAGTCAAGGAAATTCAGAACACTGCCCTTGGGTTTCAATGCTCCTGCTTTTCCAGGACGGTCAGCCTTCCTTTCCTAAAATACACACATGTATATAAATATTGACTGTGTGGTTACTTTAACTGCCAAAACACAGCTCAGAGAACACTGGCTGTGAATACAGCCTCCATCTCTGGTAGCTACACACACAGTAGGCCTGAAGGCAGCAGACACCGGCACCCACGTTTCAAAATACTCCAAAAGCAGCAGCACCACAAATACAAACAATGAATTTTCAAAGAGATGCAGATTTAAGTAGCAGCAGCACTCATTTCTGGAAGTGCAGAGCACAGCAGATCTCTCGTGTGGGGTGCTCAGGCTGGACAGGTAAGCTAAGCAGCATCTGCTTTCTCCCTTCAGGAATAGGGAGATTTCCCTGAAAAAGATGATGTGACAAGTTCCTTGTGGGTGTGTACTTTCTTCTTCTGCCTGGAGCTTCAGGTAGCCACATTCCTAATATCAGCATCTTAAATAAATACTGGATAGGGCATCATTCCAAACTAGACTCTTCAGTCCTCCTAAAATTAGAGGCATTAGTAGTCCTTTCTCCCTGAAAAATAATCTGCTCTCACCTACTACTTGAAGAAATATCCTATCAACTGGAGTACTTCAGAGATGGGATATAATAATGCAGACAACCAAGCTGTATTTTCTGCTTTTATTAAAAAAAAAAGAGACAAGACATTTATATATCAGAATATTTTTAAACAAGGCCTTTTTGTTAAAGCTTTAGATACCTAAAAAGTGTTTACATGATTCACACCTGCATGAAGCTTTCCAAATCACACAGTAGACACCAAACAGCTATATTGCACAAAGATCCACACAATACCACACCTTTGTTAGCTCAGTCTAAACTATAAAGTGCTGTTCCATAGGAAGAAACTTGTTATGGAAAAGAAAGTATCTGGAAAAGCAAGGACTGCTGAACTGTGTATCTGAAAGGTGGTACTTCAGTTATAGTTGAAAAAAATCTGACTGTGCTGTCAGTGCATCTGAAAGTGTGTCTTTTTATTAAACAAGCTGGAGTAAGCACCATAGAGTACTGCAATGAATGCATCCTAAGTATTCAAGTAACACCAAGAACTGAGTCAATTATTAAGCTCAGAATGAGATAAATTACAAACAGACATATCAAAAGGTAGGTAAGTGTTTGAAGTAGCATTGATCTGTCCAGTAAAACAAAAATTGCATAGCAGAGGATCTTGAATGTATCCAAGGTAAAGCTATAGCAGAGGAAAACCCCCTACATTTTTAATTTCTTCCTGTTATATTGTTACACCAGTAAAATTTAATTTATTTTTAAATAAAAGAGCGTGAGAGACAGTCTTCATATCTAAGACCAGATGTTCAATTTATGTGTATTTCCAGAAAGTAACAAAAGGCCAAAGCCTGACTGTGTTACACGCAGTAACATGAGTCATGTACTCAATAGACTGTACTAATAAGTAAAAGTCTTCACAGCTTGACTAGCTGAACAACAGGAGTGTGTGAAAAACACTGCTTAAGAAACTTTGTAAACATCATCTTACTATTCAGCATTGACCAAAAAGGCTAATACGGTTTTAGGACTATGGAAAGAAGAAAAACCCAGAATTTTGCCATCCTTCACCAGCAACACAGTGTTTGCATGGAGGGCTCCTTCCATCAACCTCAAGGTGAGAGGAGAAAGAGACGCAGTAGGATACTCATCAGTACAGAATGGCTTCCATTTAATGAGAGGAAGAGAGTGGAGAAGGATATAATTCGGAAGAAAGGCTTTGATAACCACCTATGACAAAAATTAAAGACCTAAAGGGTAACTAGCAAGGGACAGTTTGCCATTTCTCCTGCAGGAGAAAGTTTCAGAAGACATTCACTGCTTCGAGTCTGCTTCGTGGGCCATGAAAGTGATCCTCCAATAAGCACACAATTCTTACAATTTCTCCTGACATTTTCAAACACAAGCTTAGGAGAGAAGACACTGGGAAGGCTGACTCCAGGTCAGATTCATGCAACAGTTCAGACAGCAAAGCACACCAAGGTTTTGCATTATGACCTACATTCATTCCAGTGTATTGTGAATTTCAGGTCCCATTTCATAGCAATACAGTTGTATACATGTACTTACTAAGCATACTTCACACACATTCATCAAGGTACAATACTATCCCCAAATTAGAAACCCTATCCCCAAATTAGAAAGCACCATGTATATATTAGAAATATCCTTCTCTTTAGATCCTTATATTCACAACAAAACAGTGCAAGTACCCAAATGGTCTTTTACATGGACTTCTATGAACAGATGCAGCCTACCTCCATGCCTAGTAATATCATGTAATAGATCTTCTTGGAAGATATGCTAAAACTCATGGAAGACAGAGAGGTGATCAGAGACAGGCAACACCAGTACACCAGGGCCAAACCATGCCTGACTCATCTAATGGCCTTCTGCAATGGACTGACCATTGATGCTATGGATATCATATACCTGAACTTATACAAGGCTTTTGATAAGATTCTTTAAATTTGAGAGATTTGGTTTTAATGGACATACTGTTCAATTGATGAGGAACTTGCCAGATGGCCAAATCCAAAGAATTACAGCTAACAGTTCAATGTTCAAGTGGAAACCTGTAACAAGTGGTATCACTCAAAAGTCTGTACTGGCAGCAATACCATTTGGTATCTTCATTAACACAGACAGTGGGATTGAGTGTACCCTCAGTAGGTTTGCAGACAACACCAAGCTGAGATTATTTGGTAGCAGGAAGGGATACCATCCCGAGGAACCCTGACAGGCTTGAGAAGTTGGGCCCATGTGAACATCATGAGGTTCTCCAAGGCCAAGCCTATATCTAGGTCTGGGCAATCCCCAGTAGACCGGGGGATAGAGACCAGCCCTGCAGAGAAGGACTTGGGTATCTTCATTTATGAAAAATGGGAAATGAATCTGCAACATGCACCTGCAGTCCAGAAAGCAAATTGTACCCTGGACTGCTGGGTGGGCAGAGAAGGCAAGGGAGGTGATTCTCCCACTATTTTCACTGGTCTGTATTACATCCAAATCTGAGGCCATCTGCATGGAGCTAGAAGGCCACAAAAATGGCTAGCCCTGGAACATACCTCCTGTGAAGAAAGGTTGAGAGGGCTGGGGTTGCTCAGTCTAGAAAAGAGAAAGCTTCAGGAAGAACTTCATTGCAGCCTTTCAATACGTGTAAGGAAAATCTTAAGACAGATAGGCACTTTTTACCAAGGCCTACAGAGACAGATTAAGGGGCAATGGTTTTAAAGCAAAAGAGGTTAGCTTTAGATCAGATATAAGAATGACACTTGTAACAAAATCAGGGTGGTGAGACCCTGGAACAGGTTGCCCAGAGAAGCTGTAGATACCCCACCCCAGCAAGTGGAGAAGTCTGGTCAAATTGAAAGGTGTCTGCCCATGGCATCGCAGAGGGACTCAATGATCTTTAAAGGTATGTTCCGACCCAAACCATTCCACCATTCTATGAAAAGCTATGATGCAATACATGAGAAGAAGACAATTGTGAGGGGAGACATCCTTTAAGGCATAAATTGTGTCTCAAAACTTAATCAGTGCATTTTTAAGATTCTTACTAGAAAACCAAGATGCTACTAGATCAAAAAATTAACTTAAAAACAAGTATTAGAAGAAATACCTGGTATTTTTTACAGTTCGTGTATTATTACTCACATCAATAACCCACTTCTTTTTGCATAAATACCAGGTACTACTGCTCATGCATGCAAACAATTATGATTTCGGACTTTAAATTTTGATGTTAAAGGTAGAATTGCACTTAATATTTTTTATACAGCCTACAGCAAAAACCTGGAAGAACAAAGAAACTTGTCATTATGCCACCAACTATATGACACCAAGTGTCAAAATCAGTTTTAGCTTACAGTCAGGTGAAAGGTTATTTCACATGCAGTCAGACTCCAGTTTACACTCTACTTCCTAAATACAACTATTATAGTTTGGTTGTTTTACCCCAAACTGGTACAACCACCTGAATGTTCAGATGTTCTTCTTCAAGTCCTATTGCAAAGTGAAATGCCAGACCTCTGGTGCTCAGGGGTTAACTGGAAAGCATTAATGCCTCTCAGAGGCATTCAGGCAAATTTCTTAAGAGCAGAATAGCAATCACACACCGTCAGCTTTGACTTCATTAAATGCAAAATGGACTATATAAGCATTTAAGTTACATAAATGGCAGATTTCTACTCCTGAAAAGTAATTTTGATTGCTAGTCAAACTTCTTCCCTGCTTCACACAGATCACAAAAAAGACACAGGAGAGCTCCACATTTGTTTATAAAAAGCATGGCCCAGAGGCTTGTGAGCAATACGTAAATAGAACATAGTCAGGACAGAAAACTATGGTAGAATTTTTCTGTTCAAATTTTCCATCTCAGAAGAGGAATAGGAAGGTACTCATGCACTAGATGTCATTGTGGTACTCATCTTACTTTGCAGTGACAGCTTCCTCAAGATGAACTGCCGCACCACCCATTAAGGCAAACGCTGGGTACATTATGCCAGAGCAGTCCACCTTGCACTCATAAAGGCATTTCATACTGCCAGCGTTGTAAAACCCCAGCTTGCCTTTGTCACAGTCGAGGCAGATGCCCAAGCATGATGGCAAGGGAAGGACTCTGCTTGCAGGATCTTTGGGGGCAGCAGGTGTCATGGGGATGAAGAACTTCCTCATGCCTAATGTGACCAGTGTAAAAGGCTGCGATGAGTCAAAGAAGGCATCTTCACTCCCACTGTCATGACCACTGTCTTGCTCATACCTAGAACAGAGAAGCATCTATTCACTTTTGTCAAATTCTAAAGTGGGATCAGCAATGTGAACTGGAGAATATTTTTCTGTAAGGCAGCACCACAAGATCATCCAAAAAACCCCAATAAGTAAAAATATACTGAAGCCAGGAGGAAAGATGCACTCAGTAAATGAAGAACTCTCACTTAGACTACTTCAAGCAATTAATAACTGTTAGTCATTAATGAGGATAAGACCACAGAGGAGCTCATGTTAGGCAATCATTAACAGACCAACAGGTATAGTAAATTATGTAACTCCAGAAGTAATGTAGTGAACATGACTAATCATGACTAAACAAGACACCGGAAAACACATTAACATTGTTGTTGTCCTATCAGTTTTCAACACCACTGCTGTTATTACATTGTCTTCAAAATCCACAGCACAAAAAGCAATGGCTAAACTTTTAGGGCTGTTTGTTTTGGGATTTTGCTGTGCTCTGCCTGGGGGTTTCCCTGAACCCCTGTTTCCCAGCTGGCTACTAGGAAAAGTTTGTAGGCAGATTAGTTCAGTTTACCTGCTTTTCATTCTACTTCAATTTCCAAATCAACATGTCGAAAAGAACACATTATTCTTTGCAGACAATCCTAGCTAGGGTTGCATTTCTGGGAGGAGGCTGGATGTCTGTCAGATAAAGTTTTCCAGATATATGTGCAGATAAGGATAAAGAAATTAGGAGAATGTGATCTCATTTTCATTTTTCAAAAAGACCCCCTCCTTCTGAGGCTCAAAACAATGGCATTTTTACACTTTGTACATTTGTTTGGGTCATGAAAAAGTTGAGAGCCCCATGAACTTCCAGCCTACAGTTCCTAGACATATCCAGGCTTACTACAACTATAACTGAGAGCTGGAGATCTTTTTGCTTGTTTGTCCTCTGTATTTTGGTTCGTGCTCAGCGGCAATACAGCATCACAGGCAAATGTACAATCTGGGATAAGCCAGTGAACATTGCACCTCTGAATGGCTTCCCAACACAGTATGCTAAGAGAATAAAATCAGAGTCTTAATAATGGCAATAATGGCAATTAAGCATTGCAACTGACTTTTTTTTTTTTTTTACATCCTTGCTTAACATCCTTTTATCTACAGGAACTTGGATTCTTTTCCAAAAGGAAAGAAAATAGAACTCTGGATAACAGAATCATCTTTCTACTAATGGTTGTCACTTTCCACTGGTTAGTTTCATCTTGTGCACTCATCAAGAACAGACTGGTTCTGAACTTAGTTACTTCAAAAGCCATCTCCTACCTAAAACATGAATTAAGCAGGAGTCTGCAGTTTACCTTGGACTAGTCACATCATGGGTATTATGGAACAGCTTCTGTATCTTGTTGCTAGAAACAACTCCCACTTTCACCAGGTATGAATAGGCTTCCACACGAAAAGCCCAGAAGTGCTTTCCTTTGGCAATCCCAGTGTCACCAATGATGTAATCCAGAGTTGTGTGGCATCCAGTCTGCATTCGGTCAGATCCCAGCAGCAGAGGAAATCCAGCCCTGCTTTCCACAGAGGTTCGTCCTAAGTTCAGCAGGAGATGTTCAGTGTTGTAGCCACACCTGTCATCAAAACGAAAACTGAAAACTGAAAAACAGAATCACAAAAAAATTCCTTAGTAAAGTATTTGGCTTTCTGTACTTACAAAATACATTTTAAATCACAATGACATTCGAATATCTCACTTTTAAGCTACCCAGAAGACCACAAAAGTTTCAGTATGCAACTTCCTTAACCTGTTTGTTAACAGTTCTTCTAAAAATTTATGCAGCCAGCAACAGCATAGTAGAAGACTGGGAGCTACTGGAAACCACCTAAACCACCTACAGCTCTTAACAGCAATAGACATAGATTCAGCAGCTTGTGGATGTAAGAAAAAACAATACCTGGAGCGGGAGGTGTACGCAAAGTAACTTCTCGGCTCCAAGGACTACAGATGGAGCCTTTAAATCCTCGAACTCTGAAGGCATAGCTGCTGTCATCATCAAGATTAGAGATGACTTGGCTCTTGCCACAAACTTTGATCTCCTGCCACGTTGTCATCTCCTCTTCTCTATTCAGCTTATGATACTCAAGAACATAGATATCAGCTGAATCTGTCTTCCTAGGGCATTCCCAACTGATCAGAGCTTCGTTGTACATTTTGCTTTGCTTTTCATTGATTTCTGGTATTTCTAGACCTGGAAAGCCAGAGATTTAGGAGCAGAAAAAAAAAAAACAACCTCAAATATGTTGTTTAAAATTTACCTTTTTTGAGTGGCTGTAACACTGAGGCGTGGGGGAGCAAATTTGTGACTCAGTCACAGAGTGCAGATGAGGATGTTTCTCTTTATGCACTTAAGAGAAATATCTGATTTTATTTTGAAAGTTATATTCTTTATTATTTGCCACCAGAAAAAAAGTAAAAGCCTATTCTCTCCTGTCATGCAACAGAATGCTTCTAGAAAAAAAAAAAATTTACTTAACTACAGTATTTTGGAAGCAAAAGTAAACAGGTTCTGTATGCAATGCCATCTTCACTTCTCTACCAAAACCGAAGCTAGAACTGATGCCAGGTAATGCTCTGTAGACCATGGACACAGAAGGGAAAATGAAAGTCTTAAGGCTGAGTTCTGCAGCCCTGCATAAGTTATGTCTCTTTCCAGACAAGATTGCAAAGACAAAAGTCAAAAAAGTCCTGAAGCTCTTGCAACTTACCACTGGAATGGAAGGACAAGTCATGAAGGATCTCCTCTTGCTTGGCTGTGTCCACTACAAAGCCATCAAAAGTAGTTTCAGCTGCTGGCCTGAAGCTGTTCAGAGATTCAGTAGCCTTTTGTATTCTGAAAGCACAGATGCAAAGGGATGACAGAGAGAGAAAAGGTTATTTGCAAGTGGGCAAATTCAAATCCTGGGTTTTGCTTTAAAAACAGTCCTGTTTTCATGTACTTACTGATGTCTCTCAGAAATTTCTGTCTCTCCAGAAAGAATTCACATGTAAAATTTAAAGACCTTTATTACACTGGTGTGAAGAGAGGTAACCATGGTTGGACAAACACTTTAACAATGTCACTATGACTTAACATGAAAAATAGATGCAAAGTACTAATGCAGACCAACTGTTGAGATTCAAGAAGTTTAAAGCCAGAAGAGATCCCTTTGCAAAGTCCTTTGCAAAACTCTGTGCGAAGGACTGTGTCAGTGAGCAGAACAGGACACCTCCCTCTGCAATCCCACTACAGGAGGACAGGTGTTGTGCCACAGACACAGG
Organism: Turnix velox; assembly: GCA_013400935.1. Classification (NCBI taxonomy): domain Eukaryota; kingdom Metazoa; phylum Chordata; class Aves; order Charadriiformes; family Turnicidae; genus Turnix; species Turnix velox. The sequence goes on along the minus strand of VZTY01024040.1, from coordinate 51,440 downwards.
GGCTGACAGAGCCCCTCCCATGCGCTGCGCCTTAATACACACTCAAATTTTGACATTTCTACTGAACACTACCAGGACTATTTCTAAGCCTCTACAACACAAGTACTACACTGAGCAGTTTGCTAGCTGGTGTGGAAAGAATACAACTGACAACATACCCTGGAACAGTTGCTGTACCTCAGACAGAAAGAATTTAAAATACCTGACATGGAGCTGTTTTGCTGTTTGCACAAAACAAGATGGATCAGTTTCTTTGAGCACTTCCTGAGCATATCCTACAAGGCCATTATTTTCCAGAAGACCTTGATATTCTTCAGCTTGTGTTTGCAGTTTTTCCATCTTTAAGTTCTTAGTAGCTTCAATTGCCCCAAGAACTGCAGTTTTTCTCTCTTCTAAGACATGATATAATTTCTCAAATCTCTGACATGCTTCTTCTTTAGCTCTTTCACTGTTGCTCTAGGATGAAACAAAAGACATTTCAGACAGATTCACAGCACCATGGTTATGTACAGAAACCACTTAAAGCCGTTTAAGATACCTAGGCAATCTAGTCTTCTGCTTGATGGACAAGACTAATGAATTTTGTAATGCTCTGTAGCACCAATAATGCAATCAGCACTGCACCCAAGCTAGCAAGTATTTACCATCTTAACACAGAGACTAAAGTGTAGGACAGTATTCTTTTGCTTATATGTCAGCTTGTGCATAGCATTTGTCTCAGCTGCTGACAGGGAAGCACTGTAAATGCAGGTTAATCTCTTAAGTCCTCATGAACAAGAGCTACCTTCTCCAATCACCTCGGAACTCTAGCTCCACCCCTGACTAGCACCCTGGATAAAAGGAACTGCAAAGCAGGAAGACCACCTGTATCATGAAACAGGAAAGTTCCTGCAGTTTCTGACGTGGCTTTTTTGAGTTCACACATGAGCTCCAACTCTTCTGCAGGGAGTTTTTTCCCTTATTCTGACTTTACTGAAACATCATAGAAACTGAGCAGCACCATTAACACACTAACTCATCTCTCTTTGGTTGAGTTATCAATTAAGGTTTATGTCAATTAAATTCATAGCAATACCCCAAATTTAACTTCTCTGTGTATGTTGCCCAAGTTCCCCACACTATGAGAATTAGATCTTTCTACGTCTGACTCACGACTTACTCAAACTGTACAGAAATGGTTTGGCTGGCAAACTGAAAAAACATCAGGGATCTGAAGCACTTCACTGAAGAAGTTTGAGTACCTGCTGGGTTCCTGCCTCAAACATCTCCAGACAACCCACAAGCCACTCTTACCTCTGTTTCTTTCAGCAGCAGGTCAAGTTGTGTGATGTGAGCTTTCACCTGGATATCCTTACTGATGAGGTACTCAATATCTTTTGAAAGCTTCTCCTGTTAAAATGAAACCGCAAGCTTGGCAGCTGTCAAAACAAGGCCATCCTACCCAAAATGACACCAGCACAGGCAGGTCATCCAGATAGTGCCTGGTTTATCTGCCTGCCACCAGCTATTAGCAGCAACCTTGCATGGAACTTCCTGGTGACCGGCAATGACTGGCCTCTGCTGTGAGTGAGACTGGAGACATAGTCCCTGAGGAGAAGAGACAATTGCCTCATCTGCATCACTCTTCTCTAGCTACAACAGTTGCCCTTTCTTTTAGGCCAAGAACATGTGCCTTTGAGACATTACTAAAACTTACAGAAAAGTCCCATTAGTTACTAAGTCACCTGTAGTAAGATTTGGTAGAAAATTAAGAGATTCGAAACAAACTTATGAGTGCATCTGCCCTTCCTCCACTGCAAGAGTTTGCAGCTCTACAGGAAGAGCCCGGAGAACAGGCAAGGAGGTCAAACAGCACAAGACAGACTGTCCTGGTGCTTCTTTTTTTACCTGTGAGCAAGAGAGGAAGCTAATGAAAGAGAGGAGGCAGGGGCGGTAACTGTTAAACAACAAAGCAATGTTTGCAACTCTGCCCTCTTGCACTGTGCTTAGGGGAATGAACACACCTTCAGAAACATGTAAGGCCTAAATAGATACTTCAGATGTTGATTCCTCAAGAGTGCTTCTCAAGTATCAGGTAACCCAAGCCATAAAGACACTTCTCTTAAAAATGCCAGAATGTAAGCTATTAACCACTTAAATCTTCCACATTGCTCCGTACTGCTGAAAAGATAGCTAAAATAAGGTGGAAATATTTGTAAGGAGTTATGTTTCAAGACTCATAGGAAATGTAGCTCAGACGTGTGCTATGTCACACTAGTATGTATATTAACATATGCTGCACAACATCATGCCTCATGACTAGTTCAGCTCCTCAAAACACAGGTCCTGGCCACCAGCCAAAGGAAGTTTGCCCTTCCACCAGAAGCTCACCACTCTTCCCCTATTGTTGGCCAAGTCCAACAATATTTACTTTTTACCTTAAGGGTTTTGTAAGCAGTGCTCATGGTTGTTACTCGGTGGTTTGCATGACTTCCTCCCAGTTTACACAAATGACAAACAGGTCTTCTGCAGATTTCACAGTACATGTTTACCTTCTCCATTTCATGTTCTGGACACATCAAAATCTGAGAGAAACAAAAAAATAAAGAATGCAGGTGTGCTTCCAACCACCTATCAAATCCCTTAGTTATCTCACAGCAGCATATGACTAATCAGTGGATTTTTAAATATTCGTTTTATCCTCCATGCCAGTGAAAGCCAGCAGATGAAAACACATAGTTTCATGAGGTTTGCAGCAAGCATTCCTGCAATAACGCCTGTGTACACACCAGGCACCCTCCATACTGCAATCAACATGTTCTGTTATTCCCTGAAGTTGTTTGCATGCAATATATAACACGCTGTCATAACACAATAAAAAATTTAACTGTTTCCATGCCACCCCAGCATCTCTTGAAACAGCTGTGAACTGTTTCTTAGCACAAGAGTTAACTCTAATGATTTAAACCTCAGTGAGACTCTGATCAGCCACAGAGCCACTGCTGCTGGAGTCACAAAAGAAACGTAGACACCATCACCAGTCACAGCTATTTTAAAGACAAAAGGCTCCAGTGTTTCAGTTGTTCTGTCTGATTAAAATTGCAAGTAGTCAATGCTGAGTGCTAATTCCATCATCAAACTAAACAGCACTGTGAAAAAGCTGGTCTTCACTGAAACTCATCTTTAAGAAATTGAACATCATGGAATAGGTGCTCAATGAGGGGAAAAAACTCCTACTCAACTCCATGATTAGGCAACAGATAAAATAATTTAGAAGGTACCTAACACAGCACCTAACCACAGTACCTAACACGGCGCTCTAAGCTAAAACTACAGATCATCTGTGAAACTAGCTCTCAAGCCCCAAATGTTACCTTCAGCTATACCAAAAAGCCTAAAGACAAAGGAAACTTTCAGGATAACTAGCTCCAAAGACATCCACAAAAATCCCAGTCATGTTTAGACTGTGAAAGTAATTTTTCCACAGCAGTGCACTTTCACATTCAGCAAAAATCACAGATTTTTATTCTCAAAATTCAAAAACAATCAGCCCAGTATATGCCCCTCCCATCCCCATCACACAAGTTACAAAATGCTCTCCAGTCTGGCTGGAAATTAAAGCAATGACTGGGAACATTGTTTAGACGACCAACAAATACTCCATGCATTCAATTTAGGTTTTAACAATGCAATACAGTGAAAAAACACACTTTTCTTCACATAAAGCTCAAACAGTCCTCCAAAAAGATTTCTATCAAAGCACAGTAAAGATCAGTTTGCTGTTGCTGAGATGTTCTCTGCAGCAGCAACAACCAAAAAGGCTTACGGTTCACTCAATAGATAACAGTAATAATAAAGAAACAACAGTCCTAAACAGGAAGTACTATTGCACAGACATGTCTGAAGCTAAATGTGAATGCTACAAACAAATTCTGCGATATGGTTTACGCACCTTGGGTCTGAAATTGGTGGTTGGTCCGACATATTCATGCTGGGCTTTCAATGTCCCCCAGGGATGGTGCACTTTGAAACATTCATTGCAGTAGCTTGCACTGCAGTCCATGCAACTCTTTGTGGACTCCTGAGCTGGAGGCTTGCAGAAGTCGCACATAATAGCAGCCGCTGCCCTGGCCGCCTGTCTGTATCTTTCCACAATGGTTTCCAGAGTAAAGTTGCGAAATAAGCCATTTATACCTCGTTCTCCAAGATCAATATCCCGCTGGCAACCCGGACAATGAAAAAGACTCGATCTAGGCGTCAATGAGTTGCGTTTTCTGCTGGTGTAGATAGCAGATCCTGATTTAAGAGGAACATAAACAAAAGGTGTTTGGATTACAAAGGAAGAAGTACAGGCATTTACAAACAAACTCCAAACTATTGTAGCACATCGTCCAAACCAGTTCAATACCAAATTATATGCCCAAGAGGCGTCATAAAAAAACAAAGAAAAGCAGGTGTTACCAGTACAAAATGTCAGCCAAATCACTTAGTGAAAAAATGCAGAGGCTTTCCTGTCCACGGCTGAGGGGCCTTGATAAAGGAGAGTTGCTAAGTAAGTCCTAAATATGGCAATGCTCAGATATTTATATCTGAGAGATTCCTCTACTCTGAAATGGGGAACTCCAGATCTGCACAGTCACATGGAGTATACATATGATTTTTCATTTCAAAAGGAGGGAGCTGAGAATCTGCTCTCCTGCCAAGCACCTATGTACAAATTTCCCCTCCTCTCCAAAATAGTGAGTATAGGCTAAGGTAAATTTGCAAGCTGCTCCATTATCTCCTACTCATGGGGTAATGCTTTGAGGCTCTCTGACAGGTAGATGGGGAGTACTGATGGACTACCCCCATCTCTCACTAGTAAACACACAGGGCACAATTACCAAAAAGATTCCTTACATATTTCTGAAGAAGGCTAAGTCAGTGTTTAGGCTTAGCATGTATTCACTCAACCTCCCCTTAAAAAAAAAAAAAATTAAATCCTCTGTGGCTGGAAAATGGTTTTAAGATTCATTTGAGAGGACATCAGTTGGTATAACTAACGAAACTGAAGTGTAACTTAGCTGGGTTTTAGTGTTGAAATTGTAAGAAAGGAAAATTTGTTCTCATCTGTTTATTTAGTCAATATTTTCCAATCAGAAATGTTGATGCTTCAGCTCTTTATGAAGTGTCCTTTGATGCTACCTACACCTGCACTGTGCTGCTCTCCTACAGCTACTTCATCCAACAGTCCTAACCTTCCCTTCCAGAGTCTTAAAAAAAATAAAAATCCACAACAAACCAACATTCCCATAAGGCATTGGTTCCTTTGAAAAGTGTCCCATAGTAGCCATGGATGCATGATGGCCAGCATACACTTATACACTACAAGTATGTATACACTGGTGGCCCTCAAACTCAACTGGTCGCCTGCCTTTCTAGCAAAAATAACTCCCCAGGCATGTGCTGCAGTACCTTTAACTTGGCATACAAAGCAACACACACATGCAATGCACAGCAAAAGCAGTGAAACACAAACTGTAGTCCAAACATATGCTCCAAGCCAGCACATATGCTCCAAGCCACACACAAGAATGTGGAAACTTCTACTCACACTTCTATGGCTTCAACATATGATTTCACATGCAATCGCATGCAGTCAATAGCTACAGAAAGGTGTAGGAATACTAACATTCACTAAAACTAAGAAAATAATGGTAGAGTGTGATATGCAAAGTGGGCCTACAAGCAACATGCTGTACCAGAAAGCAAGCAATGATAAAGCAAAGCAACAAAATTAAAAAAACCAAAACCAAATAATAAACAAGGTGCAGTGGTCAAGTTTAAAACTAGAATCTGTAATTCATATCTAGTAGCATGCTTTTAAAGTCGGGCCCAAGTGGCTCAAATGTGGCCAGGGTGTTTGTTTGGTTCAAAGGTGAGCCCAGCTCCATCACAATGGAGGCCTTTCATTCTGCCAATGGTAGACCAAAATCAGACTGTCATCACGAGCCATGCTCTGCCAAGTCTGGTGACACCCTGTGTATGGAGAGCTACCCAGTGCCAAGGAAATCCTTCAGATGCCTTATCCCTTTTCACCAACATTGCCCCAGGAGCACAGAGTTGGGTTTCTTCCTCTTATTTAAACTCTGGAAGTTCACTTTCTGACTTTCTGGGCATGCTCAGTCACTTCAATACAGAAAGTACATAAAAATTTCTTTTTACCTAGAGACTATTATGATACTACCATGGAGTAAGAATAAGTCTCTTTTACACTTACAGGATTTCTATTTTTAAAAATAAAACACTGATGAACTCATTCATTACTTCAAGCACTACATTTCTTATCTGTCATGAACCCTGTTTTTGAAAACTGAATTCTATTTTTTTAAAAGCTCCCAGAAAAAACAGCGAAGCAAAACGCAAGGATTTTGCAGTCCTATTGTAGTCCCTGTGTTCTCTCTTAGACTTTGCACATGAGGTCTACAACAAACTATTTTGTGAAATAACAGGAATCACCACAGTAAATTTTGCACTGTGATTTATAAACAGAGTGCTCCATTTCCAATTAATATGCAGTAGCTAAAAATGTAGTACATTATATACTCATGCTGAGATTCCAGACTCACAAATATTATTATACAGATTATGATGACTCAAGAGAAAGAGCAATCTTAAGTATGTCTTTCAAAGATAATGTTTAAATGTCTTCTTTGTAAGGTGAAAAGCTCAACCTGCAACTGATGGTTTGCAAAGGAATGAGACATCTTTGAGATAAAATGGTCTTTTCCAAGTAAACTGTATCACCATTATTCTGTGATTATGCAAGAAATGTGTGAATATAAAAAAACTAAAGATTTTAAAAGTCAACTGGATTCTCATAAAAGTTCTCTTTAAAAACATATGTATATTGGCTTCATACCTCTGCCCCTCAAACCCACTTAATGCTTTTGAATGGATTTTTAGCAAAATATTAAAAAAACAAAGCAAGAACTCAGAAGCTGCAAAATGTCATTTTCAGATGCTTCAATCTTCCTCAAAATCAAGAGTTCTTGCAAAAAGAGCAGGTAAGGACAGCTTTACAAGAGCTCTGAGGGAGTCCTATGGTGTGTCTGGTTTTGTGGCACTTTCAGTCTTCAGCTGAGGCAATTTAACTTTCCCTTTGGTTTGTCCTTCACTAAGTCTCAAATTCAGGTTTGTGTTTAGTTCAGTTAGTCTTTCTTGAAGGACAAAATGCCTAGGAATTGTTCAGATGCCTGCCAGTCTTATGGCAACACAGAGCATGGGAAGTTTTTTTCCCTTCTAGACAGAGACATCAAAAAAAAAATTTATGTTAACAAGCACACACAGTGGCTGAGATGCTCAGACTGGCTCAGTTATGAAATTAGATGTGCTTAAAGATACATCAGCTATGCTTCAACCCAAATGTGTTACTACGTTTGACAAACATTAAAAATGTGTCACTTAAAAATATTTAGGTTTTCTCATACATTCACATACTGTGTTTAATTGCTGGATACAGAACTATCCACCAAGATTAACATGGTGCAAAAAATTCAATCTGCTTATTTATCAAATTAAGCAGAGCTCAGACACAATGAAGAATGAGTATTACTTTCAACTTAAAAGCCATAGCCAAGCATGACCTCTCAATGTTACAAAGATCAATCTAATCATTTCAACTCACTACCAGTAGGACAGCATTTCTACTACAACTTGAACATATAACCTCTGAGAAATCAAAAGCCTGAGGGTGAATGGGTTGACAACTGTTAAAAGGGAAAAATGAAGGTGGCTTTTTGCTCACATTATTACATGTTTAGTCATGCAGACACACATGAAAAGAGACCTTTAGTCAGTGTTGAACAGAATGAAAAGCTTTCCTTACAGTCCTTATAGAAGTTCTCTGCTCTAGCTCTGCCCACTGCAAAAGCCATTTTGTGGACTTGACCACTGACAAATGCTAACCAACAATACTTAAACCAAGATCTAAATGCTAGACTAGCTCCAGACAATACAAAAAGTAACACATTTCTACCTCTCCACCCAAAAGACCTCCTTTGCAAGGCTGTGAACAACAAACAGAAAGGCTGTTTAGAAATCAAAAAATTGGACTGCAATGGTGTAAGTTTAAAGCATCAGCTGTTTTCTCTCCCATGGCTGTTAAACTACTGAAGGGCTGAAAGGCCAGAATGTTTAATTTCCTAGCACATGAAACAACAACAGTATTTAAGCAGAACAGAAAAACGGAAAAAGAAGAGATGAGAGTGGGGTGGCAAGCAGGGAAAGACAAATATACAGTCTGTTTCTGCATCATCCATCAGGGCTGCACCACTGTCAACATAACCACACTCATTACACCAACGCTGTAATTAAACAAACATTACAGAAAACAGATTAACAATAAGAAATATCCTATTTTTTTGCATGCAATTAATTTTCAAATGCTTTTTTTTTAAACCATCACACATGTTAGATTTTAAGAAACACACATGCTCCATTTCAACTGAAAAATAGTTACAGCCTTTGAACATAAGTTGTATTTGTAAACACAAGCGGTGCAAGCACAAATACAGAATGTGCACCTCAAGAATTAAAATGCCAAATTAATTTTAAATAGATGATACCTGTCTGGAGATAGCAGAGATTCCTTAAGTGGAAAAAAACAACCAAACAAATAAAAGAAGCCTACAGGGAGCAAGATATTGCACTTATTTTCAAATTTAACAGTAGTGTCTCACAGTGACACACCCTACACAATGCTACCAGAAATTCTAGGGGGGTTTTGTTACACATGTGAGGCCCCACTTTGGATGTTTTCTTGTATGTTCTCCCTTTTACAGGGCTGCTCTATCACAAATTCCCCCAGGGATCACAAAAGAAATTTGGCAAGGCAGTGGACAGTGAAGGCCCTTCAGATACAAGAGGAGAAATGTACAAGCATAAGCTGCAACCTGGTTAAACACTACTGGTACCAAATATCTGAGAGTAAATCTCCATATCAGCATGGAAGCCACAGTTCCTGCAACAGAGATAACCTCAACATCCAAATGTATTCTTTAAAGCTCCCATTTCCGCATGCCTCTCACTTTGAAAACTTGAAGTGACCGAGATGATAATATTCCTGCGATGTGCATCTACCCAAGGTGGCCTTTTGTTGGTGGCAAAGAGGGGGAAGCCCACCATTGCAAAGCCTCAGCAATATCTTACTACTCATCAGTCTGGCACCAAGTCTTCAGGAAAGCATTCATTTCTCTCTGCCAGCACCTCAGATAAAGAGATAAAACACACACACTTCCCCTTCAGTGAGTCAGGATGGTGGAATACTACTGTTGATTTAGAGATGACAATCCCTGCAGCAACCTGAATGCCTGTGTTTAGGAGACACAATACTAGAACTTTTCTTGCCCCTTCATCCAGGGTGGAATGAAGACATAAGCTTAAACCTTGCCAGAAAGTCAATCAGTCATCCAAACTCTACAAATCTCCAGGTAAAGTCACGCAGCAGACAACTGCGGTAGGGAATGCCAGCCACTTCAGTCCACACATGCTGTGCCAGAACACTAAGCTCCCTGAGGAAAATGTTGAAAATAGACTTGGGTTTGGGAGAAGGCAGCCACCAGTGGGCTCCCTGCATTCAGACTTTGCTTCATGCTGCAGGAACAGAGGGCTCAGAAAGCAGTTCGTGTTCACATATGTATGTCAATTAAACAGTAACCTATTGCAGACTCACAGATCAGGAAGAGTATAATGAAGATAACCTGTCATTCAGTTTGGGGAGCCCCTTAAATCATGTAAACCTCAGCCCACAAAGCTAAAGCACACACTCTGCAATAACCATTCACATTCACTTATCAAACTGATTAGAAAAAGCACCAATACTAACAACTCAGGTGAAATAAAACATTTTAATTTGGAAGATGGGGAATTTGTTTGAACTTCAGAGACTGGGGAGAATAAATATCAGCAACATATGCAGTGGGTGACTCTCACAGAGCACTGTGGACTGTGGGTTTATTGTAGGTACTTATGTCAGAAGGAAGCCTACAAGACAAGGAGAGTGTTCTTTCACAAAGTGTTAACACGCACAAAACACTGTCAGTGTGCCTCTAAAAGCAGGTCAGCTCATCCATGGACTACACAGACAGGTGTCAGAATCTTTTCAGTGTAGTATCACAGATCAAGAGGAGTCCTGCAGTGGAGTGCTCCTCACAGCTTCAGGCAGACCACACTGAAAAAGACTGTCATCACAGTATTCTTACAGTTGCCTATCCTCCAGTTCTGCAAATGCATAACGGTCATCAGCTATGGAAAATTATTGACTGTAAGAATAATGAAATGGGTGGGGTGAGAACATCCTTTTCAAAGTCCACAAAGGCTCAGAAGGAAGTCAGAATTACTGAATTACTCTCAGGCTCAGAAAAACCTGGGAGAACCACCTCAACAGTTGTACTGAAATGCAATAAAACTGCAGAAAATAGAATCTTAGATGCTACTGAACACGATGCTACTGCATCTTGATGTAACTGAAATACAAAGATAAAGAAACACAATCATTACAAAGATTTACAGGATGTCACAAAAGCAAACCTATTATATGTGAAATACAACGCATTGTCCTTAAAAATATTCCCACTGTTATTGTCATAGAATGAACAAGAGTTGCTCTATCCTTAATTCATCTGTTTAAGCCCCTAAGGAGTACTGGGAAGACATTCCACCAATGCAGATACCATGCAGTTTAAGTTAGTTTAAAAAATAAAATTGGGAAAACGCACAAAAATTTTGTTACATACCTGATCTGTTAATCCTGTCAATTCTGTCTGAGCTGGGAGTTGAGATTTTAATTCGCGGGCTACTGTGACAGGAGGATTCAGAGCCTCCGTCACCAAAAGAGTCTTCAAACCCAAAGAATATTTCTTTCACACATTTGTGACAGACGTTGTGCTGGCAAGGAAGGATCAGTGGATGGGTAAATAATTCCTTGCATGCTGGGCAGATGAGCTCTCTTTCGATACCTTTAATGGAAACCTTTGTGACAGAAAGACGGAAAAACAAGTGTAAGTGCAGAAAACATGAGCCAGTGAGAATTCGCTGAACAGCTGTATGTCACCATGTCGCCAAACCCCAACTCTGTAGAATGATCTCGGTGTGCAGTTTTGGTTGGTTTGAAGCACTCCTCTGGCTAGTAGTGCAAGTTGAATCTCAATTAACATTTACCAAAAGCACTGACAATATTAATTTCCACCAAAATGAAGTCTGCCACGACGCGAACTCGGTTCATCTTTCGGTCATGTCTGCATTGCAGGGGAGAAAAAGGGAGTAGCCTTCAGTCCCCTCAAAGACCTGGCGAAATTAAAGCAACCATACTTAACAATGGGAATCCACACGTTTAACTCGGCTTGCTTGCTCGCTTTTCAAAAATTAGAGGAGGAAAAAAAAGGAAAAAAAACTACAGGCTGTCCTGCCGTATCATACACAGTTAAGGACTGAAACTGTCTTCACTCCATCGGGCAAACCGTTCCGCACCGGGGACGTTGTGAAGGAATTAATGTATTCATTAATTTCCCACACAAAGAGGGCTGATCCCGCGGACCTCCGCCACTCTCCGGCAACGCGGCGACCCCACGGGCCATTTGCTCGCCGCGTTGCGTTGCCAAAGAAGCCAGAGGCCAGCCAAACCCCGGACTAGGAAGCAGCATCAAGTCTCGAGCGTAGGTCACAGCGGGTTGGCGCCGCGCCCGGCTCGTCCCCTGTCGGCTCCCTGCTCCCTGAACGCCACGGGACCAGAACGGTTTTGAGGATGTTCCTCCGAATCAAGGCTTTCGCCAGCCTGCGAACCCCGCCGCTGCCGGATAGTCAAGGAGGCGGCGGTCAGGGCACGTCGGCACGAGGGAGAAGGGTAGGGGAATGACACAACCACACCCCCTACTTCCAACCCCCAAATCCACCACCACTCTCCGCAACACACTGCGACCCCGATCTGCGCGCTCACCGAGCTCTGCGTCGCCTCGCCCTCCATGCCCGTTCCTCCACCGCACCGGCTGCCGCCCGGCCGCCAGGCCGCCAGGCAGGAGTGCGGTGGGTGCGTGTCCGGAGGTAAAGCGTACCGACTGCCGGGCGGGGCCAACGTCACAATGGCGCGGGGCGGGTCCGCAAGGGATAGCCACCGCCCAGCCACCGCCCCCGGGGCGGGGCCAGGTGTCTTAGTACTTTCCCACTTAAACTCTCCCTTACCGCCCTTAATAATCTTCCCTGTTGACAGGGATGTACGTGTGTATGTACTTGTCTTCGTCCCCGCACAGCACCACGTGCTGGGCACGTCAAAACCAGCCCGGACGGGACATTTTAAGAGGCACAGTGGGTAGGCTCCGGGCGGCTTTGGTAACAGGTTGAGAAGGATGGTGAAGAAGTGCTTCTGCTTGTGGGTACCTCTTACTGTCCCCTTACACCATGTTTCCATCAGAAAAGGTGCAGCAAATCCCTTTACGCCGTCAGCCAGGACAAACATAAAGTACTCTTAGAAGCCCAGTTTCTTTATATTTTGGCAAGGGTGGAGACACTTGGACATCATGAGTTAATATAGCACTAGGCTAAAGGAGAAAAATCACTAATCAGAAAATTCAGAGTGAAAGCATACTCTGCCCTTATACTACACAGCAGAAGAGGCCTTAGTTAATTAAAACATTAATCACAAATTATGAAATGCTGTCAGTTTGACTAACCTTGAATTTGCCCTTTCTACCTGTTTAAGATACTAACATCAGGATAAGTTCCTTTTCCCCTCAGAATCCATATGAATCAGTATAACAACCATGCTTGAAATGTCTTATTTTCGTTTTGGTTGTTCAGCTTCAGAGGCCTGGACATGAAATTTGAATGGAAAAATTACACTCAGAAATCATGAAGTGATGTTTTTGTATGTTCAGTATTACAAAGACATGCAAAGATGGCGGTTTACATATTTTTCAGAAAATACTTATACAAAAACACAGAGTGCTGTGCCTGACATGCTTCCTTGGTGCCAGTAATGCATATTATGTATGCTCAAACTGGAACATGTCCCTTAAATGGAAAGAGGGAAGAATGGATTGGTAAGGACATGAATTGTCAGCCTTCCAACTGCGTTTTGCAATACAGAATCAGAATCATTTGAGGTAGAAGGCACCTGTAAAGGCCATTTATTCCAACCTAAAACATCTTGCATTAAATCAGGTTGCTCAGAGCCTCATCAAGCCTGAACTTAAAAATTTCTAGGGATAGGGCCTCTATCACCTCATTGGGCAACCTCTTCCATTGACTTTTTTGGAAAAATCATGAAAGTTTTCATGATTTGCAAGCTTCTGAATAACCACATTATCCCTTAATCACCTTTACTATCTCCAAATTTCCTGAAGTCAGACTTCAAAGGATGTGGCTTGAAATAAGCCCATGCTACCTACCTAATGCTGACAAGAGGGGGTGGTTGATTTGGGGTCAAATAAACTATCAGCCACAGACCAGAACAAAGCCCATTTCACTCTTCTAAAATCTTGGAAGCTGCATGAGAAACTTCATCTTTGGCAGCATAGCAAAACAAACCATTTTGTACTTTGTGCCAGAGGGTAGATGCCAGCAGAATTGAGTGGTTCCTAGAGCGGACAAACCTGGAGCATGCATTTTCCTTTGGTCCTCCCACACAGCCTTCTAATGAACCAACTGCTTTTAGGGTCAGGATCTGTGAATGAGTCTTGATTCAGTCCTTTAATAGATTATCAAAGCATCATAGTACTTGAAATCAAGCCTTTATCTCCTCTTCCACCACATTGTGTTACGTATATTCTGAGGTCATTGAACTCCCCCTTCTGCACTCATGCTTTATCACTTATCTTTGATCTTCAGACTAGGACAACTGCATTTTCAGTGCCAAAATACACACTAGTTTTAATATACTAAGGAAGGGGGGAAAAAAAATGAAATCACTACTACGGATACTCTCTGCCATGTACAATGGAAGTGTTTTCTGTCAGGATAGACGCAGTGAGGTTTCAGACTGAATCTTAATTATTAGTGATAGGTTTTATTTCTCTACTTAGCTCTAGAAAGTTGAACCTTGAAGATCACTGTGATTTCTGAGTCACATGGGCTGAAAGGTCTTCCATTCAGTCAGCAATATGTCAGGAATTCAGGCTGCCTAGGAGAAATGTGCCTGTTTTGGATCAGAAATACAGGTTCATCTGACTTCTTGATGACTACCCTTCAATTGCATCACCTTCAACAGCCAGCAAGTGCCTCCAGTGTTTCAAAATGAAAATGACTTGAGCACCTCTTGTCATGAAACAAAAATACCAAATATTGATTATTCTTTTGATTCTGTGCTGAGATGTGCTACAGGCCCACAACACTTGTGTGTGGGTAAGTTCGCTAAAAGATCTCATACCCTGATCAGCTTGGACTGAGCAGGTTTGGAAGGTCACTCCAGCCACAGAGCACTGAACCAATAAAGGTTATGTTCACCAAACTGCCAGATTATTGTAACTGCAATCAGCTTTTAGTAGGATCAGTAACTGGCACATCTCAAAGTGTGGAAAGTTGGTTTAGTGTGTCTACTTTTTCACTTTGTGCCATGTGTATAGCCCTCTGCTTCACTTCCAGACACCTGCAATTGCAGCAGATCCAAAGAGCAGCTATAGACAGCAGTCCACAAAACTCTGCTGTTTGCCTCCACGTATTGTAATCACTTGCCAAGCACATGTAAGAGTTACAATGAAAAATCTTCCAAAAATACAACATTCAAACCAAAATATCCTCTAGCTCTGAACTAAGGATGAATCATACCTGTAAACAAATTATTACTATTTAGTAGAAATAAAAGGCAATGGCTACTTTTAAAAGTATTTGTGAAATAGAAGTTATAAATGTTGGAAAAAAATAAGATAAAATTTACAGGAAGCCTAGACACAGACTCAGTTTCTGACACCAGAATAGTATGACACAAAAATAGGAGCAATACACACATAGCATACAGGGAATTGCCATTCTGTCCCACAGCCTCTGTCCTGAACTTTGGATGATGGCCGCCCCCATCACTGAGAGGCAGGGCTGGCAACTCAGCCTTGCTGCATCACAAGTCATGATGAAGGAAGCCACTGCTGGGATGATGAGGACACAGCTAAGCTGTGGAATTACACTTTTGTCACACAGGTTGACTACCCCAGGCAAATAATTCACATTAAAAGCTGTGAAGATAGCTAAATTGGATTTTAACTCCTTCTAGCTGCTACACTTCTAATTCCTCTACAGTATCTCACTTAAGCTGTTACTTGAAATTGAACCCATGTTATCTTTATCTGCTCTTCTAACCCAAGTCACCTTTTTGCACAAAAATCCCTCACAGTATAGACGTAACCTGGACACATTCTGTAAACAAAAGCATTTGCTATTGAAGTATAGAGCTGTCCTCCTCATAGGGACCCAAACCCCAGACAAGCTCTTTCCTTACAAGAAAAGCAAGAAATTTTCAGCTGAAAGATGAACAGCAGAACTTCAACTCAGCTGAGTCAGGCAGCCCTGAGTGACCCACTAGCCCCTCACAACCACTAGTAAACTTCACTGTATTTCCTCTCTGCAGGTCCTCATGCCATGCAGTTTCTGTACCCCCATATAGCTCCATTCCTTACTCTCACCTGGAGAAAACCTGAAATGCCACCACAAGAGGATTGTGCAATGGTCACTATGTGGAACCTGGCAGAAGGGAAAGAAAGAAACTGATGTCACCTGCAACACCCAAGTGGAGAACAAGCAGAGTTTAAAATGCTCCTAAAATTATTTGAATCCATTTCCCATGTGCACATCAAGTGAAGGTTTGAGCTTGATTTTGGTAGTTTCTATTTTGCTAAATGCTTTTTCTGGAAAAACACATTTAAAGCTGTTCCTTATGAATCACAGAGTGCTACTTTCTGATCATCAAGTGTCTCTAAGGGTGGGACTTGGCAATGTGATGCTTGATGTATAAAGGACAACACTGTAATAAACATGCATATTTCACAGCAGTATGCTAACTTGCCTGTCTACTGTAGCATATGCTCTTGCAGAGAGTGTCTGATTCAAAGCTCCCAGCACAGACTGTTTATTTGCCAGAGAAGTGACAGGAATTATTACTCCCTTGCAAGGATAGATATCACAGGCAAAAGGACTTTCTCACAAAAAACACTTAATTCTAGAATTATGGGATTGGAAGGGACCTTCAGAGGCCCTCTAGTTCATCCTACAATGATGATTTTGCCTTTTACATAAAAGGTACAGGAGCAAAACCTGGCCACCTGAATTTTCCTTTGGATCCTTAGGCATGGTTATTCCCAGGCAAGGAGAAGCAGAAAATCACCCAGGAAAGTCCTCTCACCCACTCAAGAGGTTTGTCCACATCTTTGAGAGGGGGAGATCAGGGAAGAAGGAGGACGAAGGGTGGGTGTGAAAAACAAGGTACGAAAGCAGCCTTTGGAGGCAAGTGAGGTCTTCAGAAAAAAAGAGTCTTTCAAGTAACACCACTGTTTTCCAGACTCGTTCTTAAGTCTGAGAATACTGTGACTCCTTAATTTTTAAATCCACTACAGCAGCATCATGTGGGGCAAGGAGGTCACAAGAAGCACTCCATGTTTTTCATGTGTGCCAGCAGCTCACCAATACAAGAAGTCACATTCCTGCCCTCCCCTTCTCCTTTTTCTGTGAAATGCACATGCTTCTTTCCCTCAAAATATTTGCAGACTCTGAATCATTTCCTGTGGGCGGCACTTGTCACTCCAGCATCCACCACAGCCAGTCCGGCTGCGGGGGAACAGAAAAAGCCCCCCGTGGGGGCATTCACAAGTGAACAGAAGGACAATCTGCCTCAACCATTGAGCAGAAGGCTGCAGAAATACCAGATGCCCGACTGAGTGACACTTTGCTGTTAAGAAAAAAAGGGTTTTTTTCATCCAAGAGTCTCGAAAATGCATGGGTAATAAGAGAAGACCATCCAAAGTACATTAGCTCTACAGACAAGACTCTGTCCCAAAAAATGGGCAAGGTCTGAAGGAGTGGATCGAGTCCAAGCACACCCCCAGCGTCTGGCCGTTGCCGGTCCTGCCAGGTTATCCTGGAGTTGCCTCCCTGCAGCCCCATCAACCGACACACACACTCCAGTATCCCCTCGGCCGTGCCCATACCTACCTTCTCCCGCTTCAGCAAGTCCAAGATGTAGCCGAAGTGGCCGCTTTCCCCGGTCACCGCCATGGTCCCACGCGTGGCGGCCGTATTGTGGGAGGGAGACGCCCCCCGGTTCCTCCGCCCTCCACACCTCCTCCAAGTGCTCTCCGGGCTGGGGAGGGAGCTGGGGTGGTTTAAGAGATGCCCTCCTTGTTTGTGCTCCCCGCCCCCGCAGAGGATGCTCCCTGGAACGTGGGTGCCAGTGGAAACCTCCCACCCAGCTGTAGGGCAAGCAGATCACCAAGGGCACTGCAAGATGCCCACAAACACTGTCCATGTTTAGATGTTATGGCTGCGAGACCAAAGTTATCACTGGTGAAATCATTCCGGCTTGTGATCTTGCCAAATCTGAGCATTACCATTGAAATCACTGTTGGTCTTTTCTGTGCCTGTAATCTGGAGCTGATACCATAGACAGGTCTGCCCAGGGCAACATCAGAGGTAGGAACGTCACTTTTCAAAGAGAGAAAAGCACAGCCTGAAGTGGGATGTGTGCTGGTGCAGAGCATAATCTGTCCCCAGGTTTGGCTGGTGTTCTTAGATTACAAGCTTTTGGCTAGATGGAAAATATGTGGCTAAACATATCTGCAGAGGGGAGGATGCATGCACACAGTGACATGTATCTCTGTCTCATGAGTTTGCACTTGACTGGTGGCATGTCTGTAGGGTAAGTCAAACAGGAAGAGAGCTTCTATTGCCTATTTTTCTGCATCCCAGGCCTGTGGCTGCCACTTAGGATGAGGTAGATTTGCCATGCCTATATGCAACCACAGCAGAAAAACTGGTTCCAGTAAATCTAGTACCTTATGCCGCTTGAGGAGCAGAATACTTGGGGGCCTGCTGAACTCATCACAACAGCCAGGAGGACTAGCCACCCTTTCACTGTAGCTATCATGTAGCCCATGGAGTACATCACCCCTGTGTGATGAAAACAAACCAAAGGGTGTTTTATAACAGTATAATATGTCTTCGTGGAGGCTGAGTTTCCTAAGTGTACTGATATGGTAGTAATCTAATCCTAGATTCTCTGTACAGGTTACTCACCGAAACAATATACCTTTTCTTTCTCAGGAGGCAGGGCTCATGAATAGCTACCAGACTTTTCTGTTAATAGATACTGCACAATTATATGTATCAGATTACTCATTAATCAAATATCTTGTTATTGGGATATAGACAGGCTTTCAGTGTCCTATGTATTGCTTCTGTGCAAGCAGCCCAGGAATAAACAATAGCCAGTGGCACAGGGGACAGTCATCTGTCACCCATGTGGCTGAGAGATCCTCAATATGTAATTTAACCCAATCTGAGATATTTTCATTCTCTAATCTAATTGTATGTCACCAAATGGCACTCATGAAGGAAATATTTGCTACTGTAATTTCTTTGGGTTGGCATAGAGTGCTGTCCAAGAGCAAGGCTGAGTAAGGCTGGCATTGAAGGACAAGATGAAGAAGTCCCTTGCTTCTTGGAATCATAGAATCATAGAATGGTTTGGGTTGGAAGGGACCTTAAAGATCATATAGTTCCAATCCGCCTGACATAGGCAGGGACAAGTCCCACTAGACCAGGATGCTCAGTGCCTTGTCCAGCCTAGCCTTAAACACCTCCAGAGAGGGGGCATCCACAGCCTCTCTGGGCAACCTGTTCCAGCATCTCACCAACCTCACCACAGATTTTCTTTCTTATATCTAGCCTGAATCTCCCCTCTTCCAATTTGCATCTGTTATTCCTAGACCTGTCATCACGTATCCTGTTGAGCAGTCCTACCCCTGCCTTTCTGTAGGCCCTCTTCAGGTATTGATAAGCTATTATGAGGTCCCCCCCGTGCCTTCTCTTGGCTGAGCAACCCCAACTCCTTCAGCCTGTCTTCTTCTGAGCTGCTCAGTAGTTATCTGCAGGACACCACACTGGTGGTGGCCTCAGCAACAGCAGCATTGTCACATCAAGGAAAGTAGTACCAAGGTATCAGTATGAATCTCCAAATGGTAACCAACATCAAGGAGCAAACATACCTTTGACCTTATTTCTCAGTAATGATAGGCTGTGGAAAGCCAAGGAATTTACAATCCTTTCTGTTCTGCAGTGCAAGAAGAGAACATGCAGCAGTGCTTTACACCACTGAAACTCTTCCAGCATGCCTGCGCCTGGATGTTATTATAACTTTGCTACATTCATGTTAAATTTCCCACAGTGATCACCTCCCACAGCCTGTGAGACAAGGGTCTCCTCCAATGTGGGTGCCATGCATCTCCTCTGAATTGGCCATTTTTTTAATGCACTCTTTGTCCATGAACCTCTGCTCTCTTATATTTTTATGGTTACACTAGTGTGATAAGATTTGTTTCCTTTTTTTTTTTTAACTTTTCTGATACACACTGCAGGTTATTATGGCCAGCCTGGGCTGTAATTCAAGGGCTTGGGGCAGACAGTTCCTGGTTTGCCTCCTCATCCCCATATGTTACTTCCATAAATTGCCCCAGTCATAACTGACTTGGTCTGCTTTTCAGAGCAGGGGAGTGCTTCTCATTAGTGTGCTCCATATGTGCAAAGAGATGTAAATGTAGCACAAGTCACAGAATCAGCCAGGGCAAGAAAGATACAAGAGAAGCAACTGATGGTTCTTTCATGCTCTTTCCTTGGAGCAGGTTTGTTTCAGCATTAGCTATGTTACGGCTTCAGGTTTGGGTGGCTGCCAGCAACAGGCAGGCAAGGGGATGCTGCAAATCACATTTGCATTGGTTTCAGTACTTTGGCAATGACACCCTTCCCAGCAGCTCTTGCTGGGATGATCTGGCACCTGTATGACAGTGCTCTCTGCCATCAGCTGGGCAGAGAATTCTGGTGGAATCCTGAGCAAAACCTTGTGGACAGTTGATAGTCATCAATATGAGCTGTATCCTCATATACAAGCTTTTCTTTGCAGCAGGAATCTGTTCCCATAGCCAGTCTGAGTGAACCTGTTCACCTCCCCTCAAATGGAAGTTGTGCTAGTCTTTTTCCTGAGCAGTTGTGGGCTGACAGGGGAATGCATGCTCAGAAGGCCAGAGACAGCTGGAGAACCTTTGCATTGCAGCTGGTGGCCCAGGGGCTTTCAGCTCTCTTGGTAACTGTCTGCTGTGTTTTACACAACTTGTACTGAGGTAGCCGATACATCAGAAATAGCTTGGAGCTCCTCACCTGTTCAGCATAAATCACAGATGTGAATTTGTTGCTCACTCATTTCCTTCTCTTGCTGAGGAGATAGATCAGTTGCTTTCTATGGAAACAGGATGTCTGAAAATTAATTAAAACCTAGGATGGATTATCCACTGATATAAAGCAGTTTGTATAGTTTTATACCAGTGGAAAATCTGCTCCTGTGAAATGTCACACAGCACAGGGCTCTGTCTTGGCATATTGGTTCAAAAATTAAAATATCCAGAGAATCTGTATTTCCTGACTTGTGTATTATATTGATTCTCACAGGACAGCAGTGACAGCTCTAGTTTCTCTGGCTGATCTCCTTATTTTTCTTAGTTTCTGCTTCTGAAAGAAGTCAGAGCAGTGGAGCTTGCTTAGATGCTCTTTTTTTTTATGCTCCACTAGGATGGTAAGGTGTTCTTGTGTTTCCATTATACCGGGAATCTGCTGAAGCATGTGATCTTGTCAACCATCTAGTGTCCTTCGCAGAGGTCTTCCCCCATTGCACAGCTGAGGACCACACCTGAAGTTGCTGGCCATCATTACCTGAGGAAATCTACATTAAAAGTGTTTGAAACCAGTTGCAACTGGTTCACAGAAAGGGCTACCACAAATAATTTAGTACAGAGGAGATGAAGCACTTCCATTTTATGGTATGCATAGGGAAAATGGATCTGTGTAGAGATAAGTCCATCTCAGTCTCTGATGTCACCAACAATTGCAATTTCAGAGCTTTGGAGGTGGCAAGATTTATGTTAGTAGTGGAAAATCATGCCAGTATTCAGTCTGACCTGCTTCAGTGTTAAATTGTACATTTGAACAAACATCAGAAATGAAGAAAAAAAACCCCACTTATGCATATACATATGTGCTTGTCTCTGGTTAGGATTATGACCTGATTTTATTTTCTCAGCAGTGTTCAGAGGCCTGCATCCAGCTTGAGTTATACTGAAGAGAATCTGTGTAAATAGTTTATGAGTTTTATATAAACTGCTTCTTTCCACAGGGGGTGATGTAGATGGGAACTGTCACTGGTAGAAAAAAAATACCATGAAACAAATGAGACTTGATGACTGGAAAGGTTTTACAAGCACAACAAATAAGACCAAACTGCATTTCAAAGCCTGTAGGCCTAATCCCTTCCCTGCAAGAAATCCCTTCCCCTCTAGTTCTTTTAGATACATCAGGGGGATTTTCCATCTTTCTCCATTCCTATCTATGCTTCTCTAGGTAAGAAAATGGAGTACAACTATCTGGAATGTCTTGGTGAGCTGTCAGGGTGCTATCTGCTTCTGCATCTCTTCCACATTCAGCTGAGGTCTCATGAGGGCCACCTCAAGCTGATAAGTTCCTGCACCTTCTCCCTGACACTCATCTCACTTAGGATTTGGATTCATCCTGTTATTTCCTGGGATGCCCAGATCTTTCTCTGTGATGCAGCTGCTGACTCACATCTTGATTTTCTGCCAGAGAATTTGATTTTTCCCTCCTCGATACCTCTAGTCTTTCTTGGTGATCAAATTTTTACTCCCCATCACAACAAATTAAAGAGGGTTTTATTTATTTTTGTAAACTTCATTCTAATAGATAATGGTAAAACAAAAGGTCACTAAACCCGTAACAGTTAATAAGGCAAACAGACAGCAACAGTCAACATGAGGTACTAAAGCAGTTCTGCTGCTGCTCTGTGGTATTGTCATCTATTTTCTTTATTTTTGGCTGTAGGTACTCTGGCACAGGCACAGGTAGTAAGAATAACAAGTGAATTTCAAGCAACACACTATTCTGGTGCCAGACCTTTGAGCTTAGACCTTGACACCAGAGATAGCTGTTTCTAGTCTTCCTCCATTTGAAGGTCTCCATCAGCATGCTGTAAACACATCAATTCACTATTTTTAATGCAAAACAACTCAAAATAGAGTGAAAACTGCTGTGATGTGCAAAAAATTATGTGTGATTTCATCCCAGCTTGTCCATGGGAACCAGCTCATTAAGAAATATGGGTTAAGTATGTAGACTATTATTGATATTTAATGTATTAGTTATGCTTTTAGATATTTATAAGGATAAATGCAGCTAAAGTACATAATTATGCATATTGTGAATACATAATGTAATTGCCATTTTTTGCTGTAACTACAGTTAATCAAATTTGACAATATAAAGAGAAATTTGTGCACCCAGAGTTTTAACAAGTATTAATTGAGCAAAGCACAGAAGGCTTAAGTCCATTAATTTATTGACTCTATTAATTTACTTAAAAGAATGAAGAATGCCTAATGAAGAAATCAGAGACATGCAAATCAGGGAAAGATGAGCACAGCTGAGGCCTGTGTGTGGCTGTTGTGATGTATGCTTTAGTGATTTTGTGTGTTTTGCAGACGAGGTGTCTGAAACAGCAAAGGGTCTCCCAAAGTTGGCATAGACCCAAATGCTCTTCAGACTCCACTGGCCCTCAGAGGGCATTACACCTTTTTACTGTGCTTGCCCAGTTTAAGCCTTCAAAGTTTAAAGGCATCAGCTGGGCTCTTGCACTTTCCTTTCAGCTTAACTACACCAGGATTAGGTTTCAGTTAACTTTCCTCTTTGAAAAAGACTTGCCCTGTGTTCCTGCAATGAAATTCTTCCCCTGCATTTACCCATGCATTGATGCTGTGTTTAATGCCCAGTAAAAGGGGATTAAGCTCCCTGTGGACTGAATTTGCAGAGCGCAAAGCTTGTATGGGCTCCACTGTGCCCAGCGTGAGCCAGACAAGTGCTGATCCTCCCAGCATCCTGCTGCTCCAGGATCAGCCTGCCCCTCTACTCTTGTCCCCTCGGAGTGTCTGAAGCTATCCAGTATCTAGCTGGAATCAGCACTTGGGCAGATGTGCCATTGGAGTACCTGCCTGCAGGGCAATAAGGTTACAGACACAGAAAGTCTGGGTGGGCAACACAGTGCCCCTCAAAGACTCACAAAGGTGCTAGTGACCCCTTGTGCAACTACTGGCTTAAGTAAAGTTGGCCTGTGTAACTAAAGAGATGAGAAATGCTGAGGAAAAGGCCACAGATATTCCTTGTGGGTGTTCATCTGAAGCCACAACAAAGCAAGTTGTTCCTTGTAATGTTAAGAAAAAGCTGAGGATGTCCCTGTACTTGATACAGTGACACTCCTGCTCCTGGTCCCTTTTTCTGGAGCATGGAGAGTTTATCTTGGATGTGAGATGGATAAAAAGGGGCCTGGAGGCAGAGAAAGAGCACTCTTTGGGGCCAAATGCCCACCACAAGATGATTCCAGCTGGTTGTCCATGTCTGTTGCTGTGCAGGAGAAGCTGAGCACCACAAGGTGGACAGCCAACCACAGGGTATAGTGTAAGAAAACTGCAGCTCATAGTGCTTTTTGCTTGCTCTGAAAGATGTTCCTGTTGCATACATTATGTAAAATCAGCTAGTTCATACCTTGGAGCCCTTTATCACATAGGTGATATGCAGAAGCATGGCACATAATGGTGGAACTTATGGCACTACCATCGGCCAACAAGCACTTTTGGATTGTTTTGGAGTTTTTAGAAAAAGAAACATCCCTGGTTTTCCATGATAGTATCTTATAATTTCTATTAAGTTTTTTTGAATTCCTTTGACTTCTAGAGGACTCTTGACAATTCCAGCAGTTTTCATCAGCATACTTACAAAGGTGCCCCCAATTCAGCTGCCTGATTGGAACAGATTTCCCTTTGATTTCACTAGTGCATCACAGAGGCACAATAGTTTTGTCCCATTGTGAGGGAGGGGTCAGTCTGCCAGGATAGCTTCTTCCAGAGTCCTCACAAAATAACTTGTCAGACAGACTTAAAACTGGATAAAGACAAAACAAACCCTTCTCCTGATATATAGTTCCCCAACTTTTATTAAATTCAGAAATTAATAAGACAAATAGAGGCCAGGAAGGCAACGCTTTTACAATGATGGGCTGAAAGCATAAACCTGTGACATACTGTAATGACTTGGTGAAGTAATTAAGTGATCATATAATGTAAAGACGATAATTTCTCCTCTTTTTACCCAATGCTTGCCTCAAGTGAGAAAAAGAGTGGCCTCTATGAGCAACAGCAGAACAAGAGCTTCTCACAGAATCACAGAATGCATCCTCACAGCGAAACTGAGGAAACTGGTCTGGATGATTTGGTATCAGGTGGACTGTGAACTGGCTGAAGGAAAGAAGCCATAAAATTGTGGTCAATGGGGCAGAATGTATCTGGAGTTCTGTGTGTAGTGGACTCCCTCAAGCACCAGTACTGGAATCAGTACTGTGCAATATATTCATCAATGACTTAGATGAGGGACTGGAGTTCACTGTCAGCAAGTTTGCTGATGACACAAAACTAGGAAGAGTGCCTGACATGCCAGAAAGCTGTGCTACCATCCCGTGAGACCTAGACAGGCTGGAGAGTTGGGCAGGTAGTAATTCAATTAAATATAACAAGGGCAAGTGTAGGGTCTCACATTACGGGCAAGAACACCACCATGTATCAGTGTAAGTTGGGGACTGAGCTGTTAGACTGCAGTGTAGGGGAAAGGGACCTGGAGGTCCTGGTGGACAGCAGGATGACCATGAGCTAGCAATGTGCCCTTGTGACCAAGAAGGCCAATAGCATCCTGGAGTCTACTAGAAGATCAGTAGGTTGAGAAAGTTTCTCCTCACCCTCTACTCTGCCCTAGTGAGATCACATCTGGAGTACTGTATCCAGTTCTGGGACCCTCAGTTCAAGAAGGACAGGGAACCGATTGAGAAAGTCCAACACAGAGTCACAAAGATGGTTAAGTGATTGGAGCATCTTCCTTATGAGGAATGCTGAGGGAGCTGGGTCTCTTTAGCTTGGAGGAGACTGAGGGGTAACCCTGTTCAAGTTTATAAATATGTAAAAGATGAGTGTCTGGATGATGGAACCAGGCTCTTCTCAGTGACCTCCAATGATAGGACAAGGGGAAACCGGTGCAAACTGGAACACAATAGGTTCCACAGAAGCATAAGAAAAAAACTTTTTCATGGTGAGGGTGACAGTAAACTAACACAGGCTGCCCAGAGATAATGTGGAGTCTCCTCCTCTGAAGACATTTAAAACCCACCTGGACACATTCCTTTGTGACCTGGTCTAGGTATTCCTGCTCTGTCAGGGGGACTGGACTAGATGATCTCTTGAGGTCCTTTCCAATCCCTGATATTCTGTGATCCTTATGGATATATATCAGTATTCTGCATGCTCATTGACTTTCAATTGAAGAGGATGTTTCAGATCAGAACTCTCCCTGGCTAACAGTCCACTTCATCTGCAGAAAAGCTACTCAGAAGAACTATGGCATTCATGTAGCAAGACCACACAACTTTGAACGTCCACTATATTGCACAAAATAGGTTTTATTTACTTTATTTTTTAACAAAGTTTATGGAATCTAACAGTAGACAATAACAGAGACTTAATATGGGAAATTCTCTACCCAAAAATATGTTAAATTTTATGGATTATAAAGTACTGCAAGGTTCTGTGCTATACTGTAGGATACGTAAACAGATTTTGAAAGTACATCCCCATTATATATTTTGACACAGTATGCACAAATTTAAAGACATTAAATGCCTCAAGGGTTTTCTTAGAAGTAAAGCCATTTGAAGAGCCATTTACAGTCTGTGGCTACAAAATTCTGTGTAACCAAGTATTTACTTTTTTCACAATGTAGAGAACCCTCTGAAGGTAACTTCCTACTGAAGTGATGCCAATGCCAGCAACACAGATCTGACTGCATGACTCTAGCACTTAAAAGAGCACATTGGTTATACATGGCTTTTAACCTTGGGCTACAATTATGCTACCAGAACTAAGTTCAAGTCTAAATCAGTCACATAGAGAGGCGTGTGTCAACTTAAAGACATCTTGCTTTCCAGATCTGATGAAGCTGGTGAAGGCGCTCTGAGGTTTTTGTGCTTACATTCAGGGCAGGATGAACTTCACAAATACCAGGCTCTCCCATTAAGGACAAACCACAGATCCCAAAGTAGGCATGTAAAGCATCTGAAAAAAGGATAGACAAGAACAAGAAAATTATGTCAGGCTGTCACAGCCAAGTTTCAGCACCCCAAAAAAATCATAGCCAAGGAAAACAGACTGGTGCTACTATTCTGAATTTAAGTTTTGACAGAAAAAAAAATCAGTTTCTGCACAAAGCCACCATCATAGTTTGTCATCTCTAAATCTACAAGAGCACCTCTTACTTCAATGTTTTATCTAAGTAGGAATTGTGCACAGTCATTTTCATCCTCTCACTCAGATGTTAAATCCATTGATATTTCTCTTGTCAATCTAACTCACATGCACTTCCAACTCTTTCATACTGTGTTATCATTTAAAGATACGCAGTGCAGCAAGGCATACAGCAGCATATCTGGCATTTTAAAAGATAAATTCATTTAAATCTAGTCAGGACTTATGCATATGTTTGAAAAAAAACTCCAATAGCTTAAGTATGTGCTCTAGCAAAATGTTGTGCATTAACCCTGGTGGGCAACTAAGTACTACACAGCTGCTTGCTCGATTACCCCCTTACATCTCTAGAGGGAAAAGAGGAAAGGAAGAGAAAATGTGGCAAAATTCATGGTCTGAGATAACAGTCTATGGGGTAAACAAAGCAAGTAGTTCATTCACATTCTTCCATAGGCAGGCAGAAAAACAGAAAAACCCAGAAAAACACTGCAACTCCAAACATGCTCTCTTCCTCCTTCCTCTAGCTTTTATTGCCAAGCACTTTGAGCTCATTGTTCAAGAAGCATGTTAGTCCAAACACCATTTCAAATGAAAAGAAGAGTAGTAAATAACGCTGCTGGCCTCTAGGACCAACAATGAATTTATGTCTGTTAGCATGGAAACAAAAGGACTACAAAACTATATTTCCCTGAATCATCAGCTGTGAAAAATATTTTGCAACTTTGGAAGATCACCTTAACATACAGATTATCACAAGCACCCATTTTCTGCAATTTCTTCTAGCCTTTTTTCCTAAAAACATTACTGCACAGCAAAGACAGGTTGGCTATTCAAATTTAAAGAGAGCTTTTGTTAAGGAGGAGTTATGGAAGTTCAAAGTATGACTCTGTTTTAGAAAGCACCTTTGAAAAAAACAGTGTATTCTTATTTTGCAAACTTTGCCTATCTCTGTCATATCCAAGTTTTGCAACAAAACCAAACTGAGGCTACTATTACCAGTTTCACAAAGGCTAAATGAGTCACGAAGAATGAATAGTTTCTGTCCATCCTGAATCTCAAAGAGCTATTAACTCCTTCACAAGATGACCCATATCACTCTTATAATTTCACATTTATGCTGAAGTTGAAAGGACTGTGTACACTTAATCAACAGGAGGCTTTCAAGAGCAATTGAGCAGGGCAAATACCTGCTCAACATCTTTATCGTGGAGACATACAACAATAACATGATATTAGCTAGTAGAAAACTCAGCTTTGTGTGTACCACAATGAAAAAACAGTGCTACAGAAACAATGTTGCAATATTGCAAGGCAGTTTTCAGGGGAGCAGAGGGAGCACATCTATCAAGCACTGTTTTCAGTGTGGATCCAGCTTAAAAAATTCTTAACTGCAGTTCAATATGAAATGATGAAAGGATGTAATGTTAAAGCACAGATTCTGAACAGACTCATCCTTTATTACCACTAAATTTTTACCTTACTTTTTTAAGGACTGTTTATCTTCCCAGTACAAAATGGACTCAAGTAACACTACAACCCTGTTCTCACAAGGACTCCATTAATTTCTATCATCTTTTAAAACTTATTTCCAATTAAAAGGTTTTTGCATCTTTTCAAATTCTGAAAGGATAACAATTAACTTTCATATATGCTCTATGTAATTGCTATGTATTAACTACCATCTATAAATCACAGTATCTTACTACATAAACCTTGACTGTTTTACATGCATCAGTGGTTTCTGAATAAGTTTAAAAAGTCTATATTAAAGAAACACATTTTTGACATTTTTTACTTGGATGATTTACAGACATATCCACTGCACAATTCTCCCTTTAACTAGAACAGTTAAACAGAAATTGAAAAGCTTGTCCAGCATTAAACACAAAGTAATACTCCTGTCTTCCCCTTTCATAAAAATCTCATATTTTAAAGGTGCTTTTTTTCCCCCCACAGTTTTTTGAAGGAGAATCAGTAGAAAACTTCCTGTATACCTCTCAAATGTCTGACTGCTGTCTTCTGTTTCTAGGTTAGAATACACCATAACTGTTACCTGGATGGCTATCTGGCCACTTGGCAAATCCACCAACAAGGCGATCTTGAGTTGACAGGATATAATTTCGGTTTTTCTCAAAATTTGTATATTGGAACATATTCAAGAGCTGAAAAGAAATTACATCATTACAGTAATATGCCAAGTATTAATGTATGTTTAATACTCAAATACAGGCCCTATTTATGATATGAGATAAACAGCAACAGCAGATATTTCAGGCAAATTTCCATATCCTGCAGAAACACCTTTATAGAGATCTGTGCTTATTTAAGCACTGGTGCCAAACATATAACTCTTTCAAGGAAATTAATTATATGACATTCAAAGAAATCAAAATAAGTCAGCAATTATCCTGTACTCTACCTTCAATGTTGCTCCCACCCAAAAAGAATAGCAAGTGTCTACAGGTTTGTTGGGTCGTCCCTGGTAGCCAGTCTGTTGTCTCATTATACACCACCTTCTTATTCTATTTAGTTCTTTTTCTGAAAAAACTTCCTCCAGTTTACCCATCAAAACCAGCGATGCAATGCCACAAAATGTAGAGCCACCTGTGAAGACAGTTGTTTTTACGGTGGTTTGACATACAGATTTTCACTGGAGCAGGCAGGATTTCAATTAGAACTTTAACCTTAATAGTAGCAGTTAAATCAATGGATTTTTTAAAGTATGAAAATGTTAAGTCTAACATCCAAATAAAAATGCTTTGGTTCAGCATGTATGTCAAAGAGGAGAAAAAATTCTCAGTGCACTCAACTCAAAGAGACATGAATTCATTTTCTTAAAAGCTATATTGCCTCTCAGCTCTGGGCAATTTACACTACAGAGCAGTCCAGAAATAAGTAAACTGCAAAGTAACAGAAAACATTTCTTCATATGTAACTTATAAAGGAAAGCTATTGGGATTCCAGCAATCAGACTGAAGCAGAGATACCAAAGACAGTCTGAGACACTGCTCCTCAGAAAATATAAACAGACAGCAGTGTCTGGTAAGCAGAAAGTCAAAATAAGCTTAAGTTAAAAAAAAAAGAGCATGGTTAATACTGTGAAAAGACTGTTAGTTTGTCATAGTTATAGTAAACAAAAATAATTTTTCATTGTCAATGAAACAACATGGTAAAACCATGAATTTGAAAAAAACCTCATGTGGTTTGTCTAACATGGCCTCTGGTTTTTCAAAACTCATACTGAGTCTATTTCTTGATGTGATAAAATTGCAGCCTGAGAAACATCACGAGGAAGCTGCTGATACATAACTTGGGCCCAAAGTTTCTTACACTATCCTAGTGCTAGTAGATTCCAGGAATCTAAGGTTATTTTTATTTTAAAGCCAAGATGTGGCAGGAGAAGGATGCTGTTATTGCAGGTGTTCTACATTAACTTAAATTTTACTCCTACGTATTAAAAAAAGTAGTTAAGGTTTTCAACCTCACACATCCTGTAGGAATAAAACAGAATCCTATTAAAGTGTAATACTAAGGATACAGAGATCAAACAAGCAACAGATTCAGGATCAGTCACAAAACAGTCAATAGTTTCTGTCACAAGGAGACTGCTACTTCATGGCAAAAAAGGCTCATTTACAAAAATTAAATGCTTCTTTGAGTCCCCAGTAGATGCTGCAGTTTACCACAGGAAACGATTCTACATTTTACTAGCTGCTGGAATTGGAGATTATCAGGTGCACTGCACAAAATATCTTGCAGTCAAATCCACAGAGTAGCAACACATGGAAAAAGTTTGCTGGGTCAGCAGGATATGAGAACTACAGCCAATACTTTTCAACAAAACTTCGACAAGCTAAGGTGAATGGAGATGATATATCAACAGTGATCTGGTCTGATGTTAAGCTGGAACTAAGAGAAGTTGACAGACAATATTTTGAGGCATGGTTTGGATTTGGTCCTGCTCATCTCACTTCCTTAAAATCAGAAAAGAAGGAAAAGCATGACACACATCAATTCTCGCAGGATTTTTTAACCCCAGACATTCTTACCGTGAGATTCCAGTCCAGCT
Organism: Turnix velox; assembly: GCA_013400935.1. Classification (NCBI taxonomy): domain Eukaryota; kingdom Metazoa; phylum Chordata; class Aves; order Charadriiformes; family Turnicidae; genus Turnix; species Turnix velox. The sequence continues at coordinate 20,771 of VZTY01024040.1, read as the reverse complement.
CCCTGCCCCAGGCCATTATCATAAGACTGGAGAAAAGACAAATCACAATACAGTTAGTTTAGAACAAAATCACTTCCAAAGACATAGGGAAACTCTCAGTTTACTGGCAAAGTTATCATCAGATCATCTAACCTGATGAAATTCAGAATCTACATCTCAAAAAAGTGCTTGGCACAAAAAAGTTAACAACTCAGTGCTGTTTCAATGCTGTAGGCTTGTACAACTTCATGACATGGAATTCACTGTAGTTGTTATGTATGACTGAAGTCTGAAAATGGGTAAAACATGTCTGTGCCAAAAGGGGAAAGCATGTTATGCCGACAACCATTAAAGGAGAATCGATTGATTCTTTTTATAAAAAAGATTGATTCTTTTTTATAAAAAAAGATTGAATCTTTTTTTATAAAAGGAAAAAAGATACATAATTTCAAACGAAAATAAAGGGATAAATTAAACCTGTCTCTAACCCACAAGATAGTTAATATATGAAAAGCCAAAATACAAGGTACTACTGTGTGCACAATACCCATATAAAATAAATGCTTTAGTAAGGGGCAAAAACATCAGCCCTTAACAATATGAATACGTGGAAGGCAGTCAGGAGGAAACCAGAAGCAACAACATAAAAAAGCATACTACTGGATTAAATTTAAAGTGCCCTATAAAATATTACTGTTAAAAGTACCTTAGCAATGCTGGAAAATCACTTTAAATGACAGAAAAAGGAGAAAGCTGAGTCCGACAAAGCAAGCACCAAGAATACAGTACAGGTTTCAGCAATCTAGAAACAGATAATACTGCACATGAAAGAAAAACATTCTTCCACAAAAACATAATTAAATCATTTTGAATGACACAAAACATCAGAACCAAGTTATTCATAAAATGGAAAATGTTTATTTTACAAGAGTTCATAGAATTGTTAATAAATTATCCCTGCACAACAACCAAACTTTTCAGCTGCAACAGAAATAAAGTCTAACTTCTGAACTTGAACAATGCAGGTTCTACATTTTCTATATTGATTATTTGTTTAATATCTGATCAGACAGTTCAAAAGCAATTCTAACTCACAGCCCACCCCCTACACCAGTCAGAGCAATGACTATAAATTTCCCATGCTTTCTCTGAAAGATTTAACAGTGACTAATAGAAAAAGGACAACTTGACAGAGCACTTCTTACTCCCATTCCCAAGGAATGGCTAGGAGCTATCACATTCTTCAGAACGATCTAAGGTTTATTCTGAAGATCTGTAGATTTATTTTGTTTTTAAGGCTGTGTCTTTTAAGACACAGAAGCTGCATTAGAACTGTATTCCTCAAGTTTTAAACTGCTGCTGCAAGTTCAAGCAACTAAGACAACTAACAACTGATGCATATGCTTCAAGCTGCAGCTTGAACTCCTAAAGTTTGAACCAATTTTAAGTATTCCCTATAAACACCTGAATGTTGAAACACGAGGTGTTCAAACTCTTTGAACTGCCCCTTGAGAATGCAATCTAAATGTGTTACCACACTCAATGGGCCCAGTAATTGCTAAGCAAAGCAAGTGATTAGTAAAGCTCTGCTGGAAAGCTAATTAACTCTACAAACAGCGATTTTAAGAGGAAGTTGTTTGCTTTATGACTAACAAAGAAATTAGCTCTGGAGAAAAGTGGTTAAGTGTGCATCCCAAACAATGTACTACATTGAGTTGTACACTGAGCTTGAAATTTTAATAGACAGTAGCTGACCTTTGGCTCACTCGTCCCTATTTACTTACAGACAGCAGCTGCTCTTTGGGTGTTTGTGTGCATTAAAGAACTATTTTTGTTCCTTTTTCCTCTTGAAATTACTCAGGAAGTCATATGCAAAAGAGGTTACTTCAACATGAAAAACTCATAAATAAATACTATCCTGAGGAAATGTGTAAATCCAGTTGGGTACAACATTCACTTCAGAGTCTGAAAATTTCAACAACATCTTAATTTTCATCAAGAGACTCATACACCTGCAATACAAGAGGATTCTACTACACTGCAAGAAGCAAATGCTCTACTTAAACATGCAGTATCTCTATTTAAAAACCAAATGCATGATAAACCAATTAATATTGCATAAACTATGCAATAAAATATAGTATATTTTAGAGTCTGTGGAAGTAATTTGGAATGTAAGCACCAAAGACTGTTGTTTTTTTGATTAGTGACATACCTGACTTGAATGGGAAAAACAAAAATAAACTTATCCTGATAGAAATTATTGGCTGGAACATGACTATTGGAACTGACAATAAACCTAATCCACAATTATTTTTGTGATCAGTATTGTAGAAACACTTTTTAGTCAAGCAATAGCAAGAGAGATATCCATTCTGTACAAAGATTCAGTTATATTTAATATAGTTATTTGCGTGACTACAGCAACAACGTTGTTTCACATACCCATCTTTTGCTGTTTCTGACATGCCTAACAGAAACTCCTTCCCTCCTTCAGCTGTACTAAACTGCCGTAATTCTTGTACCACACCACTAAAGAAAATAAATTCCAAATAATAAGCTGAAACATTCAGAATTTTTTTATATTACCATGCTTAACCAGGCACATTAATATCCACACATACTAGTTCCACTTCATATGTATGCCAATAACTGAGAAAAAGTTTATGAACTATCACGTGCTTCATCTACATGCAAAGAATGGCATATGACAGTAAAACAAAACCACACCTTTCCATAGTAGCTATTTACTAAGCAGTGCCATCTTTTTTTTATAACTAATAGAAGTACCAGAACAAGGTAACATAACAAAATAGGAATAAGCATTTGCAGGAGAGTCGTAGCAATACACACCATATAATTAAATTAAACAAGGAACAACAAATTAAAATCTCAAACAGAATTTGATTTGAATTGCAGAATATAAGTAGGTTATTTTAAGCACCATTCACAAAATCTTAACAGGAAAAATCCAGCTAACATTCTTGGACACTACATTTCACATCACTGCATTTATTTAAGAAATGCACTTTAAGAAGTACATGGTTCACATGACAGGCGCTGGAAATGGAATACATCTCAATAAGGGTTGTGGGAAGAGATAAACAACACCACCAAAGGGCTATTCCCTGAACACATGAGATGTCTTCAAATGCATCTTCAACTCTACAGCATGACCAAACAGGATGCAAGGACTTCGTGTCTTGAAGAGCCTGATGCTTTGCAGCTGAGTTAGTGGACTGAAATACTGGTCTGACCAAACAATACATGCCCAGAAAATCCAGACAAAACTACTAGACAAGTGCAGTGAATTAACAGTATACCAGTGCTTTTAAAGAAGTCCTACTGAACAGAGTGTATCATCAATCTACCAATTCACTGTACATCTGGACAAAAAATATAGCATCTCTTGTTACATACTAGCACATGCTAAGACATCTCCTGCCTACAGAACACCATTTACTGGATTGCTTCCAGATACTTCTGAACTAGACAGAAAAAGATGTAGGGTATGTGATAAACCACAGCACCTTCTGGACATCAACCATGACCAGATCCCAGTTTACCTCACTGGTCAACTGAAGAAATACTAAGAGTCCTGTGAAAAGGTCATCTTCCGTTAAGACATTTAAGAAAAAAAAAAAAAAAATCAAAGTTGCATCAGTTTTTCCATTAGAAACACAGCAATTTGAACTTGCAGGTGCCAGGATGAACATTAGACCTTAGAAGTAAACTATATATTTGGTACAAGATCACTGTAGACAGTAAATCTCCAGTGTCATCCGAAAGCTCCAACCCTTCAGAAGATTTCCACTTGCCTGTTCTCCACTTTCCAGTAGCCCTATGCAATGCTCTCTAGTTGTTTTCTTAGAAAGCAATAACTATTCCCTGCACATTTTATCTTTTCAGTGCTACTTAGGACTTTATATACCTGTCACACTCCACTTAATCATCTCATTTTCAGAATGAGGAGTCCTTGTGTATGTCCTGGTTTGAGGTAAAATAGGGTAAATTTTCTAGTTTGTAACTTCACTTTTCAGCTAGGCCTCTTCTGTCTGACTAAACTCTGAAATTCATTGCACATTGTTCAGACACTGTTCACTCCCAGACTGATAAGACCAGGGAATGGTATGCAAGAAGCTCTTATTTTCATTATTCACTATGGTGATCAAGGTCAGAATGTTTGCCAGCCCCCCCCCCGGGGGGGGGGCTGGAAACGGAAAGACATAGAGAAGTCCCACC
>VZTY01024040.1:0-16321 GCA_013400935.1 Turnix velox | reverse complement strand
ATTGTATACCTTTTTATCTTTTCCTTTTAATTTTATCTATTATTTCATTACCTATTAAAGTAGTTTGGAATTCTTCTAAACTCACAAATCTCCTCATTCCTTCCTCTCCTCTCTTCTGAGAGAGAGGAGGGGGGGGCCATCTGTCACTGGGGGGGTGGGGAGGGTCCTATAGTCATCTTGGGTCTAAACCAGGACAGTGTATTAAAGGGTCCTTTTCACACAAGCTGGTTTGTACCTCTGAGAATTCAACTCGACTTTCCTTGTACCCTTCCCAGTTTCACCAAATCTTTTGGAACCAAAACTAGATAGCATACAAAATGCTAACAGTTCACGAGAGATATAGAACACAATGATGATTTCGCTCTCTGATTTACTTCTCTGTCCTTTTATTATCTTTTCCTTATGCTAAGCTATCTAATAAAAAGCTAATCTCAGTAAACACGAGTGGCTCTGAAAGGAACAGAGAAGGAAAAACCCTCCTGATTTAATCAGTGAAAAGTGAACACCCTGACTTGGCTACTTTCTCAGACTGTGAAAGAACTGATATATCATCAACCCCAGATGAAACTCATAGACAGAAACCAGCATGGTCAAGTCCCCGTCCAGGTAAGAGGCTTGTCAGAGTTGGGCTGATGGTTGCACTTGATGATCTGAAAGGTCCCTTCCAACCTTGATTATGAAACTATGAAACTATGAATCTCTTCACTGTGGAAGACCACGCTAACTAAAATCCGGGCTAGTAACTACCAGGGTACAGGGGCACTTAGAGGATGCAGAGGAACAAAATTCTGGGACTGCATAAAACCTGTTACGTGTGTTTTCTAAGGAATGCAACTTATTATGGGATGTCAAGGAAAAAGACCAACAGTGAGAAAGGACAAATAGTGAGAGAGGCAAATTCCAAAGTAGACTGGGGAGAAGTAAGCAAGGGAAAACAGAGAGAGAAAGGGGATAACAGGTGCTGGTAGACCATAAATAGACTGCTGGTCTATGTGCTAGCAGCACTGAGCTCTGCCCTTGATCACTTCAATTGGTACAAGACTATTTCTAACAATCTATTCTGTATAAGTGAATGAATGTTAGCAAACTTCAGGCCCAGATAGCTGGTGAGCCAGACAGGTGATATGAGTACCAGGCAACTGGAGTGGGAACATGAAATCTCAGGAGCTTGTAACCTGCAAGAAGTGAGACAGACATGGGCTACAGGAGACAGCTGCCGAGTGGACTAACAGCACAGTCATAGAGGTTTTTTCCCCCTTCACCATGCTCCAGTGAGCAAGATGGACTACAGAAGTTAGGAGGGGACACAGCCAGGACAGCTGTACCAAACATATTAGCAGGAATATTCTATATTGAGTAACCTCATACTCAGCAATACAAATAGGGTAGCAAAAGAAGGGGAGTACAAAAGGTATCTTCCAAGGCAGCTGATGCTGGAAGACTGGCCAGGTATTGGTCTGCTTTTGGGGATGTGACAGGTGACTGATTGCCTTTGCCATCCTTTGTCTTTCCTTTTCCTCACTTAAACTGTCTGTACCTCAATCCACAAGTTTTCTTGCTTTTGCTCTTCCTATTCTCTCCCCCATCCTGCTGAGGGGCATTAAAGGGAGTAAGCAAAGTAGAAACAAATTAAAAGGCATTGAAAGCAAGATGTGATAGTATAAAGTTTTGTTCATGCTCTCCCTTCTACTATGCAGGCTAATGGCCTGAATGCACAATGTGTGATTTACACTGATTTTACCTTTGTTTTAACAAAACAACTGATTAAGAAGATTACATTGCCAAATAATCTATGGCTGCATGCCAGGTAGTTTCTCGTGATGTATAGGAAGAAATGCTTGTGCATTTAGCTACCTCCTTAAAAACACCAAAAAATAAACATCAACTTGGTCTGAGGCAGGTAATTGAAGTCTTTTCGAGATTTGATTCTCATTTAAATTTTATGGTCTCAATGCTGACAGTAATTACTAAAACTTCCTCATTTACAACTAAATTTATACATCATCACAAACTGGCCTCCTTTTTTCAGACTGAGAGTTTTCTATGTAAATTTACTCACATTCCGGGAACTGTAGTTTTCAAGCTTACTCGGCTTAATTGAAAATATATTAATCTTGGAAAATGAAACTCATAAAAAAAACAAATCATGAAAACACTTTTGCTTCAACCAAATATGAAGGCAGTTTGCAAGAAAGAAAAAATATATACTAATATTTCCCTTCATTCCAAACATCTAATAAATAAATAATGAAGTACATATCTGAAAACATTTAAGTTTGAACAGATGCAAGTAATTATTTTTTTTCCTTTGATTCTGTGTAACATTCAAGAATCAAGACTAGCTAATTGAAATATAAGGATTTTATTATTTCATGCACTTATTCTATGTTACGGGAACAGCAGGCTGTGGTATTCAAACTTCTGCTTCAATTTTAGATTGAATTTTGAAGAAAAAAAATCTAAAATTTAATTCACAGTGAACACACAAAACAAATGAAAATATCTTGCTGGTACACACATTACAATGAAAATGGAAATAACAATGTATTTTTGCATTTTCAACTCCATGAAGTAGAAGCAGAAAAGAAAAAAATTACTAGAATGTTTTGTTTTGGACAGAAAGATTTTTTTATCATAATAAAGAAAGCTAAGAACTTTAGCAAGTAACACTTTGTAAATACTCACCATACTTCTTCTAATGTAGTCTATCACTTTCTTCATGTCCATGCCTGACCAGTTATCAAGCATGTAGCAGATGCAGGAAGCACAGTACACAAACCTCATGTCGTTCTCACTTCCTTCTAGCACTGCACAGAAACTGAAAGAAACTTCTGTCATTATGCACTGTACAGCCTGTTATATCAGAAAATATGATAATTTAAGGAGTTGTTTAATTTTTCCTTTAAAAAGAAGTTACTTTTACTTGCGCTATTCTTATAACCCTAAAATGTGCTACGTTTTCTTTTTAGAACAGGTGATTTTAGTTAAGACAAGTTATGAAAAAAACATAATTGTTAACAGTTAGGGTCATGGATAACTTTATTTTCACCAATCTAATGATAGTGACCTTTATTCAAAGGTATTAATGCTTACATTCCTTCATTTACCACAATAGATACTAATGTACAAGTTAATAATTCTAACATTTACTATTCTTGGCAGAATTCTCTGCCTTCCTCACAAAGTTAATAGCTCACAAGACTTTCTTTACTGACAGCAACTTCAGGATCAGTTTCCCATCTATGTATAAAAATAATTATTATTACTCCAATTTCTAATACAAATGCTGTATTAGAGACAGCATTTTGATCTCATCTTTGAGATCCTTATACTTTACTGTCTGACAAACAATCATTTGCTTCAAAAGCTAGTTATAATATTTTAGTGGATTAGTCATTTGCAAGAAGCCAGCACAACAAAGTATCTTCATAAGTACCCCTGTCTGACCCCTAAGAATACAGGAAAAAAAAGGCATTTCTGGCACCACTCTGACACTTCCTTTTTGACCGTGCAATCCATGTACATATGCCATTATCCTTCTGCATAGAGAAGCCTCCATTATTTCGTGGCAGATGATTCTATGTGTTTTAACTGCAATGGAACCATGCTCTGCTCTTTGTAGCAGAGATGGGGACAACTTCCATGGCTTTCTGTATATGGCACAGGACATTCTGGGAAAGCAGGATACTCCACATTTCCCAGTACTGTGGCTTACAGTCTCACCTCATCTTCAGATAATAACTGCATTATGAATAACCCAAACACTTTAGCTGGATGTGATTTGAAGTAAAACAAATTGAAATGTGTATTCATTCATAATGTAAAAAGAAACTTTTTTTTTTTTTTTACTTTTTGTTTCTTCATACATGCCTTTAATTAACTAACACATTATACTAGAGTAACAGCAGATAAACATCTCTTTCCCACACTGAGCTCACTTGCTGTTTCAATTTGGATATCAGCTCAAGTTCTAGCCTTCACACATCCTTCCCTTTAGGGCAGTATAACAGCAGTTTTCATAGGTATGAAAATGCCTGTCATAATGGAAAGTGACTCCAGCCAAAGTAACAATTCTGTATCAGAGATGTGTCCTTCCGAACTAAGGTCTAGCTTGCACCTTTCAGCAGGTACTACAGAACACAGGATCATACGTGAGATTTATCAGTTTGTACAATAGAGCCTCTTGTGAGCCCCAAACACACTGGAGTGGTTAACTGCATGTAGCTTATTGCTGTATTCAGGAGAGATGATAAGTAATGACTTCAAGATGCTAGGCAGGAACTCCTTCCTTTCCTAAATGTTTTAACCAAAAAAGGGCTCAATTTATAATAGGAATATTTAGCCAGCTGAACAGAAGCCTCCACATGCTTGAAAAAACCCGACATCAGAGATCAACAAATACACATACATCTTTATGCAAGCATTAAGGTCAATTTGCTGTTATAAATGAGATGATTAGCACATCATATAGTTCATATCCTTACATTCTGAACATTGTGGTGATTTGTGTTCGTTCTCTTTTTAAAGAAATATGTGCAATAATGCATTTACTTGTGTTTAAAAAGTTTTAATTATAGAAGATGTCTAGATGATCCAAAGCCATTTGGCCAAACCAAAAGCTCTTGTTAATTGGTGACATTGTGAGGTCAAAATCATTCCTTCAGAAACAACAATTCTGCAGTTATAAAGTATTTTTTCAAAAGTGAGATTCAGTAAAATTTAATACCACATGTTAGATCATGTGCCCTAGTAGAAATTTGCATTGGCTGCCTTTCTCAACCTGCATTATAAAAAGCCCCAAAGAAAATAACGCATCGTCATTCTCTGATACAAAAGCAAATCCATACACAAAGTGCTGTTCATTCCTGTAAATATGTTCTATTACTGATTCTAATCAACCATCAAAGTATCTTCTAAAAGGAAAAAAATTATACAATTACAGTCACAAACCCCATATTTCTTATGTCTCATTCCACAATGGTATTTTCTATGAACCTTCTGAACAGTGTCAGAATATGAAATATCTTTTACCTTCCATCTTCCAACTGCAGAGCTCTAAGTCCTGCTAGTATGGCATCTTTATTTACTCGACTTAAATCATCTCCGAGAATAACCAGACATGACAGACCTGTGTAAGTCATTGCTACGTGCCCACTATCATAGGGATGTGATATACCAGGACCCTGGAAAAAAGGGAAAAAAAACCCTGAAACATCATAATGACTGTATCACAGTCAAGCATTTATTTTTTAAAAATAAGCAGTAAACAAAACTTTAATCATTATGGTTAAACTGAAGACATCCTACTCAACTTTTCTGCATTGCTCCAAGCCACCACGCACCTCTGCAACCCTTGTTAACAGTTGGTCAGTAAGAAGCCCTGGAAGAAAGTTTTGCTAAGACCAGTATTTATGTAAGTGAAGTGAAGAAATGGAACGTGTTCAATTGTGCCAGAGTTAACCCTGATGTACTACTGGCTGCCTACTGGCAGCCACATAATCACTCCTAATCACCCAAAACTCTGGTGGTCCTTTCCATGAAGTTTTACAATCTAATGATCTACAAGTAGAAAGCAGTGTGAAGGTAATCTTTCTCTCAACTGAAACATTACCAAATCAAATTAGCCTCACAACTACTTTAAAGACTATTCTAAAATATTAATCAGAGCTCAAATGAAGTATTTAAGTAACAAATAAAATCAATGGAAAAGCTAAAATTAAATTAAGGTTAAATGCTGACACAGCATCAGTAACAATAACAGCTATGTGTGTGGACTGATGCAATTATTCTAAAATTATTATTTTTGGCTTCTGAAATTTTTTGGCATATCCTAGACTGTATCATTTCACAACAGAAACTACTTCAGATACATGGGATCATTCCATCTAGAGCAAATAGAAGACAACTTTTTAAATGGGGATAGAAGTTAATTGTTTCTACAGAGCAGTAAAAACAAGCCAGGTTTTAAACAGCATTTTACTAGGAATCTTGCCTGGTCAGCTGCAACTTTTATTCTGCAATTCAGTGTAAAAAACATATGCAAAAACCAATATAAATCAAATTTTATAAAATTATATGATATGTACATGGTCTCTTTCAGGCAAGCCACATTTTCGATGTTTGTTTTTAATAATAAAATGGGAGAAAAATACTTACTACCCACTAGGCAGCAAGAGACTGTTCTCTGCACTTAGGGAATCAAACACACTGGGAAAAAGTTGGAAAGGGAGGCAGAAAACAAGGTGAAAGTGGTCACAGCAGCACTGAAAAAGCTCTAGCTACACAAGGGCACCATGATAACGTGTGTTGAGAGCTCCTTTCCTTTCCTTCATTTCCTGCCCTGGATTCTGTTGGGAAGAGGACACAAATGTCAACAGCTCTAACTCCTAGCTAGCCCTGAGATGACGGTCTGAGATGAGATCACTGTCTCCTGCCCTGCATATCCCTCCGTCATGAACAGAGCCATAGACTGGCTGAGACTGCATGGGATTCCAGAGGTCATCTGGTCCAACCTATCTGCTCAGATGGACATACCTAGTGCAAAGTGCCTGGGTCCATGTCCAGACAATTTTGGAGTGTCTCCAAGGATGGAGATTGTACCAACTCTCTGGGTAACCTGTGTAGAGCTTGGCTGGTCACAGTAAAAGGATTTCCAGTGTTTTATTCTGGTGCCCCTTGTCTCTGGACAATGTCATTGGCACCACTGAAATAAGCCTGTCCTCTCTACACCCTCCCTGCAGGCATTTAATATACATGGATGAGATCTCCCTGAGCCTTCACATCTACAGGTTGATCTCTCAGACTTTCCTCCTAGGAAAGGTATCCCGGGCTTCTCCATTGCACATCCCACAAACACTACAATACCTGGACAATCTACAAATTCAACAAATATTTAGGTACAAGTAATGCATAAAAGTTTGTTAGGATCCATGATTTCCAGAAACTATCCTGGCAACAATGAGGAAGACAGTCTCAGTTTTCAAGAGCTGCTTGTAGATCACACAGCCATCTTGGCTACAAAGTCTTCTCTTATCAACCACCAAATAATTAAATTAATTCCACATTAAGTTGGTATACTGCTAGATACCTTGAAGTACAATTACTAAAAAAGCTACTGGAAGTGGCAGAGGATCCAGCGTACTGGTATGCAACCAACAGTTTGAGAACATTTGATTTAAGGCCAAAAATCCCAACAAATACAGCCAACATTTCAATAAAATTAAGCACAGAAAAATCAGTATCTACTATGAGATCTTCAGGAATTACTGTATGATATACTCAGAAGCCAACAAGATATTTTCTGTGTGCAATTATGGCATGATTTTGGCCGTTTTAGAGAGCCTAAAAGGTCTATGTTCACCACATATGATGTGGGGTTTTTTTTTAAAAAAAAGGTATTAACCAGCAGAATAATACAAGAATTATGTGTTCTGTACACTAATATTTGCTCAAATTTAAGATTTACAAATTTTTAGACTCCCTGAAACTATTTCAAGCTCAGTGTGATAATACTTATAAAATTTATTGTTGTACCCACACACACCAATATATATTTCACACATTAATACATGAGCCCATTGAACAGGATGTCTTTGAGGGGAAAAAAATCAGAACTGCCCATTTCAGACAAAAAAAAATGCAAACACAACACCTCTGCCCAAGAAAACAGTATTCTCTTTTTTAAATAACATAAAAGTTGAAGAAACTGTCCCTGTAGTAATTAATTATTACAAAGCAGGGTTGCAATACCAAAAATTTCAGCAAGTCTCAAAGGTTTCATAAAATAATTGCTACTGCCTCTAAAACTTGTATGTCTAAGAAGTGTTGTTAGACTGCATCTGCTATGAAAGTCTACTCATGTATTGTGTAGAACCCTATCACAAATTCATTAAAGACATCATAGTCAGAGCAGCTGGATTTTTTTTAATTCACACCTTCAACTTGGTAAAAAGAAGTTCTTTTTTAAGTCACATATTATGACAAAAGACCATTTTTGTTGGAATAAAATTATTACTGCCCAATAAAGCAGCAGCAGCAACTAACCAAGCAGTCGTGGCATAAGTAGAAAAATATCACTGCTGCCACCCACCTCTAATTGTCAGCTTCATGGGCAAGGGACACAGAGGTAAACAGGATGAATTTAAATATGGCAGCAGTTACACCTCAGAAACTAGCAACAAGAAAACTGGTAAAATGCAGATGGATTATTGAATGCTTGGACTTACAATACAAAGAAAGACACTTAATTCAATTAGGTTATGTCTATGTGAAGGAGACATAGGGCAGAACAGCAGGTGCTGAATGACCACACCAAACACATTTCAAAATTTGTGACAGCACCAATCGGACTCTTCGGACTAATGGTCTGCTAATGGAGCAGTTCATTTGGAGTACAATTCCTGGTTCATCTGCATTCAGAAGGAGCCCAGTTTACCTTCTCATTTTTTTGCAACAAGCACATTAAGCTGATCCAAGTGCTCTCTATGATGTGAACTAATAGACTGGTTCAAATATACTCTGAGAAGGCAACAATGGGGATATTTTTATGTCCTGTTCTCTCTATACACTTCACCTTCTATGAGAATTGCAGTTTGCAAGTCACACAGAAAACATGTTACGGAGAGACAACTTAACTAAGTGTTACCATTTTGGTCTCCATAACCTTAGCCTTCCTTAAAAGAAATAATACTAAAATATGTAAGCTTTCCAATATTTAAATCTAGTTCAGTAACATGATAACATTCCCTACAACATTATCCATAACAGTTATTTAAACATAACTAATGGTCACCAACAACTCCTTCCGACTACTGCAGACAAGACTAAAAAACTCTCTCTGCTGCAAAAACAAGGTCCCTTCAAGCACTAATAAAGAATGCTGCTAAATGCACTCCTATACAGGCATAGCCCCCCATTCAACAAAACTTTCTTCTCACACCTGGCATAAGTGTTATAAACATTGTTTGTTTAATTTTTGAGAAAATTTTTGTCAGGAACCCAAAATAGATATTTTTTTCTTTAAGCAATACCATATGTTATTTCCCTTAATTTTACTTAAGTTTCACATTGCTGCCTTTCAATGTAGCCCCTTCAACTGGTTCACAATACTATGAATTGACTGGAAACATCCAGGCCATTCTGAAATTCTAAGGAGGCTGTTAACTACTAAAGAGCTAGTTTAAATTCCAAATCAGAGAGACTGCAGAATGTAGTGGCATTTGAAAAAAAATAACTCTTACCCAATTTTTAATGATTCACATTTAAATGCTCTGACAGAAGCACTACTCTTAGCTTTCATTGATGTGTAAGACTGCTAGGCCTGGTGAGGGCTGTGTGCAGTGAGCTGGTCAGGTAGTTACCACTTTTCTTCACTTTCACTAAAGCCCAAAAGAGCTGCATAGACACCCAGAAAGGGGAACAGCCAAAAAAAAAACAAAAACCAAATCAACAAACCCCAAATTAAAACCAAATAACCTATCTTAGTAGCATTTAGTTAACTTGGAAATTCTAACAGATTCTTGCTTTTTTCTATTATTTTGAGGGGGCCCTAGTGACAGAATAGATTTGACTACCTCCAATATGGTACTTTCTCAGAACTTAACAATTAAATCACTGTAGTGGCATGTAAATAAATAGTAATTTTCAAGGCAATCCAAAATGCTTACAGGCTTTTTAAAAAATTATTTTTCAAGACATCGATTTTAACAGAACATTTCAAAATGATGGGTAAAAAGAAAAAAAAAAATCAAGACTTTAAATATAATCCAATGTCATCACAGTGGATGTCCAAGTCTTTCTTTTTCCGAGTTATTTCAGATATCTAAGAGGAACAATTCTGGAAAAACTTTAAACCTCTGTATGCCTATAAATCAAGCAGATCCAGTCCCTCTAGTGCAGATGCAATTAAAAAGGTATTGCTAAGCTGTAAGAAAAAGTACATTTATCAAGAAATAAACACACAAAACGCATGCACACAACATACACACCCCACACACCCATCCAAAAAATTACAAAAAAAAAACAAGCAAAAAAACCCAACCAACCAAACAAAAAACCCCAAACCAACCAATCAAACAACAAAAAAAAACAACAAACAAACAATGAAAACCCAAAACCCAACTCTTCACAGTTATTTTTCCCATTATAAGTACAACCTTTCAATGTTACTACCATGAATGCTTTGCTGACTTGCTACAGAAAGTGCACATGCAGTTATTACTTGAACACAGATTAGCTTTCTCACAAGTTAGTGAAAGGCCTAAAGTCATGATGTTAAGAGTAAATTAAAATAAAGTCCAAGCAAGCACAATCCTTATATTCATTCAACCACTTTTCCACTCAACTACAGTCAACTTGTATCACATGTCCATCCTGGCTTTCAATTCCATTCATTTATATTTAAAATCTTGTTGTTCACTACAAAAAGCAAATATTTGGTGATAATTTAGTGCTCTTCCAGATTTTTCATTCACACTTTAGTGACAATTTACTCTTTGATCTTAAACACAGGATAGTAACTACTCTACCTCTTTCACAGTCCTTCATGCACACTAGCCTCAACTTCCCTCTTTCAACTGCATCTGGGCTTCTGTACAAACCATGCTACGATTCCATGGTCTTGGATGCCTCTTCCCTGAAAGTATCCAAGACCAGGCTGGATGGTGCTTTGAGTAACCTGATCTAGAGCTGTCTCTGCCCATGGTAGGGGGTTTGTAACATGATGATCTTGGAGGTGCCTTCTAATCCAAATCACACTATAATTTCTAGCAGCCTCTGCTAATCTCCTTTCTCTCTGGTATTAAAGGTACTTTCTTTTTATATGCAGTAACAGACTACAGAGGGAGTAGTATGCACTGAGACAGTGAAAATGTCTACATCAATTTCTTCACTCTAGTAGTATCATTTTAGTACCTTTCTTATGTATGTTTCTTAAAATCTCTGCAAACATTTCACTTTATTACCAGTGCAAAAATTTCTGTTCACAAGATATTCTGTTACTGTGCAGTTAACATAAAGCAAAAGATACAAGATCATTTACTGCCTGACAGTACTTCTTACACACACACTTAACTGACCGTGGAGGGATTGAATGGTATCCCTAAATATGAAGAGCCTCTGAAGCCACAGCGACTCAAGTTTGAACCTGGAAAGACAAATAAACAAGACAAAGTAACTTGCTTTGCTGAAACACCCATTATAAAGCATAATTCTCTAGTCTGTTAGTTCATCACTATTTACAGGATTACTAAAAATTTCACCTGTCTTTTAATGTGTTCTCAACATCAGATTGTTATCACTAATTAGAAAAAAAAAAAAAAAAAAAAAAGAAGCAAATTTGATCCTGCTATAATGACAAAGCAACAGATTTTTGATTTGGTGGAAATACAGTGTTGATGTCAGCACAGAATTTGTTCCATTCCCACAAGAAAGAGGAAAAAAAAAAAAAAAGAATTCCTCTGGGAAAGAGCCCAGAGTTAACAGATTTCCCTCCTTTCCCAATGCCTTCTGGATTCCTGCCTGGTAATGTTGTGTGTTCCCAAGCAAAATTGTTTTAAGATACTTTGCAAAATGTACAAGGAAAAACAAACTGTTCAGTTTTAAACCAGCAGCAATCTAACTCAGTGCTGTCAGAATGAACCAGATGAAACGTGAAAGGTAAATTTTTTAACTGGACCCATTCTCCTCACCCAAAACATGGGTAAAGGAGCACTGTAGCTACCAAACATTTCCTCTAGTAATGCAGTATAATTAATTTTGAATTTGCCAGAGTACCACAGTGTGTGCAGTACACAGAAGCATGCATCACACACCGGGCTCAAATCTGCTTCTGCAAGCAAGCCTCTGAAAGTAAAAGCAAAATGAGTGTTGTACCTCAACTGCATCTAGATGTTCTTAAAAATCTTCCTCCCACTTTTTTTTTTTAACTCTTCAATCTTTAATCTGAAACTTCCCATGGAAATTAGGGGAAATTGCACTAGACTAACCAAACAAGAATAGCTATAAAGCTGAAAGTCCTAAAAAAGATCACTATGCAATGTAGTCTTCCAACTCTGGTATCATTTATCAGCATGTTATCTTCTGATTTTAAATACACCCTGAATGTATGCAGTTTAAACTAGAAGCTTTTATAAAGTCCAAGTACTTAGCCTGGTTGAAGTTTCTCTACCAGACAAGACTTTGTATCTAATTTACTTGAACTATTATTTAACAACAACAACAACAAAAAAAACTCCACACCTTCATTTTTCATTTCTTCCACCTTTCTATCAAAATACTTTAAAATCATTTTACATGTGTAATCGAAGTCACTCCATCCTGCACTGAAAACTGGTATGCTATGGTCACATTCACTATGACAAAATAGAAAGTTATCTGTGTAGGCATAAAAATGCATGAATGCTATATTTTGTTATAATCTAGATCTTCTCAGCAGAAAACATCTCAAAGTCAAAGACTTGTAATTCATGTTGCAACAGGTTCTGGAAAGCACAACCAAAGGTCCTGAAGGACACTGCCCAAAAAGCATGATTTGAATAATAAGGCCATATGAATTAATCAGTAAGAGGAAAAGCAGAATTCCTACTTCTTAAATATTAGGTTTCCTAGGGGACTGTAGAAAATTCACCACTGACTTGGCCCATTTCTGGTAAAAAAATATGCCTTAGGTGCTCAAGTAAACTATAAAATTCACTTTGAAATAGCACTGAAGTGGGACTCTTTCATGCAGAAAACAGTTTCTCACCTACTAGCACACAGCAATAGCAATTACAGCCTGCTGCAAATGAAAGTGCTACAGTTAGGACAGCTCTGCAGTCAAAAAGATCCACCCAGAAAGACTGACCCGCAGTTTATAATTCACTATCAAGATAGAAGTGGAGTTATGAAACTCATGTGCAGTGTGCTGTTAGTGCATCACTTTGGATTCCAACTCGGCAGCTAGTGTGAGAGATTAAAAACAAAGTCCACTAATTAAATTAGAATCTATTTTTCCTTTCAGCTACTTAATTTTCATGTAATATTTCTAAACTTTTCTTGTACTGTTCAACTGTCATCAACTAAGAGCCAGCACTAGCAACTCTAAAATACTGTATTTCTAATTGTATTGTCATCATCCACTTAAAATCTGGTTTGAGTCTTTATGTCACTGATTTCAAGTCTACCATCCAGCTCTTCAGAGCTCTTACTATTGCATAATTGTTAAATGGAACTTTACATTCCCCTCCCATCTAAGAAAATTTGATATTAATGTGCATGCAACAGATACTTCCTAGACCTTCAGCATTACGAGTGAATTGCTAAATTTGTAGTTACAATTCTTGAATGAGAAAGAGAACTCTGAGCTGATAAAGGAAGTGTTAAAATAGGAAGTGAAAACAGCTCATTTCTAACCAGATGACTGCAGCACATAGACGTCAAGTCTCAATTTTTTTTTAGATTCTTCTGAACACACAAGTTCAGAACCAAAGGGTAATATGGGGAAACCCAATGTATTTCAGCTTATGCAAACTGTTTCACCTTCTGTGAAGTAGGTTTTACTACTTTACTGTAAATTATTTAACTCATGCAGTAGCTTAGCAGTTCTTGTCAAATTCTTACCTACTTGCCTGAAACACAAATAGCCATCAATAGAATGAGAAATTAAACACACCCTAATTAAAATGATGGGATCATACTTTATGTCACTTTATGTAAAAAACTCCTGGAGTCCCCAGTTCAGCTTTAGTACAGTCTCCTGAAGCATTAAGTGTTACTTGATTATATTAAGTGGTACCATGAAATGGTACCACCTAGTGTTCACTTTCAGAAATAAGCACATTTAACCACTTACTGAAAGATTAAAACAGCAAAATGTAATAAACGTTTTTGATCACTGCATAACTACTGCAAGCTGAACAAAATACACTTGTCAAAACTTCTCTCATTCAACAACAGATCTAATGAAAATAGACACTTCTGGTAAACCAAATGACTCTACACCTCATACAAGAGATGAGGCTTTCCTGTGAAGAAAACGACATTACTTATGTGTGTGTAGGCTAAAAGACCTTAAGACATGTAACAGAGCTCCAAACGATGACCACAGATGGCTTATCCCGGGAGCACCTTCGTTAAGAGCAGAACATTTTTGTTACTTCTGTTTCATAATTTGTCTAGCATGGGAAAGCTGATGACTTTTAGCACTACAGCTTTCCATTCAGGTGACTTAAGTATTCTTCTGGGTTCAAGGCTTCTCTTGTTTTGCCAAGTATGGAAGGAAGTTAACATATACATCATTAAAATCTAAATACAAAAAAAAAATCAAATTTTTAACATTGGCGGACATAGAATTTCTTATGTTTACTTTTATCTTCATGTGATAACTTTCTGAACTATACCTAAACAAGAATTATTCTGATAAATCAAAGTATTGGGATACATCATTAAATGCAAAATTGCATTCTCTAAAATCAGAATCAAGAAGTTGTAAGGTACCTTCAAAGGTCATCCAACTCCCTGCAGCAAGCAGGGACATCCTGCACTAGATTAGGTTGTTCAGAGCCTCATCAAGTTTGGTTTTGAATGCCTCCAGGGATGAGGCCTTCATCCCCTCCCTGGGCAACCTATTCCAGTGGCTCACCACCCTCACAGTGAAGGATTTCTTTCTAGCATCTAATCTAAACCTGCCCTGCTCTAGTTTAAAACCACTGCCCCTTGTCCAATTGCTACATACAATATGTCCTATTGTCCCCAGCTTTACTGCAGGTCCCCGCTGGGTCCCGCTAGGTTATGAGGTCTCCCTGGAGTCCTCTCTTCTTCAGTCTCAATAGCCTTAGTTCTCTCAGCCTCCTGATCATCCTCATCCTTTGTATGTTCAGGTAAATACTTCAAGTGTAGTCATTAAAGAAGGTTGAGAATATTACAGATATAAATTAAGGATTTGACAGAAGGACATTTTAGGTCCTGGCGTAGCACAATGCTAAGCATTGGTCATGGGGCTCTGACTCACAGATGAAATACTTCACAGCTATCAATTTGGTGCTACTTCTTTTTACAGCATAGCATTCAGCTGACAAAAAGTACAGCCTCTTCCCTCTACATTACTGGGCTGGCACTAGCACTCCCACTTCAGAAAGCTTTCAAGCAAGGTCAAACAAGTGACAGTGTTGCTATGGGGGAGGATGATGGATGAATACAGCAAAAGAGTGTGACTTCACTGTAACTATCTGACTTCATTACCTACCTTTCAGAAGTGCTTAACCGCTTTGAAATGTGACTTGCAAGAAAACCTACTGAAGAATATAATCTTATCTTGACAGACCTTACTTCCTTCAGTGCATTTCCACTAGGCTCACAGAACATGTACTTGCTTTCAAAGATTACAGGCCTCTGAATTGAAGCTTTCAATAGACAGATATATCAGTATTCACAGGTAACCCAAAACTATCACAGTATACTGTGAGACTCAAAGTAATATTCCAAATCAACAAATACTGGATTTTCTACCAAGATCTGTGACACCCCATTGTGACTGACCAGCAGCTAAGCACTCACTCACTCATTCACTTTCCCCTCCTATGGTGTGGAGGTGGCAGGGAGAGAAAACAGAAGGACAGAAAATTCAGGGATTGAGAGGGTTTGATAGGCAAAAGTGGGCAGAAGCAAAGCAAAGGAGCAATCTATTCACCATTTTCCAATGACAAGGCAGGTGTTTAGCATTTTCCGAGAAAACAGGACCACAGCACACATAAAAGTTATTGAAGAAGACAAAACCCACAAACTCAAACATCATCCCTTTTTTCCTACTTTCTCCAAGCTTCTACTGATGAACACGGTGTGAGAGAGTAGAACATATTCCTCAGGCCAGTAAGGGTCAGCTGTCCTGGCTATGTACCGTGGCTGTACCTGCTGCTGGGAAAGAGGGGGTGCAAAGGAGGAAAGAGATAGTCTTGACATTGCACAGGCACTGCTCAGCAATAGCTGAAATGTTGGTGTTTTACCAACACTGCTTTAGTCATAAACACAAAACACAGCAGCACATAGATTATTATGGAAAACATAAATTCTAGCACAGGAAATACACTGACTATAATAGTTAAACAGAGACTGAGTATACAGAGCATCAACTGTTATGTCTCCTATTCATTGGAAAAAATGCCCGTAAGGGAGCAGTAGGTATCAAAATAACATGAATTTGTCATCTTAAAAAACTGGTTTAAATAAAAGTAATTTGAAATCCTATGGATGCAAAAGCTTTGTAGCAATAAAGATAAATATCAGAGAAATTTATTTATTATGATAAAAATTGCAGGAATTCTTTTTTTGGCTACTTTATTAATTCAAC
>VZTY01024039.1:0-13399 GCA_013400935.1 Turnix velox | reverse complement strand
GATCTTCTTCAGTCCTTATCGAACTATATATGTGGTCCTCTCTGTAGAACCAACTGTATAAATGATCCTCTCTGGATCGACCCTCTCCTTCAGGGTCCTTCGTTCAAGCTGTTGGGCGCCAATTAATGAAGTACGACGGTTGATGTAAGAAGGGGCTGACCTCCACGATCAATATGATCTGCCAGAATCCGTTTATTGAGAGCATGAGACAAGCTTATATACAGTGATGGCTAATTATGCATACTACTAACATACTGATTGGTTACAAGTTACATTCTTGCATTAATGTCAGACCCTCCTCTTACAGTTCCTTCTGCCAACACAGAGCTGTACACAAGTCTTTGTTATCTGTTACTCCCTTGACACTTTCCCAAAACCATTGAAGACACAGGCGAGCTCCAAGGCCGTCATGTGGCTTGATAAGATTTGCTTCAGGCTCTGGGCATTGCCTCTTGCTCTGAAAACTTAGTATCACTTGTTAACCCTTTATAGCCTGTGCCCATACTGCAACGGTGGCAAAAGGGTAAGAGGATAACAGCCCAGAGACTTCAGGACTGGAGCAAATCTTCAGGTGCTAATGGATGGGCTGAAATAGGTGCCTTAACTCTAAGACCTGATCATGTCAAGCTTCCCACATTTTGGTTGAGTAATAATTGCAGAGGATGAACACTTGCTCAAATTCATCCAATCCACCTTGATAACTTCTGTCTTAGTACTTTCTGGATCTCTGCATGAATTTACTTTGTTGAGTTCTGAATCAATACTGATTTTTCGATTCACTGCTTTTTTTTTTTAAATTCCTCACCACAGATGGTTTCTACACAAAGTCTGAGTGTTATAAAATTACTCATAGTTATAAATCGTATTCATCCTTTTCCTAACCAACTGAAAATAATATACGTTTTGTCTGTGCAGTTCACTCCTGTTTATAGTCTCTTCTCAATCCAAAATCATATGTGAAACCCCCTGCTGCAGTCCCTCCAGTGCCTGTTTGCTGATCTCTTTTTTGACTTTAAAAACTTCTGGATTGTCACATTCTTCAGGAGGATTTTGTAAACATAAACAGTCAAATGTTCTATCTGTGGAATTACGCCCACAATCTGCAACTGGGCAGAGATTCTGAATCAGCTTGCATGACAGCATGATTTTTTAATGATTTTTTTAAAAAGGAAGGCAAAAAAGAAATGGTAACATCAGGTTCAGTCACTCATATTCCGTTCCATAGCACCTTAGTCACACAATGTCCCCCAGGTAAGTATGACAATAAAAGAAAATTAACTCTTCTCACTTATTATCCTTGCTTTACCTCACATTTGAGGCTAGACTGAACAACTAGAGCAGCAGAAGCGGTTTCATCTGCTATTGAAAATAAAAGCACTATGTTGAAACTAAAATGAGAAGAACACTACAAAATAACAAGATTATGCTACCAATTTCTCTGATACATAAATACACATGGAATTAGCCTAGTTCTGGGTATTTGTATCTTCTCATTAGAAGCTAACATACAGCACTAATACTGAAGACTCAGGTTAATTTAGGCTTCACAATGTTAGCAAGGAAAGGCATCTTAGGGGATAAAAAGATGACTTCCAGGAGATGCATACATCTTTATTTTGTACTTCTGATGTAAAAAGGAGAGATTCATAGACACTCAAAAATGCCACCTTTATCCCGAATCACAGAGAATATAATAAATTAATGGGAAGAGGAGAAATAGAAAGAAAACTAATCCAGTCACAAAGTATGTATAGATTTAAACAAAACCCTGAAAAAAATCAACTACTATATCAGTGTGCCCACAATATTGTACACTAGAATCTAGTCTTACAGACAATCCACATCATGTATCAAAACATGTATTAAATTTGTACACTATCTCATGAACAGAACATGAACTGTAGTGTGGTGTGGAACTGTATCTCAAGAGGTACAATTGAATCTTATTGAAAAATAAGATAGCTTGATACAGTGAACTTTACTAAATGGTAATTTCTGTGAACTATTTAAAGGAAGCAAATATTACATTACTATTTTAAGTGGCAAAAAGAAGAAGTTTTTAAAATATTTGTTTGTATTTTCTGTCTGAGTTAACTTAAGCCTAACTTGGACTTTAATAATACTGTTCAGTTTATGTTTCTCACTATTTATCAGTCTTCTCCATCAGATTTAAAACCATCAGTAATCTTTATGACAGCAGGATAAACAACTTAGAAACAAGTTACTTAATATAACTTTTGATCCTTAAATGAAAGGACACAGGTTGACAAAACATATGCAATTTACTTCTGTCTTTCCCACTTCCCAATCCTCAACCCCGAATTTATTAGCTTCCAGTTTTCTGGATAAAGTCATAATTAATAGGAGTTTCTATAACATCACTAACAGTTAGCAAATGTCACAATTGATTTTTTTCAAGTGGAGAATCTCAAAGCTTCTTTGCTGCATAATGAAGGAAGACACAGTGCTAACTTTTCAGATACCTCTCCAGCTCAGCCTTTTTCTTCTAGGAAAGGTGTTGAGGTGAGCTGTGTTGCTGTATATCACTTAGGTCAAGGAACTTCAACTGTTATTTACACCCTGGTATAGCAAATAGTACCACACATAGGCACTGGACTTTGCAGTATAAATAATGTGAGGGTAGGTAAGAGTCAGATACAACCTCTTTCTCTCTTTTCATGGTAGTTGACTGCTCCAACAAAACTGCTACTCTTTTATGGTTAAAGACATTTAACAATACTGACAAATGCACTTATATTTTCTTCAGGGACTCCACGGTCATTAGCTTCCTCCTATATAATGTGACTGATAGAAATGAAAATTGGCTATTATGCATCCCAAAACTATAATTAGAACAAACACAGGGACTGTAAGAGATATTTCATAGCTTTCTAAAGAGTTTTGTTTAGGGAGGAGTGCTTGGGCAAAGAACAAAAAAACCCTTGTAGTCTCAGATGAGCTGTCAGCTATCCTAAAATACTCTACCAGTATCTAAACCATGCTCTTTTGCATTAATCTGGGAATGTTTTTAGTAATATTTTATTTGACATATTTGTGAAAGCAGGTTGGCTTCTGATGACTATGTTTACAAGTTAATTACCATGCAGATTGAAGTGTCCTCTTTTCCAAGACACTTGATTCTAGAAAAACTCTGTTTATTTATGTCTGCTGAAGTTTGTAACACCTCACAGACTCTCATCATGTAGTTATGATTATGGGAGATACCTGCTGTGGCAGATAACTAAGAAGCACAGACAACTATCAGACCATTAAAAGTCATATTTCTGGAAAATTTAACTGAATGACAAATGCGCATTTATTTTTTTTAACCTAGTTGCTATTGTAAAACAATAAAATTATAGATTTCATTTCAGTGAGATTGGGTGAAACTGAGCTCTCTGAGATCAGAAAAGGCAAGGATGGACAAAAATTAGACTGGATAAACTGTGTGAGAAATCTAGAAGCAAGCAGAGCTGAAAAAAACATAAAAAGAAATCCTGAGCATGTATAATCAAAACCCAACCCATCTTGAAGGCAAAATATGAAGTGAGAGTGAATGGGTATAATTTTAATACTCCAGAGTGAAAGTGTAAAGGGAATGGAAAATTACTAGATAATCTCTGAAGGCCAGGTGGTTCTTTTTGCTTGGTTTCCTTTGACTCCCTTACCAGTTTGTTGGGTCAGGATGTCCTTCTCTCCAGCCCTAATGTTTACTGTGAACGAGTTGTTGGGTCACCGGGAAGTTTGTAAGAGGGAGGTACAAACAGCAACAGTAGCTTCCAGCTGTCCTTCAAAGCAGAGTAGAGAGCAAAGGCACCCTGATGGGAAAACGACCCCCATGGTTAAGGTGGTTCGTGCATGCCCAGCAGGAGGAGGACTTAGCAAAATATCTGCCCCCAGATCCCACAGTCTGGGCTTGTACAGGCCTCGCACACCAGGACAGGGAT
The DNA here is from genome assembly GCA_013400935.1 of Turnix velox. Classification (NCBI taxonomy): domain Eukaryota; kingdom Metazoa; phylum Chordata; class Aves; order Charadriiformes; family Turnicidae; genus Turnix; species Turnix velox. Next base: position 9,452 of record VZTY01024039.1, on the reverse strand, counting down.
AAAATCCAAACCCCAGGGCTACTGGGCAAAAGGAAGAAGGAAGAACATGGAGTGCTATATTTTCTTCCACTGGGACCTCGTTGACTAGGGAAACCCATAAAACAACCCATGGCTACCTGGATTCTGGTGGACTCACTCCTGCCTGCAGGGAAGCATGAGCCTTAACCCCTTACCTACCAATCTTGCTTGTCCCGTGTGGATGTATATGTGTCACTATGTCGGTTAGGAAGTTAAGAAATCAGCTTAGCCACATTATAAAGTATCTGTATGTCTAAGATTTGGGCTGTGTGCCTTTCTATATGTGAGTCTCCAAAACCTTCCAGTTACAGGAAGGAAGAAGAATTTCAGTATAATTTAGAGCTAATTCAGTATCCCTCCTGAACTTTTAGTTTTTAAAATTTTAGTTTTTAAAAATTTCAAAATGCTAAGCACTGTCTTAGGAAAAAAAGGACCTAGAGACTGGCAAGTTAAATATGAAGAGTAAATTATAGTATTTCAGTCTTCTGACTAGCATAACTGCCAAAACTTCATGAGACCTTGCAAACCAGCATACACCAGGTTACAGGGACATTTCTTTTCATTGGCCTTTTCTCTTATATTCCAGATGTCTTTAATGGAGACATCAAGAAGTACTACATTCATGCAGCTAATGAGAACTCTTCCCTATTGCCTTAAACTTTTTCTTCTAATTATCTTTTCTTAACAATTCAGACCCCTGTTTCCTACTTATGCATCTTTGCATTCCTTTCATTTATCTTAATGGCTAAGACACCAAAGTTGCTTTAACAAGAAGGTCATACAAAATTTATTTCAAGGACTGGAGTATTTCTTGAGAATATAGAACAAGTGGGACTTTCCCCCTTTTATGTCTCCTGGGTGACCTGACACAGAACCAGTCGACGCTATCTATGATGAAAATCAATGGCATGAAGTCACTAAACAATTGCTCCATCTTCTTAAAAAATTCACAGGTCTTCAAAAAAACAAGGATTCAGAGACTGATTAATTTGCCTTTTGCCTCAGAGATTGCACAAGTTGCATTATTTAAGAAGTTACCTTGCCTTTTTACCCTCAAAGAATTGACCAAGATCAAAGTCTCAAAGATTGCTGTGTCCCCTGAAAAAACAAATGTTTGCTATGTGGTGGGAAATACAGATACGCACAATAACTGTGGAAGTTTTGTAAATACTTTTTAATGTAGCTTCCTAATGAACATTGTAACACTGTACACAAAATACAATGGTTAAATTTTTGCAACCTCCCAAATTTGAGTTGATATTGAATAGTTCATTTTATGGTGGTATTCTTGCTTCTTCAAGTCCCTAGTAACTACTGCCACTGACTGTGATGAAACTGTCAGGAATGAAATACAAAAAACAAACCAGAAGGCTTTCCTCCTACAAATCTCAGCCGGTCAGCAATCAGCCTATGCCCTGGGTAGATGTTTCTACTTTAAACTTCAGACAGCTAAAACTTTATATACTACTGATCTGGGTGCAAATGTTGGCCCAGATAAGGACAGAAATTTGCCACTGGATGACCACAACAACTGACCTTCATGGTAACAGGAAATCAGGACTGTGAACAATCAAATATACAAAGGCATTTGTGCTAATGTTTGACAATTGCGTAAAGGGGATCTCTGTAAGAACATCTCTGAGAACTGTCATTTGCCCTTGGTTCAGGCAGAATATCATTATTTGGCCAGCTTGAGTATTTATGGGGACACAGCACAGCATGGCTGTCTGGGACAGTGTGTGCTTTAGCCCTGACTCTACTCTGGACCGGTTTGGGAGTTTTCTGCAGTGAATTTTATTCCACACATCAAGCAATGTTAGTTGCTTAGGATCATCATTTATCAAATGGAGATGGGTGGCTAAACATCACTAAATATCTGTGGCTCCAGATCCCTGTTTCTGTGTCATTCCACATGTGAAATAAGTAAAATAATTTTTGAGAAAAACAGTTGCTAAGTTGACTAAGATAAGAACAGTCAACTATCATTGCACAATCAAGATCAAACAGCTGATTTCCCCTGTTTTATCAACAGAAGAAGCTCTTCTCTTTTGCATAAAGTTCGCAATGTCAGAACTCTAAAGCCTTTTATTTAAGATAGTTCTGTTCGCCAGAAATTCACCATTAGCACGAGGATGTATGTACCCTTTACCCCATTCAGCTCAGTAATATGGCAAGACAACCCTTGGCCATTTTTATTAGTAATAAATCATTGATCTATTTGATTCTACATTCTTTAAGGGTACGGGAAAATATTAATTTATTCTTTCATATAGGGAGCAGAGATTTATCTCTAGTGATTTCAAAGGAAAAAAAAACAAAACAGGAGAAGAAAGAAGTAAGCTTTCTGTTTGAGGTCCTATCCCTAGAGACAATCAAGGCCAGGCATGATGAGGCTCTGGGCACCTAGAACAGAATGTCCCTGCTCACTGCAGGAGGCTTGGACTAGAAGTTGCTTGAAGGCCCCTTCCAACCATATGATTCTATGATTATCTCAACTTATTGTATTTTGTGGCAATTTGATGTGTTCACACAAATCTTACTCTATTCATCATCTGATACCTTGTTGGAATTTTTTTTCTTTTTTGGGGGAGACTGGAGAGAATTAGGAGTAATTAACAAAGGCCAGACATCAAAGGCATCATAAGATGTTTTTGTAGAGCTGCACTAATTATACAAGAACAAATCAGTGAATTTGAGTTTTTTTATCTCTATAAATGTACATAAGCAGGAAAACAGCCAGAACATGGAAATCGCAACTCATAAGGTGGCTGTCCTCAATGCTATTTACTTCCCAAGACTGATTTCTCCAATGAAGCAGGAGGAGATTGGATAAGCTGCTTTATTTTGGAGGTGACTGTTATTTTCTCTAAAATTTTGAGCATTTTTTAAAGCATATTTTACAGCATAAAATATGGAATGTATCAAATTATATAGAATCATAGAATCATAGAATCATAGAATAGTTTGGGTTGGAAGGGACCTTAAAGATCATCAAGTTCCAACCCCCCTGCCATAGGCAGGGACACCTCCCACTAGACCAGGCTGCCCAGTGCCTTTAGTTTAATTTTTTTAAAGAGTGAGTTTTAAAAATAAATGATCAATACAGAAGTTATTGTTATCATGTCTAGTACTGTGCCAATGATAAATCAGAAGAAATATTGACAGAAATGTCTAGTAGGGTGTCCTAGGCTAAGCCTAATAGGCCAGCCAAACGACAGATGGCCTCCTCTCCCCTCTTCTGAGAGAAGAGAGGAAGGAAGAAAGACATATATGAGTTTAGAGAAATTCTAAAGTACTTTAATAGATAATGAAATAATAAATGAAATTAAATAGAAAAATATAAAAATGTATACAGCATATATAAAATGGTATCAAGCTCCCAGACTGATGATCATATCCCCAGCAGACACGAAAAGTTCCAGACTGGGGTCAGTGATGGTCAGGAGCTGGATGCTGGATCTGGAGTCAGGAGTGCCCAGATGGGGATCAAAGGAAGAAGGACAGACAGAGTCTCTCCTAGGTGTAGGCCATCGAAGAGAGAGAACTGATTCTTTGATCCTTCAGCTTTTATACTGAGCATGGGGCAGATGGGATGGATAACTCCCATTGGTCAATTTTGGGTCATCTGTCCTGTCTGATCCTCCTTGCACGTGGGACCTTTCTATGTCTTTCTGCTTCTGACCCCTGGTGGGGCAGATGTCCAGTTTATTGACCTTGATTACCACAGTTATAAATTAAAATAAGAGCATTTTGCATACCATTACTTTGTGAAATCAGTTTTTATCAGTCTGAGACTGAACAATTTCTGAACAATGTGCTGTTAATTTCAGAGTTTAGTCAGTCAGAAGAGGCCTAGCTGAAAAGTGAAGTTACAAACTAGAAAATTTGCTCTATTTTATGTCGAACCTGGACATAGGGCTTTTGCAGATGTAAATGTAACTTTTTTCCTAAAATTCAGTATTACCTTATTATATAGATTCATTAATTAATAATTATAAATAATAATAAAATATAAAATAAACAAAATTAATAAAATTTATTATAATTAAAATATAATACTAACAGTAACAATATAAATAATAATAATAATTATAATTATATAAGCAGAGAATAATTTAGGTTGGAAATTACTTTTAGTAACATTTAGTGCTACTGTTAATCTAGCAATTTCATTTATGACTCCAGCCTTCACAATGCTGCTGTTTCTCCACTGTACCTATTATGAATTTTTTCTACAAAACTTAATCAAAAGCAGTAATCAGACATCAGAGTTACAATGCTAAATTTGAGGTCAAAACAAGTAATTATATGAAATACTAGGCTGCATGAGTACAGGAGTGATGTGCCTTGAATCGGCAAGTGACAGCTGATGATATTGGCAGTTCAAAAAATTAATTTCAGATGGAAGTACCTCTAAGAGAAGACTCTGGGTTTATGAAAATGAGAAAAAATAAGAGCAATCTAGAAAAAGGAGAGGAAGATGAGCTTTTGAAGACCAACTAGAAATGAGAACCAGAACTGGAAGTGAGAATAGTAAAAAGGTTTTGCCTCTTCAGGTATCTCTGCAAGCAGGTAGGGCTATAGTAGGACCTTGGAAGGACATCTGACAACACAGAATGCCTAAAAATATGTTAGACAGGCAGGTTCAGACAACAAATCTGAACTGAGAAAAATAACCTATAGGGGGCAGCAGAATATGTCACTGATGATTGCTGACTATTTTGCAGTTTTCATTTGATTTCTGTAATCTTACTCAGGTTCTGCAGTCCTCACCAGAAGGGTCCCAGAAAACAGATAAAAGTTTGCTGGTTTACTAGTCTCTTGCTGGGCAACACTTCAGAAAGTTACTTCAGGAATTCCAAAGGTCTCACTTTCCCAACGTCTCTGGAAGAACCTTCTGGAGTGTTTTTTAAACCAAAACCCAAGCTCTATGACCTGCAGAAGGCATTCAAATTTCAGAGAGAAAGAGAGATTTATATCTCTCTGAATGTAACTGAGAGATAAACTTTTGCACAAAGGTAAATACCTAATGATACAAGCTCAAATTACAGATCAGGCTTGAGGACCCATTGTGTCTTGTCTCATAAATTAACTTAAAGACATCTAAAAAAACCTTGCATGCATTAAATAAAGAGACCATAAGAGCTGAGCAACAGAATAAAATAACATTCCTACCCCTGTGGCTAATACTAACACAAGTAGTGATTGGAGGATGGTCTTAATATTTTTACTGTGATACAGTAGGATAGTTCCAAAAGTAATGGATTTCTGCAATTCCATTTGTCTTTATCCCTGTGTCTGGTGCGGTTTTTCAGGTAGAAACATAACACTCTCTCACATATGATTCTAAACAGAGCACTAAAAAGCAGTTTAGACATGTTATGTGTATCACATAATAAATAAATAAAATGGGAATTAAATTATATGCAATAAAATAAAAAAATAGTGTCACTAACATGTTGGATTTTCCTTTAGGAAAAATTGGATTAAGAAACACAGCCTGGTTTCTGAATCTTGTTCTAATAATATATAAAGAAAAGGTGGACATAATATCCTACAATATTTCACTAATAACTTCTGTTCTCATGGTAAGTCTGAGGGTTAACATGAGGTGTGTTTAGAATTAAGCTGGTTGCACTGATAACTGTATTCAGAAAAATACAGTTGCTTCTCTGGGCTAAGAAACACCCAGATTATAATTCTCTTACTTGTTAAAGAAATCAAAAAGGAAGCCATTCCTCAAACCTTTTGCAGAGGAAATTAGATTTTTTTCCACATCTAAAATGTGGATCCATCAAGGAAAACCTTACAGGAAAAAAAAAAAGAAAAGTGATCATTTGATTCTAACTAACAGTGCCAGATAGCTGCTCACACACTTAAATTCAATATGAAGCCCTTATTCTTTGAACTGAAATTTCCTCTCTTGATCAAAGTGCCTGTTTTGCAGTACCTGCAGTACTTATTTTTTAGCAGATCTAAAGTGTCTACTACAGCCTTTCAACTCTGTCTTCATGTCTGTGTTATGGTAGAGAGTAAAAAAATTATTATGATACACCTTTCTTCATGGGTAGCTGTGTGAACATGCCATGGTATCAAAGCAAGACAGAAAGGTAAAAGATGCAGTTTTGCAAATTAGAAAGGGGCTGTGTATCAGAAAGAGGAGGTGAATGTTGAAAAATGTTAGGTTTCTTTTTGTACTAGATCCTATTCTTCCAGTTCCTAGTAATTTTAATGTCTCAGAAGAAAAAGTGTGTGTAACTTTATGAAAACAGGATCTTAGCAATATCTGTCTTTTTTTTGGAGAAAGAAGACATAGATCAGCCTTGCAGGTGAGGCTATGCAATGTTTAGAGCAATATTTTAAGGTATGACCATAGCACCTTCAATTGTATAACTGAATATGCTTCCAGTGAAATCAAACAAAATGCTTTTATACTACTCTGGCAATTAATGGATAAAAGATTGATTTGTTTTTGTTTTTAAAATTCAATGTCAAAATGAACTGTTATCAGACACATAATGTTTGTTTGAAAGTTGTGTTTTGGAGATTTTTTTTTTAATACTGTGAGTTCCATACTACCCATGCTACTCTAGACTATGTTATTACTCCAATGCCATGAAGTATCATTACATAGTTTTTACATCCACTGAATGTGTCTTCCACAAATTTTTAGATTCTTTTTATTTTCTCTGTTCATGTTAAAGGTAGTAGAATTATTAGAAAATCATGGGAAGGAGAGATCTCTGCTTAACAATACTGTTTAAATACAGTATGAGGCTTTAGATAGTGCCTTTAAATGAGCTAAATAAAAAAGTAGTTTTGACATTTAAAGTCTAACAAAGTCCATCTGAAAAAACAAGTTTGTAGCAACCATGTTTTAAAACAATTGAAAAATTAAAATTCAAACTTTGTGTGAAAGCTGTTATCTTCTTTTACAATAATATATTCTTAATTTTCTCCACCTCCCATACAATTTTACTTCATTTCTATTTCTATTTCTGTGTCTAATTACCAAGGGAAATACTTAGTACTAAGACAATTCAATGGATGTTCATAAAAGGAAGGAGAGCAGAAGAAGGAGGAAGAAACAGTGATACCATAATAATACATAGACCAAAAATAAAAGAAATTAAAAATTATTTTAAAGAAAATCAGTTTAAACCCTTGCAAGCATTTCTACTATTGAAAGGAAAAATACTTAATTTTTTTTTCTATAATCTATATATACTGGCATAAAATTTTGAATATCATTTGATCTGTGATAGCTTGATGAACCTGAGAACTGAATCTGAGTTGTGAGGTTAGCCTTGTCTGTCATGCAATTAATTGATTTGCCATCTAGTTTAGAAAATTCAATGTCTCTTAGAGTTGTGTAGATATAGATATAGGTTTATTTGATCTATTCTATGCTGTCCCCAACAAAACTGAAGATCCTTTAGATTGCTTGGAATTGGTATGCAAGTGATGTGATTATGCTGCACTGTCAAAGCCCTAAACATTATCATATGCATGTTGCTATGCATAAACCTTTCTATTACCACTGTATTAAAACAACCACTGAAAAACAGTGCTTCAAGTATGTCATTACCCATTCAACCTTTGGCAGACAGCTCTGGCAAGGAATATTTGCCCAGCGTGAGTCAGAAAAGTCTGTAGCTACTTCTTGCTGCATTTTCCTATCAACAACTCCAACCACAGAGCAGCAGAGCAGTATCGAGGTTCTGCTTTGTTTCCGTGCTGCTGCTGCTTTTTTTTCCCACATCTGTGAAGGGCATGGCAAGCAAGCTCCAATAACTGAATTAAGCAATAAAAAAAGCATTGAAAAATACTGATCACAAATTTTAGTAACTTGTATGTCACAGCTCTGGAAAGCCCTTAGTGTGTATCTAACACTAAGAATGTGATTAATCGTATTGCTGAACTCTATACATAAAATCACATTCATTTTCAGATGTATTTAAGTTCATACTAGTCCTCTGGCTCAACAGAAACAGGTTAAGTGTTTTGTCTAATTTTGCTAACTCATTTGTGTACTATCTGCTAAAAAAATCCTGTGATAAACAAATGATGAGAAAATCCTCCTCCCTTTTCTTATAACAATTCTTTAAAATAAGAATTATTTAGTAATATTTATCCCAGAATTAACATATAGTGTTCTTTTATGAAAAAAATTATTACTACATCATTGCCGTACAATCCTGCTGTGATAGAAAATAAAAATAGAGAGTAGGATACTCTTTTAGGGTACTTCCTTTCTCTAAGCTACCCATAATTTTCAACTTGGGGGATATTACTAGTGCTATAAAGAACTGCTGTTTTGAGATTCTCTAAAGGTATTTTTGTACATGGAATGTAATTAAATCAAAGTTTTTGGTGAATTGCAAGGCAGTGGAAGAAAAACAGAGGATTAAAAACATGGCATAAAAACATGGCTCAAAATCTGTTTTGACAACTATATGGTAAAGCTCTTATCAAGTGTGAAGAGTTTGACTGTCCTCTCTTTTTGCTAAGGAACTGTCCAAATATTATTATAACAAACTTCAACATCTTTTATGTCATTCAGGTACTGCTAGGTTTCATACAAAGAATCTTCTGTTTTTCAACTGTTTTAAATGATGTCCAAGAACTTATAATTATATAAAAGGATTTACTATCTACCAAAGACCAAATGAAATGCAGAAAAGAGAGTCCTTTCCCGAAGAAACACCGAAACAGATGGTTGGAAGTGACTTCTAGTTCAAGCCCCCTGCAGTGTGCAGGGACATTCTACACTAGATCAGGTTGCCCAGAGCCTCATCATGTCTAATTTAATGGTGCCCCTCTTCTAGTTTAAAACCATTCCCCCTCATCTTATCTCTATATGTACTACCAAATAGTCCCTCCCAAGCTTTCAGGTACCAGTACCCTTCAGGTACTGGTAGGCCTCTTTGAGGTCTCCCCAAAGACTTCTACAGGCTGAACACCTCAGCTCTAGCAGCCTCTCATAGGAGTACTACTCCAGCCCTTACACCATCTTCACGGCCTTCCTCTCGAACCTCTCCAATAGTTCCATGTCCTTCTTGGGCTGAGGGCTCCAGAGCTGGACACAGTAGTCCAGATGGTGTCTCACAAGAGCAGAATAAATGGGCAAAATCACCTCCCTTGACCTGCTGACCATAGCTTTGCTGATGCAGCCCAANACCAAAGCTTTGCTGATGCAGCCCAAGATATGGTTGTCCTTCTGGACTGGAAGCACTCATTGTTATTTCATGTCCAGAATTTCATGTACCAATTTCATGTCCCAAGTTCTTTTCCACAGAACTGCTCTCAATCACATCACCTCCCAGCTTGTAATGGTGTCAAGGATTGGCCCAGCCCTAGGTAGCACCCTGCACTTGTCCTTTTTGATCTTCATGAGATTTGCACAGGTGAACCTCTCCAGCCTATCCAGGTCC
>VZTY01024037.1:0-13461 GCA_013400935.1 Turnix velox | reverse complement strand
CAGGAAGGATAATGGTGAGAGTCCATCCAGGTAAGCTGGCACAGTAGAGTGTGCTTGAGTACTGTGACAGTGACATTGCACAGCATGGTCATAATGAGGTTCTGAAGCATGCTCAGAGCTGGAATTTCTGGATTGCTAAAAGTCTAGTTATCTGGATTTTTATAAAATATGCCCAGAAAGCATGGGCAGATCCTACTTTTGGAAATGTATGTTCATGGCATGACAAAATACACATCCCTTCCATAAGGTCTATGTTCCAGTAGAATTTACCCAATACAGTGAAGAAAAAAAATCCTGTAATATTTTAAAGATAAAATCACGTATTGTTTAGTGTATTTAGGGAAAAGCAGAAAAGCTGGAGGCCAGGCAGAGGGAGTATCTGCCCTCAGGCTGCTGTGGTTCACTCATGCCCTGCAGCTGACTGCTTCATGGCCATGTCTGGATTCAATAGAAAGATGACACTGCACACTGACCTCCAGACATCAGTGGTTCCTACTGAAGAAAATCCAGGCTGGCAGGTAAGGGGAGAAGCATGACACAATGCATTGATCCCACAACAAACTTAGAAAAGATTCTCTACAGCACATGATGGAAAATACCTGTCCCACAGCTGGGACACACAGGATGTGCCTTAGAGAAAGGACAAAAGCAATCACTGAAGATCACACATGTCCTGTAGCAGAAAAAAAAAAATTCAGCAAGGTGCAGGACCAACCTCCACCTAATCATTTCCACAGTCCTCATGCCTGCCATACAGAGGAACCAGAGGGAGAGTTCAGGCAGACACCAGTTACTATGAAGGAAATAAATCTTCCTGTTCATTGGCGTGTACATGTTCTAAAACATTTAATGCCAGAGAGTCTTAGGGAGTCAATCAGAGCCTAGGACTTCTGCCCTGAAGATATTTTCAGCAGATGCTACTGAAAGATGTGTTTGGAACTTTATACTCTTATCCCTTGTGTGCCAGTAAGGATGTTGTTAAGGGAACAAAGTAAGGGAGGGAAAGCATGACTGCAAGCCTTGGTGCTCTGTGAATAAGGTATTTCATATACAAGAGTCTATTCTGAGGTGCTTCACCTTTCAGAAAGAGCTTAGGAAACAAAGAGCAGCTTTATTCTCTACAGAGAAGAGAGAGGTTTTGTCAGCCTCCAAAAGCACAAGTTATTTGTTTTATAATTTCCACGTGCTTAGGAAAACAAGCAAGTAAATAATCAAATCAGTAGCTTTGCTACCATTTTGATAAACCCAATCAAAGAGGTCTCCAGGAAAGAAGAATTTCAAATAAAGGACTCTCCCATTTCTACTTCTGCAGCAATGTCAGAATTTTAAGAAAGCAGTGGGGAAAAAAAAAAAAGGATGAAGGCTGAAAGGACTGGTCACAACTCTCACACCTATTAAGTGAGAAAGGAAGATTCTAACTGTGTTTTTGTATTGACAGCAAAGACAGTTGACTATTTTCTGAAGAATGATAATTCTCTGAGTGAATGAGACTCCCCAAGAGAGTGAAGATGTAGGTGTGTTAATGTAGGCACTGCAATTCAGCAGCAACAACAAACCCACTACAAAACTTCCTGACTTATGAACAGATGACATGGAGTGGTTCTCAGGAAACAGGTTATTCACACCAAACCTGAACTTTATAAAGCAATCCTTCTCCAAGGACACCCACACAAACCATCAAATTTAAGTGACCCACTATTCTTCACAGCACCCTTTGTCCTCTGTTACATTCCAAACTGGCTTCAAGACAGTTTCGTAATATATTTTATCCTGTTTTTAAGCATTTTCTTTCACATTTTTACAATGATTTTTCCTCCTATAAGCATTAAAGAGAAATGTTTTCCCTTTAGAAAGGCTTTTTTTTGTTTCTTAACAGCAATATAAATAGCACTTTTCAGTCTTCTAGGATATCCCTGAACAGCATAACGCTTTTACAAAGAAAAAAAAATCTTACTCAAATCTAAAGAGAATGTGAAATGGCTGGTAGTGCTACTCCTGCTTCTGATCAATAAGACTCTTACCTGAGGGCTTTTTGCTATATATAGACTGCAGAAGAAGCAAGAGAGCACTTCCCAACGTGGTCATTCATTATGTAATATGTGAAATCTATTTCAAGCTTCCTCATGAAATTTTTAAAGGCTTTCATCTGTCCTATTTTTTTCCTTCTGCGACAAGATAAGGGGAAGACTGTGGATATCTTACCCGCACTATTTCACAGTCAACATTTAATTCTGCAGCCACAGCTTCAATTTTCTCTCTGCAGACTGAGCCCAGGCTGGTCATACCATTGTCCCAGTATTTCTTTAAGGTAGCTAAATCTCGGTCACTAAACTGTGTGCGGTCCTGTAACTGCAAGATAAAAAAAATACTGTTAGATGAAATTCTGCTTTTCTTGTTCATTTAATTTCCAGAGGTCTTGCAAACAGTAAGACACACATGTTATACTGTCTCCATGGCTTTTCTTCTCTTTTTAACTCTCCCTTAAGAATTTCTTTGGCTTGCCTTTTTTTTTTTTAAAATCCAAGGCAGTACAGAGTTCCCTGGGATTTGCTTTAAAGGCAACACAGCAGTGCTAATGCAAGTTTAAAAGCACTTCAGCTTTGTTTTATCCACCTGATTTTTTAAATTTGTTTTATCTCCTTCTGTAAGGCCTTACTGAAAATAACTGTTTTCCTCTTGTGCTGTTTACTCTCTCCACCCAATTTATGAAAATGATTCCTTAAGGCTTTTCAAGTCTCTCACTCTCCCCCACCCAAAGTTCTTTTATCTTTCTGCAAACTACAATACATGCATAATTCAAAGGATTCCCAGTTCCTAAAGGGAATACTTTAATGTTTATTTGGTAAGCTTCAGAGTTTAAATTGGTTCCACCATTTACTTGCAAGTTCCAAAAATCTTCATGTCTACTTATCAAAACGTGTGATAGTGGATCACTGACAAGAGGAGTAACACTGAGAAACAAATTCCAGACATCCAACCACTTCTACAACTGCTGTGGGCTACACTATCATTCAAACTTACAAGCTTTTTCTGAAGTTTTTAGCCTAGAATTTTACCAACATGGGTTGGTTTCTTTACACCAACCCATGTTTGTAATCCCTCCTGATATTAGGAAGAGGTAAAAAGCAACAGTTAAGTCAGTATTTGTAAAATGCAACATCAGTCATTTCAACACTTGAATTTTGCAAGACAAAGTCATGATTTCAATATCTGAAATCTGGGTTTAGCTTACTTAAAAGCTGTGAAAAGTTAGAATTAAGTCACTTTAAAATCAAGTGAAAAAATTGTGCAGAAGTAGAATTGCACTGGACAAAGCACTGAGCAGCCTGATGTAGTGGGAGGTGTCCCTGCCTATGGCAGAGGGGTTGGAACTCAATGATCTTTAAGGTCCCTTCCACCCTAAACTATTCTATGATTCTAAGGTCTGGGGAGCTCAGGGCAACTTCTGAAGCACATCAAGCATTTTTAAATAGAACTTACTACATAAGATGGGCTGTTGGTTCTGGACACTTCACACTGAAAACACTGCTGCATCAACCCACCACTCACAAAGCTTATCACACTTAACAGGAAAACAAAATAGAAATCTTCTTTGTATTTAATACACATAGATTAAAGAAAACTCCTGTACCATGCTGTGGAAATTCCCCCTCCTAGGCAGAGGGGTGAAATGAGAGAAGCAAAAGACAATCTGCTTAATATTGCTTCATCTGCAAGAGAGCAGCCCTGGTAAGTGTCATCTTCTCTCTCCTAGTTTGTTGCAATGGTCAAATGAGAACAAAAGTTAAAGAAATTTTAGCTGATGCTACAGTAAACTGAGTTATTTTCTGCTTGCCACGTGAGTTCTAGCTATGTAAGAAAATGCTCCTTCTATTGAAAGAATACAGGGAAGAATATCAGCTAACAGAAAAGCCTTATATTTGTGGTACACAAAGGGATCCCACACTAAACAAAAGAGTGACTATAGAGTTACCAGAGGGAAGGGAGCAGAGGCTGCTCAGCTCTGACTGACTAAATAAAGGATTTGGAATGGAGAGCATCCAGTTCATCAAAATCACCTGCTCTGAAATCAATTGATTCCAAAAATAATTGTCTTATCTTTTCAGCTAGACATTAATTCTGATGATCAACCACAAACATTTCAATAAGCATATTATAAAACACTATAATTCAGCTACAAGGGCCAAGGTTGCACAATCAGTCTCAATGGGTTAAAACAGATGTTTCAAAGTTATGCTGACTCTCTGTAGATACATTCCCAAAGTTGTCTTTTGCAGCCACTTACTGTTAAAATGAAGAGGTCAAAAAAAGGCAACTTAAAGCTTTTGTTCTACCTCCTTTTTAGAAATAATCTCTAGCATTTCAGATGACAATATGTATTTTTGTTGCAGTTAGTGCCTCTCCAGGTACTTTTATCCTTTCACTCACTCTGAAGAGCTTGTGCGTGAATCATTCTGACACCAACTGCAGGTCAGAGAAGGAAATGGGGAACAAGTTTATCCAGCCAATTGGTATGAAACAAAAAACAAAACCCCCACAACCACATGGGAGAATCCAAAAAAAGGGGGGAAACTGAGGAACAAGTAGTGCATGTAAATAGAACAGGGTATGAAAAGTCAGAGCTGAGGACAGCAGCCTTACTGTGCTACCTGGCTCAACCCTCCTGAGCAAACTCAGCAGATTCTGACTCCATTTGAACTTTTCCACTTTGGAGCAGGTAGGAGTTGAGCCTCTGGAAAGTTAGAAGTGCTATTTTTGGCAGCAGAAGCAATAAGCATTCTGCAGCTGGTTGGTCTTTGAAGCAATGAAGGGCAGAATCTATGCAGTTTGACTTGAAATTTTACCAGTGACTCCCAAAAAACATTCCCAACATTGAAGGGCTTTGACTCTTAAAGAGGATGGCAGAACCCCACACATTAAATCACCCACAGGATCATTGTGCCAAACACTTGTGCTTGGTGTGAGCCTTTCACACCAGCTCAGAGCATTTGCTCACTGCACTCACTTTTGCTGTCCCTCTGTAATGGGATCACCCCAAACCCTACCCTCAGAGGCAGCTTGTACAAAGTTTAGATCCAGACTAACTCACCTCTGTGTACTTGACAGAGCCATATTCCTGTTTATCAATCTCTTAGGGAAATCCCAAACTACATTCAATTACAGAGGCATCCCCTGGAGAAAGATCCCACCTAATTCTGACTCCCACATAACAAACTACTCCAAAAAATTACATATGACTTTTACTAAAGCCAATTACTTCTGGGAGAAAATAAGAAGTAGAATTTCTACAATGAAGACCATCTATTTAGTTAATGACTTCTTCATGCTTAGTATCATCACAGAAAGTGAGGAAATGAGAAAAACCCCATGGTCCTACAAATACTGTTACACTAGTGGTTAAGCAGCAGTTAGCACAGGAATAAAAATAACAAAAGATAATACTGAAAAACATCATCTTTAGCAATTTCCAGAGATGAAGACAAGCCAGTCATTCAGTTCATATTTTTTACTTCATTATATCAGCTGCTACAAACACAGCTCTCCTGTCATTTCTTCAGAACCCTTGCTTGCTGAGGTGAGGTGTAGCTTCACCCTCAGCAGAATTAAGGATTTGCCAAATGCTTTAGATTTCCCAGCTCTGTTTTCCACAGCTGGAAAAGCAGCTTCTCCCAGCAGAAAATGGCCTATCAGCTCCCACTGCAAAGCAATCCTGGCCAGCAAATTGAATCAGCATTTCTGCCCAGAGCAGGGTTAAACCCTGCTTATCCCCTGACCTCTCAAGTGTAATAACAACATTCTTATAAGAGATGACCCAGTTTATTATAGGCACTGCTGGCACTTTGCCAAGCCCCTCATACTACCCACTGTGCACACAACATTTGTGGTGCAAATCCAGTGCCTGTAATTGGCATGAATAATTGCATTGCAGCCCAGTGTCCTCATCCTGCCTTTTATTAGAGCCTGCTTTTTTAGATCCGTTTTTATGCATCAGTTGAAAACGTTTCAGGCCACATGCATAAAAGCTATCCACAATCTTCAGATTATTAATAAAAGATATATTAAAAATGAATTAACTAGAGCTTTTTTTTTTTAATATAACTAGCTATTGCATTTATGCACTGCATGTCATTTCAGGTCTGAAGAGATGCAACATCTGGTTGCTCACTACATGGCTGTTCTGTGCCTTTGATCACTGTCACTGCTTCTGTGTTTTATTTTGGGGAAGATCAGAAGTGCACACAGCATTCAAAGTATGAACAAACATTTGCTTCTTTAAAATAATCATCTTATTTTGTTCTCTTCCCCATTCCTAATGATGCCAGTATTCAGCTCTGAAATCTGCATTATTAACATCCAAATTTTTTTTAGGATTATCAATTCATATCTCAAGATCTTATTTCTACAGATGAGCTATTTCTGAATCAATCACTCTTGTATGTTCCCTCTTTCACATTTGCAACATTTAACATTATTCTAACTTTTCAGTTCCTTATTTCTTGATTTCCATACATGAATTCTGAAGGTATTTACCCTTAACACTACCCTATTTAGCCCTATTTAAAGCAATTCCAGATTACACATTCCTTCAGTTTGAGGTTTTAAGTTCAGGTTTCTCAACTGTCAGAGAGCTGTCCCACCTTCCCAAGTCTAGCCAGAATATTACACTCTAAGCTCTAGCCACTTCACCCCATCATTTCCAAAACCAACTTCCAACGTACACAAACTGACAACTTGCTCTTTTCCCTTGAGATTCTGAACTAGTTTGCTAAATAGTGAACACTCAGCTTCAAGATAAACTGAGTTTCAAATTGTTTAAATGACCACAATTTTTACTTCATCTGTTAGTTTTCCTCGTACTTGACTAGAAAATCTGCTTTTCCAATTCCTGATAAGACATTGTTTCTAGCCTGCAGGATCACAGTCAAGGTGATTTGTGCAACTCATCCCATCATCAAAAGGTGTATTCTTGTCTCAAACTGTGGTAAGACTTCATTCCCTCTGCATTAACTGCAGGATCACTGCTGGGAGTAGCAAGGGACTGCTGTTCACAGCAAGGTCATGCCATGTTAGGAGTTTAATGATCATCTAATGGAAACATTAAAGTCTAGTACCTTGAGAAACACAGTGAAACATTTCACAGAAGGAGGAAAACCCTTAAGTGGTTATCCAAATGTCATGAAAGAAAAAGCATGAACAAGGGCAGCATTCACAATTCAGTCTGTGGAGATCTTGAGGTTAGTTTGTCAGTCTCTCTCAATGAAGAATCTGACTCACTCTGACAATAAACCTACTGAAATAAACTTTTCTCTGCCCTTCTAGGAGAAAATATCAGCAGGTGAAGAACATCACAAGTTGATATGGGTATAGTTCTAAAACCTAAGGTAGTTTTAATCCCTAAGGGTACTCGTTTTACTTTAAAAGCTTCTCTAAACTATCAGTTTTTAAGTTTCTTAGACACAGTCCAAGAAGGTATTTTCTTTAATAATCATACTGATATATCCCCCTGACCTAGGCTCCTCCACACAATCCAGCTGACTTGCCCATAGACAGACCAGTACAACTGGTGGCAGGTCTCAAAAGGACCTCGAATTAGAGCAGCTCCTTTATCTGATTCAAAGTACATCTGCTGCACTCCTACACTCACAGGAAGGAATCTGAGAGGAAAACTTCAATGTCACTATCTCCAGAATTTTACTGAAACACACACAATATCCAAAGAACAACTTAAAAAATCAAAACCTAGAGCAGGAATCCTACACTTATTTCAGATATTTTTTCCCCAAATAAACACGTTAAGACTGAGAGGTCAGAGACCTCAAGGTAAAGCTCTAGCCAGATTTAGCTAACCCAACAACTGCAGAGAATCCACCAAAGGGCAGAACTAACTGTTTGGGAAGGTATCAAAGCTCTCACTGCAATGCAGTGTTGTTCCAGATAGGGGAAAAATACAACACCAGCTTTTCCCTCCAAGTTTCTCCACTGAGGGCAGGGTTTCCTTGAAATCCCTCACAAACTACCCCACAGATTTAAACAGATGACAACTTAAAATAAAAATCACATCTCAAATATACAAGCTACATACCATGAGATTTATTACTAACCCTGCCTCTGAAGGGCAATGGGCAATAGTAATTCCAAGATCTTCCATCTATTTTAATCCCTTTGTGTTTCAGACTGCATATTAAGACTACTAGGAAAACTTCTTAGAAATTGAAAAGAAGCAAAAACAAACCCCCACTCTACCCCCAAAATAAAACTTCACTACTAAGCCAGGCACAATGCAGCTAGAACACCTATAAGACAAAAGTTTCTCATAGTCAGCTTACCAAGATTCCACCATAAATACTAACAATTCTGCCAAGACAGCAGACAAGGCATGACTTAAGCACAATTAGTACACTCAAGATTTGAATGCAAGGACAAAAGTGAAGATATTTGCCCCCTTTTAATTCTCTCTAACCAGTATCTTCATTGCTATTTTAAAATCCTCGTTAGTCTTTGAAAAAAGCAAAAATCAGTGCATTTGTAAAAGTCAATGCATCACACACACACACCCCCTCCATGACAGAACTCTCTAATTTACAAAGATATTCTCATGAATAACTGAGAGGGTGATATTTCCAGACTAATATTCATTAGCAGTCAGGATTACATCATCTTTCAGCATAGCTGAGCACATTCAAAAGAGTTTCTGCAGAACTGCAGAGTTTTTATTTCTCTCTCCATGCAGTTGAAGGACAGGGCAAGGAAAACAAAACAGCAAGGCAAAAAGATTAAAAATTCAGAGCATCCAAAAGACTATCTGCTCCATTTGAAACAAAATACAGATTAGCTTTTTTACTGTCTGAATGGCAGTAATTGCCATAATGGCAGTTTTACAACTCTATCCATTCTATTTCTGTTCCCTCACACTATTTCTTCAAAAGAATTTCACATTTGAAACTAGCAAGCAGGAGTTTTTTCTCTCTTTTTGTTGCTGCACACCTGTGTGTGTACATACAACAGTTTTAGAGAGCCAGCTCCTGAACTTTTCTCCTTAACATGCATTCCAGTTTGAGAAAGTGCTTCTGGAAACAGATACATCACATTGCACTGTATTAACCAATGGTTTTTATGCATATGTATAACTTTTAGGAGTTGTTTGTGAATTGAGGACACCAGACCTGGCTGATTCTGCTTAAGGTAAAATGACATACATGTGATAAAATTTTATTTAATTCACTATAGATTGCATGGACTAATTCAGTGCTTGTGAAGAGCAACTAAAGAGAGATCAATCCTCTTAAGAACTCAGTTGCCTCTCAACTGACAACCATTTCCTTTTATAGAAAAAAACTGCATTCTGAGCTCCAAACTTTTGGTCCTTATCAATTTAGATGCCCTATTTAATAGTATATTTTACCCATTTAAGGTTATGACCTTCACCTGCTTTTAATGACATCCATCAACTGTATGGTAACTGAAGCATTGCATTTGCAGATAATGTTTGTATTAATGAAAGTATAAAGGGGAAAAAAAACACCCCAAAACCCAAAGAACTTGTACCAAAAAAACCAGACCCGACATTTAAAAAAAATACATTTAAATAAATTCCTCATTCTTCCACTTGATACATTAGATACTTAGATGAAAACATACTTACTGCTCTTTTTCTGGAACAACCTGTAATCCAAGGCACAGTAAGGTTTCCTGAAATCTGTAGAGGAAAAAAGGAGAAACAGAACAGAAAAGAAGAGCAGCTTAGGTTGCCATGATAACTAATACTGAGCAGCTTTCACAAGGCTTCAATACAGTGCATTCAATTCTGGTAAGGATGTCTTTGAAACAGGTTTAGATTTAAAAGCAGAACAGAATCATGCTCATCCTTACTGTTGCAAGACTAGAAAAATCCAGTTTCTTTGGGTAAGGGTAAGTTAACACAATGGAAACAAGTGCTTCTGCACTTGTGCTATCTCAAAACTTGTAATTCAGAACACTGGTTTTCATCTTCTATCTTTCATGAAGTAGTAAGATTGAGCAGACTGGAGTCAGAAAGGCGGCCCAGTGTGTGACAGAATAGCTGTCATGTATTTCTCAATTATTTTCAGAAAAAAACCTAAGACTATCATGTTAGTAACCAAACTATTCAATGTCAGATATTAAGAGTTCACATACAGAAAAACTATGGAGATGAGACTGGAGAAGGAAGGGGAGGAAGCATGAAGGCAAAGGTTAGCTGCCTCATTTCCATTGCTTCCCCATCACTTTCCATCCAGAGGTCAGATTTTATGAAATAACAGCCTTGGACTCTCTTTCTCTGGCCATCTGAAATATGTCATAGCCTAGAATATTTTAGGCTTATTTAGGATTCCACATTCATTTTCTGCTGCAGACAAGCAATTCTTGAGACACTAAACATAGCTCTTATGAGATTAATCAATCTCAAGTCATTTATACACACTCTATGTGTGAGGAAGAAAAATCTAGTAAATTCTGCTGACTACCAAAGCACACTAATAGATTCTGTATTTGGGAAGTGCTCTACTAATGAATCTTGCAGCATGAGCATAATCAAATATAGAATACCTAGTCATTTGTCTAGTGTAAAAGCACACAAGATACTTTTATGCTTCAGCCTTTTAGCTGGAAGCACTTGGAGGTTACCTAGGGTCAGACAAATCCTCATGACAGCTCAAGGCAGGTTGAGGGCATTTGCCCTTCCTAATGGCAAATCCTCTATGTCTAAAATACTGCTGGTGCACACACACACCCCCTAGGAATTCTGTAGAAATAAGTTACATTTATTACAATTCCAGATGTCACACAATACAGAATAGCTGTCAAATCCACTGTAAACAAGAATCCACCTAGATGGCTTCTCTTTACAAATTTAAAGTGGAGCTACAGCCAAAAAAGTGCTTTTCTATTTTCTATATAGTGCTTTTCTATTTTCTATACAATCACTCTGGCAGAGCATTAACAGTTGACTTGGAAGACAAGTTCCCACAGGTACAATGCCAAATAGAATCACATTTATCTCAACATAACTTCTGAAAAGATGATAAATGGAGTATTCTAAACTGGCTTTATAAAAAAGGCACACAGGTTGGGAACATTTTTTGAGTGAGATAGTTATCCTACATCCACAGGTGTAACTCCAGACCTGTTCCAACTAGGACAAACCACCATGAGTTGCAAAAAGGATGACTTGACATGTTTGCCTCAGGAAATATGTATCTGAGAAACATCTATGGCTGCTGTTTAGAGTTCAAAGGTACTGCAGCACTTGGGTGTTGCCAATGTTGTGCCTAAATTAAACTGGCTACACTTCATGAGCTTTCCATATACTCTTTTCCCAATTCACATGTAGATTTACTTCCATAAATTCAGTGCACTGAAACAAACCAAGAGTCCCAGCATCACTTGAGGTCATAGGCAATGCTTTTGCAGCCTGCTCACAGCTCCTGTCCTCCCGTTTCTGCAACTGCAATTATTTGAACCCAGAAATAAAGCAGAGGCAAGTCCTCTGAGAAAGGTGACACCTCCTCCAGTATGCCACGACACACCTTGTTAAGGCTTATCACAAAAGCTTCAGCAAAAAGCTGAGCTGCCCTAAGTCAACAAGAAAATCCTCTTCTTGTCTCCAAAAATCTTTGGGGTAGTAAACATATCACTTCATGTCGAGGGGAGGGCAGGGAGGAAGACTGCCATTTCCTCAAATAACCTGCTAAACTTGTTGCTTATTAATATAAAATGGTATCATTAAAGAGAATCTTAAAAAGAAATAAATATTTTTTCTATTTAACATACTGGCTGCAAGGCTTAGGATGTTCCCTTGAAGGAGACAGGGCTATATGAGGTGACTTTGCTTCAATGGGTATAACAAAGTCATTCAAAACATATATTTTCAGTATTATTTTTGTTCCTTTAGTCTGGGGGAGGAAACAAAGAATAAAGCACAATCCAGCCTTGAAGACCAGCAAGAGCAGCCTCTCCAGGTCAACACACTTGAAGTCAAACTAGGAAGGAAGGAGGTTGAACAATTTGTTTACTGAAACAGCTCAGGCATTAAAATTGATCACTTTATTAAATTTACTCTTAAGTTACACTAACATGAATTTGATTAATTGAACCGATAAGGAAGCTAAAACTAATTGCTCATTAGATACCACACCAGTGCATGGCAGTAATTACTTCATCAAAACACAAATCACAGGCCTGACTTTGAAGAAGCATCTGCTTGGATGTTTTAACTACTCCAATAATCATGTAGCTCAGTTTTAATCTATTTTTAAATTTAGGACAATTTCCCTACGTTTAAGGGATTTTTATTCCTACAGTGATGGAAAAATTAGTTACACACAGTCAATAAAATTAACAGCAACTGACTACATACAAAAGGAATGTCAGTGTGTGCAAGTCTCTCTGTTACAACACCTACATCTCTGGAATTTTTATGTATAAAAATCAAGCAGCAAGGAGAATTTTAGGCTATAAGGAGAAGCCCTACATAAAATAGCAGTTGCACTGGACTTAATTCTAAGGGGAGGTCTTGGAGGAGGGAGTTAAAGCAGTGTGGAACTGATGATTTCAACACAACACTTTATCAGCCTAGCAGGGTACACTATTTGCTACACATGACTTTGAAGGAGGCAGGTGAAATTTTCTTGTCAACGTGACAAATGACTGTTGGGGGCATCACTGTCATACACCAACTCTTCCTGAGATTCAGAACTTTTGCAATGTTCTGGAACCTGCTAAAAAAGCTCTCAGCAAGCAACACAGCAATCTGGAGACAATAGCACCATTTTTTAACATAACTGTGGGAAGTGGCCAGGCTGTAGGACGCTGTAGGACACCTCTTCAGCTATCACAGGGCCATGATACCATTATGACCTTATAAATTCTTTAATACTGAAGGGTCACACTGCAGAGATTCACAGCATGAATGCTTACAGCAGGAAGTGAATGAATAGCAAGTTGTCCAGTTTTTCCAAGCTTTACAAATGTGGAAGGGTAAGGGACACCACAGGAAACAGGAGCTCCCTCAGTTCCCAAACTCACACAGAAAGGGTCTCTGAGAGACAAGCATGGAAGTCTGATGGGGTCAGATGAGTCCCTCAATTATTAAAAAAAACAGGAACATAATTAAAATGGGGGGAACCAACCCAAAATGAAGTTAGAGTTCTCCCTGTTCCAGTCCATGTCTCACCATATAGACAAATAAAATATCATTTATCATGAACCATTCAAGCCATTTAAGACTCTGTCCCCACCTCAAAAAAAATCCCAAGTTGAGGGGATTTTATTAAAAATTTTTAAAAGTAATGAGAATTAAATCCTGCTGATGCTTTTTCAAGAATGAAAGTACCACCAAGGGCACACAGCTGCAGGTATCAATAATGCATTTAACTTCATGAAATTTAAGAAAAAAATTCCTTAACTCTGTTATATGAATTACTGCAGATTTACCAGCCCCTT
>VZTY01024031.1:139307-150053 GCA_013400935.1 Turnix velox | reverse complement strand
TTTTAGTGTAGTGTTGGAAATTTAAAATACTTGTTTTTTGAGGCTCTGGAAATCTTGACCTTTCTTATCCAAAATAACTTCTTTCCCCCATCACCCCCCCTTTTTTTTTTTTTTTTCTTGCTTTGAACCACTGTCATATAGCTATGAATTTGTTATTTTTTTTAATTAGCTTTTTAGGTAAGTACCTGAGCAGATGGAGAAGGAATGGTTCATGACTGGGGAAGAGGGATACTGATTGTGATTATAACAGACTGTTTGTCTGTCTGTCTCCCTCCCCCACTGCTGACTACATAGGTTGATATACCAATTTAGCATCTGTAATCATTATCCAAACTTCCCAGAAGTAAGCAACTAGAAAGTATCTCCTTTGAGAAAGAAGGGATAAAGAGGAGTGTTAACTATTGACCTATGAATGATCTGTGTTAGGTGAAGGTGTAGGGATTCTTTCAGGTTCTCATGTTGCAAATTTTACTCAGAAGCTTCTCTGAGTTCGTTCATCTTCCCTGCACACATCAGTCTGAATGTGCTGTAATCACACCCAGGTGGGAATTTACTAGGGGCTTGAGGATGTGGTGATATTCTATTTCTGAAGTTCCATATTTGCTACTGGCACTGCAAAAAAAAGTCTTTGAGAGATGCATGAAACACCTTTTGAATTTTTAATAAAACTTGTTCTATATCTGAAGTAGAGAAAGAAATATATCATATCTAGTACGTGAGTTGGTGGGTCTCTCCCATTTAAGGTCTGCTGTTTGGAAACATAAGGTCAGAGAGACATGCACTGATGTTGCAATAAGCTGAAGAATGTCAATATAGAGATAAGAAAATTCTTTCCAGGAACTGTAAGGGGTGTTGTCTGTTTCTCACAGCTTCTGGACAACTTGTCTCCTGTTTGGCTTCAGAAGTAAAGTAAGAGTCAAAACTTCAGAAAGCACTTAATAAAACAGAAATGTTGAAGATAACATTTGTGTTCTCCCAGCATTTACTGACCCATTAAGGAACTTCTGTGGAATTGTATTTGCAAAATAGCATGAATATTCTCCTAGATTACAGGAATGATGACCTGCAACAAAGGTTTCACTCCACACTCTGTGTGTGGAAGTGCTGCATGGACTGTCAGAAAGCTTCCTGAGTGTTTTGTGTGTCTTTTATTCCTCTCCTGGACAAACTACAAAAGCAGGCTTTGCTTTTTTCTGATCTTGTAATCTGTAGCAGCCTTTGGGGAGCTCACTGATGATCCATTCTTGTTAATGGCTTAGCGTAAGGATGCTGTTAAAAGTCCAGTGGGTTGTCAGTAGAAAGACCATCAATACAAATTTATGAGGAATAATGCCTGAAAGCGAATTCCAGCAGGCTCTGACAGTAAGCTGCGGTAATTCCCTTTGATCCTGAAGGCTCTGTTCAGTCTCAGGTTGAAGCTTGTGGATTGTGTATAGGTTACGAATTTGTTATTTATGTTTTGCCAATGATGTATTACCACTGCCTGTGATTTTTCTTTTAATTGCCCAGAGAGGTTGTGGACGCCCCCTCTCTGGAGGTGTTCAAGACCAGGCTGGACAAGGCACTGAGCAGCCTGATCTAGTGAGAGGTGTCCCTATGGCAGGGGGGTTGGAACTAGATGATCTTTAAGGCCCCTTCCAACCCAAACTATTCTATGATTCTATGACCTGTATCTTAAAGGAACACATAGCCTTTAAAGGAAGTAGAGTCTTGTTCAGTTTTAGTATTAAGGGAATGCCTTTAGGTTGTAATACCCATCTGATTAATTTGGTAATTACGCTTGTTTCTTGGATCTTTTGGATTACTGTGGATGTGGGTAGAGTGATGGAAGCACTAAGGACAGAAGGGGGAGCTGTGTGCCCAGGTGCCACTGGGCAGCGGGGTAGTATGAGGAGCACTTCCTCCTTCCTTTGTGAAAGCCATTTTTGTACTATTTCAGCAGTTAAATATGGATGTTTGTCTCCTTTCTTGTCCTTAAACACCTGATTGCTGTGAGCTGTGACTTTGTCTCTTTGGAGAAGATGTTTTGTTATTAAAATTTCCGGCAGAACCATGAATGGAGTTCAGTCATACAGTTTAACCAAATTTGAAGTAAACTTCCTTTAATTAGTTATTGATATGTTGCATTTTTAATATTTTCAGACATTTTAACTGAAATTCTTAAAGCTACATTAAGAATAGACTGAGATGACCTGTCCTCCTTGATCTGATTTCTGGTATTAGCCTGCAAGCTGCCAGTAATCTCCTAAGAATATAGTTCAAATTCTGTGAGCAGTCCTTTCTGAGTTTGGCTCATTCATATACTTGTAAGTATGTATATACATAGTTACTTTACTGAAACAGTGCCTAAAAATGCTTATTATAACTGCACAGTATTGTCTTCATCCCGTTTTCAGTGCAAATTGTGGAATGGGAGTGCTTTAAGTTGTGTGTGTCGCAGCAGTGTGCTGAGCAGCAGGAAAGGGCGAGTGTGCTTACACTGAGTCTCGGAGAGATGAAAAACTAGCTATCATGGGACAGGATTCAGTTATTAGCTAGCAGGAGTCTTGCATGCTCCCCTGAAGCAGAAGGCTGTCTCTTGTCATGCCCTTCATTCTGCAGAGATGGATGTGCTTTAAGGCTCCTTCTGGGGAGAGAAGCAGTACCACGGACCAAGTGCTGTTCCTTGTTTTGGCACTGCTACGCAATTCTCCACTTTCCACTTCTAAAATTGTCTCTGTAATATTTTTCTTCAGCAGCTCACTTGAAGAAAGTGAGATGGCATCATAACAGGGAGCAAAGTTAGAAATCCTTTGGCCAGAAATCTTGTCCTAATGGTGGGGCAAATACTGCTTTTCCCAAAGTCTTGTTTCTGGTTGTTATTTGGAAGAGTCCCTGTTCATATCGTTAACTTGCAGAGCTGGATAACTTCTCATTTTGAGGCAGAACACCAGCAGGTTTTGAAATGTTTGAGTCTGTCTGTAAAACAATGAAGTTGTGCTGGGGAAATACAGTGCCTGCGTTGCGTGAGGTGCGCTGGGAGCTGCAGCTGCATTTACCATCAAACACAGAACTGCTGCAGATGAATGTTTTGTTTTTAGTGTCATGGAAACTGTGAACCACAGAATGGATATTCTATTCATCTGGGAAAATAGCAATTCACTGCATAAAACATCAGTTGCTTCCAAAGCAGTTCTTAAAATAGACTTTGTGAGTATAACCCTAAAAGTAAAAGTGCAGCAACTTAAATCACCTCAGTTCTACTTTGTTTTTCTGTAGGAATATATTTGTGAATTAAATTAACATAGGAGTAGTGCAGCTGTAGCATGGAGCTCCTGCAAGGCTTCAATGTTCTACTTTACTGCGCGACTGTTAATCTAAAACCAGAGAGGCCCAGACATTTGAATAGCAGCTTTAATCCTTTTTATTACCTTTCCTCAAACTGTTAGCTCAAAGCAGAATGGTTCTGTTCCTCATTTGGTGTCATTTACTGTTTAATACGGCATAGCCACTGTCCTACAGCTCCCTGCAGAGTGCCTGGGGGAGCACTGTCGCAGTTGGAGAGAGAAGATGGTGCACAGTAAATAGAGTGGGGGGTTTTAAATGCATGAACATCTTTGCAGAACCAGTATGTCAAGAATAATTAATGAAGGGAGTGTTAATTCAGTTGAATGTGAAAGCTTTAAATTTGTTTGATTTCATGAAATCTTGATGCTGGGGTGGAAAGAAAAATCTGAGGATAAGAGGTAAAAAAGAAACTAAAAAAAAGGGAGATATATTCAGTCGTTGCCCCATTGGTCAGAAAAGGGAGGCTGGGAAAAGGAACAGAAGGAACAGAAGGGATTTGACCCAAGTGACAGGAAGTTGGAGTGAATATTACCATTTGCAGGATTTCAGAATCCAGGATTCCATACTGGCTGTGATTCCAATTAAAAGAAGGGCTGCTTCACCATGAGCTGCTTTGATGACCAGTGGAAACTGTGGAGTGAATCTCCTGTTGCTCTGCTTAATTCTGCTTGGTTGTTTGGGGTTGGCTGGTTTGTGGGTTGAATTTTTTTGTTTGGGGTGTTTAGTAGAGGCAGATGATCACTTCCTGGCTGTAGTCTCACAGGCAGATTGCTTCCCAAGGTCCTTTTCAGCAGCCTTGGTCTCCAGCCTGTACCCTTTCAGGGGTTAATCTATCCCAGATGCAGGACTTTGTGCTATGGCTGAATATTATGAAATTCCTGTTGGTGTAATCCTCTAGGTTGCCTGTGTTGTTCCAGTGCTGATCCTGCTGTCAAGTGTAGTAACTGCATCTCCCAAACATTTTTAGGGTGCGTTCTGTTTTCTCCAGACTCTTGATGAAGACATCAGACAGGACATGTTCCGTATACACTGTGTTGTTGGTAGTGACAGAATTACAGGAGCAGGGAGATCGATAAAAATACATATTTAGGTTGAGAAGCAACAGTATGTGAAGGAAAATAGGCGCTTGAAATGCTAAGACATAGATAAGTAACTTGAGAGAGAGCAGGATAAAGAAAAGCCTTTTTTGCAAGTGTACATGACTGATTTAATTTCAGGCAGTAACATAGTTGAGAAATGTCTTTAAAATTAATTCTACTTTGCCTATAAATGTCTTCTATAATAATATGCAAACTCCACGACTCATTCTGTAGTGCAGAGAATTAATGTACCAGCAAATAACATAGAGGAAAAAAGTACAAAACCCACTTGAGTTTTATTTTGACTCTTTAATGCCTTTTAGGCTTAGGAAGAAGATTTTTCAGTTAGCACCGCTGTCAGGTTTGGGATGTTCCTAATGCTCTGTCGACAGACGCCTTGGATGCTTTGTGCCATGCCTGGGGAGGTGCCCTGTGGGATTTCCAACAGGACAGGCAAGGATAATGATGGAGCCCAGAAAGGTTCATAACAACCACCTCCTGCCCAGGATATCTCTGGAGAGTGGGTGGCTGTGGTCTCTGCCCTGCAGCCATCTCTTTGCATGTGGCAGCTCCCAGCACTCCAGTTGGTCACCTGTCTCCATCTCTCTCAACCTGCCAACTGAGCTCTGGATTTCAGTGACATATTTAGATTGCCAAGCTGATGGTTTAGAAGAAAAAAAGAAAGAAAAAGAAAAAAACCAACTACCTGGGGTGGGGGGACCACAGAGAGAAAAACTAAATCAAGATAAGGTTTGAGTCATGATGATGAGAAAAAAACCTTCATAGAATCATAGACTAGTTCAGGTTGGAAGGGACTTTAAATATTGAGTTCCAACCCCCCTGCCATAGGCAGGGACACCTCCCACTAGATCAGGCTGCTCAGTGCTATGTCCAGCCTGGCCTTAAACACCTCAAGAGAGGGGGCAACTTGTTCCAGTGTTTCACCACCCTCACTGTAAAGAATTTCATTCTTATATCTAGCCTGATCTACCCCCTTGCAATTTACATCCATTATTTCTAGTCCTCCCATTGCATATCTTATTAAAAAGTCCTACCTCTGCCTTTCTGTAGGACACCCTCAGATATAGGTAAGTTACATTGAGGTCCCCCTTGAGCCTTCTCTTCTCCAGGCTGAACAACAACAACTCCTTCAGCCTGTCTTCATAAAGCAGTTGCTCCAGCCCTTTGACCATCT
This sequence comes from Turnix velox, assembly GCA_013400935.1. NCBI lineage: Eukaryota > Metazoa > Chordata > Aves > Charadriiformes > Turnicidae > Turnix > Turnix velox. The sequence goes on along the minus strand of VZTY01024031.1, from coordinate 144,452 downwards.
TCGTGGCCCTCCTGGACCCACTCCAACAGCTCAATGTCCTTCTTATGTTGAGGACTCCACAGCTGGACACAATACTCCAGTTGGGGTCTCACCAGAGCCAAGCAGAGGGGCAAAATCACCTCACTTGACCTGCTGGTCACACTCCTCTTGATGCAACCCAGGATTTGGTTGGCCTTCTTGGCTGCAAGTGCCACACTACTCTTCACCCAGCCTGTAACTGTGCTTGGGATTGCTTTGACCCAGGAGATCTTCAGTGAAGATCTCTGTTTAAAGGTGCATTTTCTGGTGCCTAAGTTTTACTCCCTTAATGTATTATTATCTTAAGAGTGATTAGATTATTCCTTTAAATTATTGTTTTAAAAGTAATTTTTTTCTTTGTCAAAGTGCTTTGTCCTACCAAGGAATCAGCTATACTGGCAGTGTACTCTGCCAGCTTCTGATGCAAAAGAATGCCTTTCCCACAAATTCTGGTTGACTAGTATTAGAATTAACTTATCTAATCCTTTATTAATAAAATTCCATTTTGGTGATCTTGTTATTTGCTATCAGAGGAGTAAATTCTTTGGGTAATCCTACTTATTTATTCTAAATGTTGTACAACATATAATTTCTTACGGAGATCTTGTACTTTCTGAGTATTCTAAGACTTTAAGTAAAACCCAGCATTAATATTTGAGAGAATGCTTTGGGTTATGTATTTTTTTTAAGATTCTTTTTAAAATCCTTTTGGAGTCATGTTTTCTAGACCTGCTAATAGAAAAGTGCAGAATCATAGAGTTGGAAGGGACCTTGAAAGGCCATTTAGTCCATCCCTGTTTTCCGCTTGCTGTCAGCTACTTGTGTACACCTTCCTGCCAGAGACTTCACTCCCTTTTAGCTTTGCAGATAGAAGGTTTGTTATTTAGCCCTGTATAAGCGTGGTAAATGGCGGGGCTGGAACAGGTACTGAGGAGAGAGCATCCATAGATCTGACACTGATGGAACAGAGATGCTCTCAGACATGAGTGTATAAATTACAAGTTCATAGGGTCCAGCCAAATATAATGTGGAATTTACCTTTACCTCCTGTGTGTTTGAAGTATATAAGAGCACTAAGAAACAGCTTTTGTAGTGAAAAGTCTATGCAGTGCTCTGCAAACTTATAAAATGCTCTGTCTTTCCTTAGAGGTATGTACAGTTCATGCGATCAAAGTGTCAAAGGCACATCTTTGGGAAGCAGGTTCTTTAATACCACTTCACACAATTACATTATTTGTTTTTACAATATTGTATTAAAGAAGTTCTGAGAAATCACTTGACTTGTGTTTAACGTCTTAGTAAGTGCATACTCTGGTATTTAATGTCTGGTCAGTTCAAGCAGTAGAATTCTTACAGTGAATGATATCTGCAGCCACCCACACAACTGTAAGTATAAAAGAATTTCTGAACCTCGTAATCTTTGCAAAGCACAATGAAAATTTCCTTTTTTTGGGGGGAGAAGGGGATGTTTACCCCGGATGATCTTGTCCAAATGTCAAAAGAAGAAATAATGTGATATTTGCTGTCTAAAGCATTGCTTTTGAATAGGAACAGTTAAGAGTGGGGAGCTGCTTCCAGATAATTACAGCTTTAGTGTTTCCACATTCAGCATCTTTTAGATATGAAAACCTGTTCTTCCTCCAAAGCAGACAAGAAGTCCTAAATAGGACTAGACTGCCCAAGTGTAATGCTGTCTTAGGAAATGGGAACTTCCAAGGTGTAGAATCCTAGCAGATTGTTTGCTGACCTGAGACTGGGCAGTTAAATTCCATAAAACCTAGTCAAAATAATAATCTTTTTCCTCTTGCCAATTATTAGAGCTGTTTTGTAGGATTCTTATATTTCAGAAATTTTGAGCAGAGGAAGGAGTGCTGATTCTTGGTATTTTAACCAGGCTTTGACAAACCTTTTCTTCTTCTGTCTGGGAAAACTGTATCTGAAATAATGCTTTTTTCCCTACTAGTCAGTCTTTGTTCATAATTTTCTTATCCATCCTTCAAGGTTGCATGGGCTGACCTCCCTGTATGACAGTCTGTACAGGCTGCATTGCTGGTGGTGACGTGGATGTTTGCATATTGTTACAGAATTTTCCAGTAACGTGGTTTTGTTATGTATGGATTGCCAATTAATCTTAACGTTAAAATTTGCACTAGGAGTTTGCAAACAATTTGTGTTATATAAGTGCGACTATTTTATTAAAAGGTGGGAGGAGAGGATGGAGGAGATAACAGGACTTGAGGGGTTATTGATTGGTATGGTGCTGCAGTCAGTCGAAGGAAGGCAAAGCATGTTATAAAGGCTGAGTAAGTGCAGTGATTAGGACTGAAGACGTGCCAATCACAAACTTCTGCAAGGATCCTGCAATTTATCACTGATCTGACTTGCACTTGGCATTTTCTTCATCGCTGCCTCGCTGTTGGTCGGGGGAACGAGTGCTCTGTCTTGGTGCGGGCTGAAGGAGGGGCTGCGGGGCCGCAGCTGCTCTCCTTGGCTCTGGCAACTCCGGCAGCTCGGCAGCCGCAGCGCTCGGCGCAGGGGAGTCCAGGACGCTTAAATGCTGGGGAAGAGGCTGTAATCATATTCTGTTGCTTCAGATCTCTGCTTCATTTCCATGAGTTTTATCACAAGAATTATAAGGAGAAAATGTGGATAGTATTCATATGTGTATTTACAATATACACACCCGTGTATTGTATACCTTTAAAACATTAGAGATAAGATCATGGAATCGTAGAATTGGAAGGACCCTTCAAAGCCCATCCAGTCCAACCTCCTGCAATGACATGGACATCCTGTGCTAGATCAGGTTGCTCAGAGCCTCAATAGGCCTGGCCTTGAATGTCTCTAGGGGTGGGGCTTCCACCCACCTGCTGGGCAGCTCTCTTGAGAAGAACTTCTTTGTAACATCCAGTCCAACCCTTCCCTGCTCTGGTTTCAAACCACTGCCTCTCGTCCTGTGGCTCCATGCCCTGGCAAACAGCCCCTCCCCAGCTTTTCTGGAGCCTCTTCAGGCACTGGGAGTTCTCCAACCTCAACAACCCCAGCTCTCTCAGCCTGTTGCAGTGCAATTCCAGCCCCCTGAAGATCATAAATATAAGACAGCTATTTAAACAACAACAATCTATCTTAATGAGTGGGCCTGTATAGCAGTATAAGAGGAAGAAATGATTATTTGGGTTTAGTGGGAAACATGTAGGTTTGTAGTAACTGCTTGTAAAGGCTGAGTGTGTCAATCAGTTGTGACTCAAAGGAGAAGGCCACACATTGCATCCTAGTAGTGGGGCTGGTTTTGTCTTTAATCAGATGTGTTTTCTTTTCCTATACTGAATAATTGCTGAATAATGATAAATTTTAGAGAAAAAAAAAAGAATTAACCTGCACTGATATATGCTATCCTGTAAACATGATGTAATCTTTTTCTGTTTTGAGATAAATTGGGAAGTTACAAGAATTGAAGAAAAACATTAATATTGTTGAATATTTTCCTTTCATCATCCATTTGTACCTGGCACTATGATTTGTGCATCTTGTTCCCTATTACATTGCATCTGCATATGAAAAATTATTTTAATGTATTAATTCCTGTGGGTCACAGAGGTATGTGCTTTGTTGCCGGATGCTTTGTTACTGGATGTGGAGGGAAAGACTGCAGTATAAAAATTGATTTCCAGACAAATCTATCAATGCCAATTAAATAAAATCAAATAAACCAACCCCAACAGAACCTCTAAGGTGTCCACAAAGCATTGTCACAGACTAAATTCTGGGGAAGCTGTCTGTTGTGAACCGTTAACAGTGTTAACAGCTCCAGGATCTACAGAAAGACAGCTGTGGTCACAGGCAGGGCAGAGGAGCTTCATGCTGGACACAGTAAGCTGAGCTGGCTACCATAGGGGATCTGTGCTGGAGGAGCAGCATTGCTTTGGGAACATCATACTGCCAACCAGATACGAGCAACATGTAGACAAATCTTTCATCTATGAAGGGTTAATTCTGCAGGAATTGAAATAGTTTTTTGCAGAGTTGTGTTCTGTCATCCTCCCGTGTACTGAGCAGCATCTAGCAGCAGTGGGAGCTCCTGGCAGATGTTTGTATTGTGTTCACTGAGTGGTCCTCAGCAGCATCAGTGCTCTCTTGAGCTCGCTGTCATGACTTGCTGTTCCACTTCTTTCTGAGTGAAGAATATTTAGGCTGTATAACTGTTGTACAGATCTATTATGGAATACAATTCTTTGTGTGCCATTCAAAAGCTATATTACGTTGTGACCATGTGATGTTTATGCATGCTTTTGCAAGAGATAAGTAATTGTTTATTAAATTTACTAAGTGCATGATAATGATTGAATTGGTACAGCATACATCAAGGTTTTATGTTTGTGAAATTAGAAGGTACTTGTGATTCTGGGATTTTCAATCTTCATTTTAACTCATAGTCCTTGGACTTTTAAGCCTGGTAGGTAGTTATTAGGTCACTGAAGTTCTTGTTGATGAAAACACATGAAACTTACTAGAAGTAAAGTAAAATAAAACACAGGCTCATTCTAAGCTGTTAGAAGATTTGACTGTCTTGTGAGTGGATGTGTGCTGAGCATTAATGTTTCTGTAGTTATAGTCAGTATTTGGTAAACTAAAAACCCCTGAGGCATTGTGCTTTGATGTATTTGGCTGTGTGTTTTTTTGCCAGAGACAACATATATGGAACCTACCTGCTTGTTAAAGCAATGAGTCAGTGTCATCTTCTCAAACTTGACAGTTCCCATCTTTCATAGAGTTGATAAGCATTTTCCCATCCGATTGTTAAGTAAATACTTCCTGTGACACCTTGCTTTAATTAATGAAAAGGGCATCATGCTTAGACTGGAGCAGCTGAAGATGTGTGGAGGTGCCACAAGGCACTTCCTTTTCTCCTTCCTGTTGTATTGCTAAGAAAACTATCCTGGGATGCTACCAGACAGCACCATAGTAGGAAACTATTTTGATGGAGTGTCACTGAAGCTTCAGGGGCTGTAGATGGAGTTATCCTCCTCTTTCTGTCCCGAGCAGTGCAGCAGATGTGCTTTGGTGATCATAGAATAGTTTGGGTTGGAAGGGACCTCAAGGATGTCCTTATCCAGCCTCTCCTTCCCC
>VZTY01024031.1:55619-139161 GCA_013400935.1 Turnix velox | reverse complement strand
TGAGGTCCCCTCTGAGCCTTCTCTTCTCCAGGCTGAACAACCCCAACTCCTTCAGCCTGTCCTCATAGGGCAGTTGCTCCGGCCCTTTGACCATCTTCGTGGCCCTTCTCTGGACCCTCTCCAACAGCTCAATGTCCTTCCTGTGTTGAGGGCTCCAGAACTGGACGCAATACTCCAGGTGTGGTCTCACCAGTGCCGAGTAGAGGGGTAAAATCACCTCTCTGGACCTGCTGGTCACACTCCTCTTGATGCAACCCAGGATTTGGTTGGCCTTCTTGGCTGCGAGTGCACACTGCTGGCTCATGTTGAGTTTGTCATCAACTGACACACCCAAGACTTTCTCTACGGAGCTTCACTCAAGCCACTCTCCACCTCTCTCTGGCCCTTCTGCTGTGGCAGTGGAAGGTACTCCTGATGACAACACTCCTGCAAAGGGACAGTGGGGAGCAGTTCCACATAGCAAGATAACTAGGAAACAGGAACACCACAGGTCTCAGTGGTGTTACTGTCCTATCTGCCTGTTCACTTTTGGGGTTTAAAAACATGTGCCTTTAACATGGTGACACATGGCAGGTTTGAGAGCCAGACCCAAGTGCTTGCGCTGGAATGTGTTTGGGAGAGTGTTCCTTATGGAAGGCACTGTGTTATACTTGATCCAGGGTCACTCACTCTCTAAACCCCTTTCTAGAGGGGCCATTTGAGCACAGGCTGAATGTTAATTAGGTCCTGCTTCCATTCTTCAGAGCAGCACCTGGTCAGCCTTGACTTTTCTCAATCATTTCTTAGAAATAAATTTATCATAGAATTGGCTATATTAATCAGCTTTTTTCTTTGATGTATGAACCTGACAAACTTTTAAAGTGATTACATTTAAATAATGCAATTATATGCATTCTTATCTAAGAATTTCTTGCTTGCTACACAAACCATAATTTAAATCATAATTTTTCTAGCCTCTGAAATTGACTCTCATACAAATATTTGTTTTAAAGCCTGCCTAGAATACTGCATACTTCAGTGAAAGCTGTTTATCATGTGGTATAAGATTCTCATTTTCTGGAAGGAAAATGCTGAGTCTGATTTAATGTGAACAGCATGATTCATCCTACTTCATATAATTTTGCACACTAGGTATTTTATTTGCTTGCTGCCTGATAGTTGTTAGAGGCAAGTTGCTTCAGCGGAAAAACATTAACTTTTCCTTCCCTTTGTCACAGCAGAGCTGTCATTTTTCAAGCAAGAGCATTCAGCAAACTGTTGTTGACCAGAGCTGCTTGTAGTTACCAAGATGATAATCTGAAATAGGTTGTTCCAAGAAAGTCAAACTTCCACTTCCTCTCCACTTACACAAGCTGCACTTTAAAGATGGTCAATATGCATACTTCAGTTATGAAAATGACATCTGAAAAACTAATGACATTTAGGGAATTATGGTAGTATTTAAAAAGTGAAGAAATATTGCTCTGGAAATGCAGTTGCTGGAGCTGCTGGTCACCATGGTGGGCATGGATAAGAAACACTGGAACAGGTTGCCCAGAGAGGTTGTGGATGCCCCCCCACTGGAGGTGTTTAAGACCAGGCTGGATGAGCCACTGATCAGTCTGATCTAGTGGGAGGTGTCCCTGCCTATGCCTGGGAGGTTGGGACTAGATGATCTTTAAGGTCCTGTCCGACCCAAACTATTCTATGATTCTGTCTTATGGGAACAGGATTGCACATACCTTGCTTTGAAAAGGGAATGCCTGGTTGGGCAAGATGACATTTGTTTTCAAATAGATAGCTACCGGGATTTATTAATGCTTGCCTTTGGGCAAGGCTCTGTGCGGTGTTAGTTGTGTATCACAGCTAGGCCACGCACATCCCCTTGATGTCCACTGTGGCATGTCTACACAGTGACTGTCCAATTCTTGATCTTACCCAGCAGAGACTTCTGTTCAGGATGTTTTAGTAAACTTCTGAGCTCTTCTGGAGAACTTCTGCACTGAGTTTTTAATAGACAGATCAGTTTGGTGGGTATAACCAACAAAACTAGCTCTGAGTAGCTTTTCTGGAGCTGATGAATATATTGCTGACGTCTTGCACCCACCAGCAGCACTGTGAGCATTCAGAACTTTGCATTAGGGGCTGTATCCTCTGTGTGCTGCTTATGGGCAGATTGTTCCTCTAGGGCTGAAGAGTTTGTTTGCACTTGTTGTTTGAACTCCATATCTGTCTGGGGGGGTGTATGTGAAACAAGGAAAATTTTAAGGATTTGAGAGGTGAATGTCAACAGCTGAATGGTTTAGCTATGGTTTCAGTTTGGTTTGGGTTTTCTTGTTGTTCTGAATTGCAATTTTTGCTCCCTTTTCATGTGGTTTTATTGGTTTTATTTTAGTGCTTGGTATATCCATCACCTGAGATGGTACAATCTGCATTACTTGCCTGTTAGAAGGAGGAATAGATGTCTGAAAGTGTTTCTACTTTTGTTCATTGATAATTGAAGTGAAACTGGACTTTTGCCCTTTTTATTTAACAAACAGATAATGGTATTTTATAACAATAAGAAATGCTAGTGGTTCTTTTTTTAGCAATTGGTTATGAAAGAAATGGAGTTGGGTAGTTACCTGTTGCAGCAGTGCTGTGGAAGTGTGTTAAACCGCAGTGCACAAAAACCTGTTTTTATTCATGCAGTGTTACTTTTGTAACTTTACTGCAGTGCTAAGAGATTTTCTGGATTGCAGATACATAGCAGAATTTTAAAAACCCTTAATTTTGAATGTCTTTTTTTATAGGAAAAGCTTCAGATAGAGGTCCGTTTCCATTGTATGGCAGAGATACGGGATTAGCAGGCTGTCAGGTAAGTGCAGCAATGACTGAAAGCAAATGGAATAATCTGAACTAAAATCCAGTGAAGTTACTCAGATGTGTCAGATACCAACCATAACAAAAAGAATGACTTCCATACTTAGCAGGATTAAATGCTCTAGTTTTCTGTGTTCAAATTGCCTTGCACTTACATGCATCCGCTTAGAGGAGATACTTTTGCTGTGTGCAAGTGAAACTGGTTCTGTAGCTCATGAGCATCATATCCTGTGTTTTTAGGAAAAGAGAAGTTGTTACATGTTTGAATACACTGCGTGCTGTGTTCAGTTGTGCGTGTCACATCATTGTGGAATGAGGTTTTTTACTCTTTTGCAGTTACTCTTTCCTCTCTCCAAGTCTGCGAAGAGTATTGCAGGCGGGTACTGATTGCACACCCTGATTAGTCTGTGATACCCTGACTTCTTATGTATAATTTGTAAAAAAAAATCAGAAACTGTCAAATGCAGTTCATTCATCAGCTGTTAATGTGCATTTTTAAAGGGAAACAGTCTTACTAGGCTTTCCATTTATAACAATTAAGTTATACAATGTAATGGTGGTTTTGATGATGAGGCGAATTAGGAAAACCATCTTTTTATATTTCTAATTTTTCATTTTAGAGTGAAGATTTCTTCCATTATTTCCAACAAGCCACATTAAGAATATTCTGTTTATTGTTGCTTTAAAGTCTGTTTTGAATGAACAGGAGTTGTGAAGGCTTAAAAAGTATAATCAGTGTTTGATTGCACTCAGTATTTGTTGACAAATATTAAAATAAGCAACATTATGGCTTTCATTCTAAGAAATTAATTTGCTTTGTTTTCTCTTTATGTTTTATAAGTAGATTTACTGCTTTCAATAATATTTTCAGGAACATCTTACTTTAGTATAGAATTTTACATCCTAATTTGACGTCTTGGTTTTGAGTCTTCTATCCTGTAGTTTGGGAAATGCGATTAGGCAGCACCATGTGTGACTGCAGCCCTGACGTCACTTCCTTAATTAAGGAAGGAAAATTCTCATCAACCTTTTCTATTACTTTGTGACCCAGATGTGATGAACAAAGACCCATTTGTGACTCTTTAGGTGAGCTTTCAGGGCCATTCCCACACAAAGCAATATACCTTTTCAAGTTCAAGTCAAGGACTTCATGTCATTGCCAGCCTAGGAAGTAAAATACTGCATTAGAGTTATTACTATTGTTCAAATAACTCTCTATGTGCTGGCAATGCAGTCACTTACAATCACTTAAACATCACATTAGTCTGAAAGCAAATTAATTTCCACATTATTATTTCATGACAATGTTTTGTACTGAAAAATGCGTTTCTGTAAAGTTTTCACAAACTTTTGTTTTGCTTTGCAGCAATGACTGTAATTTCTGTTGTTTGCACACTGAAGAAAATGCTTTTGTATCCTAATTGTTTATGTCTAGTACAATTTAATATTAATTTTTTAGACATAGTTGTTTTAATACCAAAATCTTAGACATATTAGTTTCTGTTAACAGTGCTTCTAATTACACTTATTCTTTTGATATGCTTCCTAATATTTCCTCTCCCATAAATTCTTCTTTCTCAAGTGTTTTCATTATATGGGAAAAATGCTATTGCAGGTAAATCTGTTTTGTATTTATATTCAGCAGTAGTAGAAAGTGATCATAGAGTTTCAGTTAAATTTTAAGTCAGTTTCAATTCATGTGGTAACTTACAGTTTGTATTTCATTTAGCCTTATGAGTTAAATCTGTGGTATCTGAAATTGCTAACTTGTAACACAATGAAATTTGTTAATCCTTTTTTGAGGTTTTAATATTTTTCATAAATCCGTGGTGGTGCCTGAAATGCAGCTCTCATTGTAGTTGTGATACTTGAAAGCTATCCAGGGAAGTTTGAAAGTGATCATAGAATCACAGAATGTGTAGGATTGGAAAAGCATTCCAAGGACATCTAGTGCCACCTCCTACAGTGACAGGGACATCCTGCACTAGATGAGGTTGCTCAGAGTCTCAGCAATCCTGGCCTTCAATGTCTCCAGGGGTGGGGCCTCTACCACTTCTTGGGCAGGCTGTTCCTGTGTCTCATCACCCTCATGGGGAAGAACTTCCTAATGTCCGGTCTAACCCTGCCCTGCTCTAGTTGGAAACAATTGCCCCTCGTCCTATCACTCCATGCCCTGGCAAACAGCCCCTACCCAGCTTTCTTGTAAGCCCTTTCTGGTACTGGTAGGCTGCTAGAAGGTCTCCCTGAAGCCTTCTCTTCACCAGGCTTAAAGTCTGAGTTCAGAACCAGCTGCATTGTTCATGGCAGGTATTTGTGCAATCAGTTCTTAAAAAACTCTAGAGAAGGAGACTGCATGACCACACTGGGTTTTTTCCATTGCTTACTAATGAAAAGTTTCCCTAGTGCCTTACCTAAATGTCACTGCAATTAAAGGTCTAACTCTTGTCTTGGAGGCAGTGGACACAGAGAAAGATCTATACTCTTAAGCCTATAGAAAATAGGAATCCAGTAGATGTTTTAAGATGGTGAGGAATCCTTAGGTGAGATAAGATATAAATGGAGTTATTTTTACTTTGTGTATAGTGCATAATATACTGCAGATTTACTAGTGGATTTGTAACAGAGCCTATCGCTGAAATACTGATAGAAAGGCTTAGGCTCATGCTCTGGATGTTCTCTGGAATTGCCTAGGGCTGTGAACCTACCAGTCTTTTAAAGTAAAGTCTGCTTCTTCCAAGGCCTTACCATTACAGCAAGAAGAAATTTTCTGGATCTTTTTTCCATGTGGTATTGCCTCTTTTGTAACAAATATCCAGTCTTTGCTGTTTTATAGGCTATGATCTAAAGTTTCCCAATACCTTCTTATGGGAACACTGTCCAGGTTGCAATTCCTCAGCCTATGTTATCTGTTTTAGAGCTCACATCTGCAAAAATGCATTTGCTTTATAGCACCATTTTCTGTCTTCTCTAAATTTGTCAGTGCAGTCTGAATTCCAGGCTTGTGCTGCTTTTGGAGATCCTTCTGCGTTTCTTCATGAATTCAGTAAACGCAAATTCCATTTTTCATCCAAGTCACTAATTAAGAGATGGAATGATGCCCAAAACAGAGCCCTGCAAAGTCTCAGTGACTACAGTCCCCCAGTGCTGCTGGTTCTTAAACTGCATTCTGCAGTAGTTCTAGTTGTCTGTGATTCCTTCATTCACCTGTGAAATGTGAAGGTAATGAAAACCTTATTAAGACACCTCTTCTGTTGCCTGAGAAGGAAGCAAGATCGGTTTTACATTGTTTCTCCCAACTGAATCTGCATCACTTACCTTCTGGCATTTGCAGTTTAATTCTTCCATTGTTGTTGTAAAAAAAATGAAATTGGAATAGTTGGGGAATTACTGCTTTTCTTCCTCCCTGAAACAAAGCAACCAATCTCCTACTGTTTCAGTCACTGCTGACTTCAGTCACTCCAGGGCTGAGGATTCTGGAATGGCAAGAATGGTAGGAGCCAGTCTTCTGACTGTTGTAGTGGGTGGAGATATAATACTAAACTTTTCCAAATACCAAAGTTCTTTCCAGGTAGGAGTGTGGAGGGGTTATGTTTTTCTAAGAGGATTCTATTATTCCTTTTGGCTGCAGAATTGAAATCCTAAATCGGATATAGATTAAGTTTTTAGTATATTTCTTGTGATAAAGCTTTCGTTTCATTTATGTAATTTAATGCTGAAATCTGGGGTTGATGTAAAAGTAACAAGATTAGACTTAAGATGCTGAATGTATGACCCTCTTTTCCAGTGCCATCACAGAATGCCCACCTGCCAATGCACAGTGCTCTGACAACTCTGAGCTCAGAGAAAGCCAGGAATTTGCGCCATTTTCCAAGAGAAATGGGGATAAATGTGCAATATGTGTGTAACTGTTAGACTGATTTTTCTAGTAGTTTCTGTGGGTCCTCACAGGAGCTGACTTTGTCCCTGTGAGTCTGTAAGTGTCCCAGCTGATCGGTGGGACAGGAGGATGCAAGTGCCAGGTCTCTCCCTCTTTCCCACTGCTAGCACTAGACTGAAGCTTTTATCTTGTTTGGGGCTATCCCCTTAATGTTTTGTTTCAAATCTAAACAACTGTGCATGATAATTAGACATTGTGGGTTTTCTGAGATGTGCAGATAAGAGATATACCCTCCTTTGGTATTAGTTTCAAGTCCGCATCCATATGGAGAGAGGAGGTAAAATCAGTTACCAAATAGTGCACATTAAATAAGAGCAGTTGCCAGGTTTTGTTTAAAAAGTAACCCTTGTATAAACATTTCTTTTTCTAGCTCTCTAATCTGCATGCTCTGTATGCTGACAGGACACTTTAAATGTTATTAAGCCTGTTTAGAAAAGATTAATTGATGATAAATCTGTAGAATGAACAAATCCTGGAAAGAGCTATGGGTTATATTTATAAAATATATTTCACTTACCAATGTAAAATTTATCTATAATATTGCATAAAATACATAGTGCTCTATGTAGTACCTGATATACATATGGTGCTATATATTTCATACAGCATAAAATGAACAGTACAACACAGAGTGTATGAAAAATTTATATGATAGTGTCTGTATTATATATGTTTTATTTAGTAGCGGCAGGTGGATTTTTAACTTGTTTCTGCTGCTGTAATTTTAAGTTTTGTGCTTCTTGGTAGTTATAAATAAGGTGCTTCGGAATCAGTTTTTTGGATGATAAAGAAAACTCCAATAGGAAGCTGGTCCATCAATGTTCCCAGTAAAATTACTACCTTCTCCTCCCTTTGCAAGCCATCAGCTCTGCTGTTGCTGTAGAGCTAATATGAGGTGACTCATTTAACAGCATATTATTGCATCATTGCAACATGATGTGAGGCACATCAGGCATTATTAAAATACACTGAATTTTGCAGTATGACAGTGACATTTTATGCACATTAGCACTGCACTTAGCACTCCTTACGGTAGTATACTTCATGTAAACACATTAAGGCAGAATTTCAGACAAGTTTTCAGGATTTACTAATTTTTTACTTAACAGGAAAGAACATATATGCTTCACTGGAATGTTAACTGGTACTGGTTGTTGTGTGTCTTCAGAGCATGTTTTTAAAATTACTTCAAATGTATGCTATTACTTGTGTAGTGCCCTGGAGAACAAATGAGCTGGCTTCTCAACATTGATTACAGTAAGGTGGAATAAACCCATCCATGGAAACATCCCCCTCATCCGGGTGCCAGTCAGAAAGCTGGATTTCCTTATGCCTGACTCATTTGTGCTGTAAAATGTTAGAGATTTTAATCCAACTTAGGTTCTGAGCAGCTGGAGTTCATACTGGTGTCTTCTTAGCAAAAAACGACCTTTCTTTGTCCATTAACTTTGGAGCTACAGTCTTTGCAGTTTTGGTGTGGAACTTTGGGAAGAAGTCTGTATCTTGTCGGCAAATTTAGCAGTGCCTTAATGAAAACTTACAAGCTTGAAAACCTCAATTTGTTAGCTGTTACAGACTAGCAGACTAAAAAGTTTGGGGTTTTTTTGTGCAAAACAATATTTTTAGTCCCTTCTTAAAAGATAGATGATAAGAGCTTTGAAATAAACATGCAAAATGCCTTTAACACCAGTTTCTCAATAGATGATCACTTGGGCAAAAACAATGTTTGCATGTGTATGTTACTTTGCATTTGTGCAGTCAGTAATTTGCCTCTTTCAAATTTAAAAAGACTTAGAAGTTGTTTGAGCAGATGCAGACCTAAAGAACAGGCCTGTGGTTCTGGGAAATCTGGTAACTCCAAGCACTGGTCTCCAGGAGAAGCAGCAATATAGGAATAGAACTCCAGAAGTAGAACATAAAACCTTGCTGGTATTGTGCATGGGCAGAAATGGCAGCTGGTTTGTGTTGGTAGTGAGGAACATGCAGGTGAGAGAGAAAACAAATACCCACTGCATAGAGAAAAATCAATAGAGCTGAATAGTACCAACTCAAGAAGAGTATTTTTAATATGTTCATAAACTATATAATGGTAAGATGCATAGACAACATAATGGAGAAGGCTGAGTGTGTATTTTTTTAGGAAAGCATCCAATAGCTACATAGCTGGAAAAACAAGTGAGCAGGCAGAAATGTGAATGTTAAGGAGGTAGCAGTGTATAAAAGCGTGTGCGGGAAGCAGATCTACTGACAAAAATGGAAAATCTAAGAACAGTATGAATCCTAGAATTGTAGAGTTGGAAGGGCATTCCAAGGGCACCTTATCCACCCCCTGCAGTAAGCAGGGACATCTTGCACTAGATCAGGTTGCTCAGAGCCTCAGCAAGCCTGGCTTTGAGTGTCTCCAGGCATGGGACCTCCACCACCTCTCCAGGCAGCCTGGGGCAGTGTCTCATCACCCTCATGGGGAAGAACTTCTTTCTAATGTCTCATCTAATCCTGTCCTGCTCTAGTTTCAAATCACTGCCCCTCATTCTGTTGCTCCATGCCCTGGCAAACAACCCCTCCCCAGCTCTCCTGGAGCCCCAAATACATGAAGGGTGTACTTTGGAAATACGTATTTTGTAAGGACAAAAAACTTGGAAGCCAAAAGAGTGGAAAAAAAGCGTGGCTGTGAGTAGTGGGATGGAGCAGTTTTTTTGGGGATCTGACAGCCAAAATTTTGCTTAAAATGGGAAAGGCAAGGAAGAAAAAGGTATTTTTAGCACATTACATTTTAAAACATGCTTGTTCTTTAAATGTATATGAAAGCTTCCAAATGAATCTTTCTTGAGCTGCAGATGTAGCCCCTGACAGGAATGTGGCAGCAGGTCCCTTCAGTTGTTCCTGGGGTGCTTTGTAGAGGTTTTAACAATTCATTATATTACTACAAGGGCCATGATACCAGGCACTCCTAATGCTTTACTTTGGCATTTATAGGGGCTTGGTATGTCAAAAAATAATGAACATTAGATGTCCTTCTGGAAGTGATGGACAGCTGTAAAACAGCTTCTTGCGTAACCTGGTGTATGTCTGATGCTTGTCTGTGAAAGCCCCTCTCACACACATTCCAAGTTCTGCAGTTTTCATTTCTTCCTCTAGGAAATCTTTTGATATCCTGAAACTTTCTCTATTGCTTTTCTCCAAGGTGACCATCCCTACTTGGTTTCCCTGTGAGAAATGATTAGATGGTTATTCTGTGCTTGACGATGTGCTGTCTGCTCCTCTGATATTGTCATATTACTGAAAAGATTGGTTGATTTTTTTTTTTTAATGGGAAATAATGAAACTAACTTGTCTCAGGAATGATTGCACATGGGCATATTTAGACCACACCTACATGGTAGACAGTGGAGGAGGTAATATTGTGGCAAAAGGTGTGCCAGAGCATGGCTAATTCTCTGCAGAATCTTGGGCTAAACCTCCTGTGTCTCAGGCTCTTTTTCTTTTTTTTCTTGTTCTTTAAATTAAAACTACAGCTTTTGAAATTATATGCTTTAAAAAATAAAATTTAAAATGTCAATTTATTTCACTCTGGATGCGTATAGGTGGGGATTTCGTGGTTTGATTTTGTTTAGTTTTAACTAATGTGTCTATTAAACAAGTGGGCTTTTCCTGCTCGCTGCTGGCTTTACATGAAACTTTCCAGTAAGGCAGAAAAATACATGATATACCTTTCTTATCTGTGGGGCCTTAGAAAGGACTACAAGTAGTGGCACCTACAAGTAGTTGTTTGTCTTCCTTCCTCACATAGCTTAGAAACAGTATGGGGAACTTGATGTCTGTTTATATCCAAGTAATGCTGATTTATGGAAGTGTTTAAAAAATTGAAGCTTGTACATGTGTGGGGTTTTTTAATACAACTTTAAAGCTGACAAACTGATTGTATTTCGTAAATTTTCTCTTTTTTGGTAAATTTTCTCTTTTTAATCTTCTCTTCTCTGACACATTTGATATCAGGTGTCTCCCCACAGCAGATTTTTGCAGCTGAGTTATCAATCTGTAAGAAAAGGCAGCTTCTGGAGGAAGGCTGACAAAATGTTAACTGAAGCAGTGCCTCTGAATTCTGCCAGCTGATGCCTTCTTAAAAGGTCGAGGTGATGAGAGGGACGTATAGTTTAAGGGCAGATGAAATGTCTAAATTTGAGTTTATTTTGCTTTGTTTTCCTTTCAAGTGAAATCAAGCACTATTAATTTTCTCTTGATTATGGTTTATTAGAAGTGAATTACTATTTCTGCTGTTGAAAAAATACCCCAGCAGATAAGGAGCCTGCAGAATCCTTTTAGAAAGGAAAAATGCATTGAGCACAAGCTACATTTCTTTTTGCAGAGCTGGAGGTAACCACCTGAAGTTAATCAGGGCAGACATTATCCCCCCCAATGAAGCGGGTAGCAGGTGTTGGGAATTAGCTGGAGTTGGGGGAGGGATGCTATTTATAAAAGGGTAACAGTTCTGCTAGGAATAATTTAGAATGTCTTCAGCAGAGAGCCTTTGCTTGTCTTTGTCCTTATTGCACTATCTAGGGTTGGCAAACTTTGCCTCCTTTAAATTTTTGTGTTTGATTGCAATTAGGATAATGAGTATTCTGTAAGTCCATATGTATAGTATCTTAACACTCACACCTTGGAACGCAAATATAATCTTTGTGGTCAGTTGTTGCTTGTCTCCAGCTAATGAATGGCACTGCCTCAGTTGAGAAATGGTGATATTACTGGAGCATGGGCAAAAGATGAGCTGGGTTCTCTTCTTCTGGCTGTGCCTGTCTGAGAGAGCTGGATTATCCTTTGCATTTTCTGGAAGTGTTTATTCATTTTGTCTCGGACTACTCTAATATGTTGAGCCCTCATTTACCTCCCTTTCATACTTTGTAAGGAAATTACTTCTCAAACCCTGCAGATATGAGCACAGGCCCTGAGTGGAGTTGAGCAAAGGTGGAGCACTCTCTGTGCTGCCAGAGTAGTCCTGACCAGCGGGTAACCATCCCGCTTGCCCTGCTTTCACTTGGGTTGCTTTTCAAGATGTTCATGCTCCTTGTGGCACCTATTTCTGAACAGCAGGGAGAGGAGGCTAACACATACTCAAGAGAAGGACTTGTAGCAAATGATATTTACTGGGTTTCTCTCTCTACCCATTTATACCTGGTATTTCACTGAGCTTTCACTTGATCATATGTGAAAATACATGGGTCCTCCATCTTAACTCCTAACTATTTTCTGATTACTATATAAATGATTGATTTTGATCTTTCCTTATGTTACCCATTTTCTGACTGTGTGCTTAGACAGAGTGCGATTTTTCTCTTGGCTGTGTGGGAGGAGGGACATGCAGCTTCCATACCATAGACATGAGACATTCTACTAATGGTCTGAAATTTTGTGAAATCATTTTGCTGAAGCTGCAGAGGGAGGAGATGCAAGGATAGCTTGAGCTTCGTAATATCCTTTATAGTCTGACTTCAGTAAATAAGATTCAGCATAAAATCTTTTATTATAAAGTTGACTTCTTGTGCTCCTGTCTTGTAATCACATAAAAAAGCAGGAAGGCTGGTACCCAAAAATTAAAAACTAGAGGAATAACCCTCAGCTGCCTCTCTTCTGACCTTCTACAATTCTCCACAAAACTTCTGCCTTTGTCACTGCAAGGAGGCTGTTTAAATGTCTGCTTTCATAATGTAGGAAAAGATTGAAAGGCAGAGGGAAGGGAGGATGACCTGTTGTCGAGGTGCTTGGTAATGCCTTCCTACAACTCTGTCAACAGCACAAATACCTTGCCCGGGAGGATGAGGAAGACAAGCTGAGCCAGCACAGCTCTGGGGACTGGGCACAACATCAGCAGGGGGCCGCTTTCAGAAGCCTGGAAGAGAATTTGTAGCCTTGCCGCCAGGCGGTATCAGCGTGGGGAAACCGCTGGTGTGAAAGGGAAGGGACTCGCTCACAGCATCTCCATTAATGGGCTTCTTTAAAGCCATTTAGGTACAAAGTGTTCCCTTCGAGTTTAATCTTTACTCTTTCTGCTGCTTAAACATCCATCCTGGATGTATATGTATATAGAGCTCTGAATGGACTTCTCCCCATCAGTCCCCATGCTCAGTCTCTGTATTTACACACAAACAGAATTATCTGCAGGAGCAGATTCTGCTTAGGGGTACACACTGAATAAGCTACTTGTGGTGAGCTGGAAAAGCTTTGAGGTAAAAAATATATTGACTCCTTGATATTTTTCAGCAGTATCATTAATTGGGAAGACAGTAAAACTAAACATCTGTTATTTTGTTTATGATGCTGCATCGCTTCAGTATTTAGTGCCCTGGGTAGCTGGTTTTTGCTCCGATGAGCCAGATTAGCCTGATTACACTGACAGGATGCAGTTGATGGATGACTGTCATTATCTTCTCAAACCTGCAAGATACTTTAGGTATCGGAGATGATAATTAAATTTTCAAGAGACTACACTGAGATTATAAGATCTGAGTATTCTTTTTTGAAAACAAGGAATGTGTTTGCAATTATCAGCATGTTGTTAGAGGATCCTCTCTTGAGAGGTTTTATGAGCAACCCCTGATTTCCTTTAAATTGATCAAGGAAGAGAGCTCAAGTTATCATACAACACTTTAGATGTTGTTTTGTTTTTTTAATTCTGGTATGATCCTCCTCCTGAAACACCAAAAATGTATCTGATCAGATCTATTGCTAATGGCTTGAAGATGTACAGGTTAGCACAATATATTTAATGAAACCTCGTTTGAGACAAAACACCAGAGAGCATCATAATTAATGCCTCATTTTCTGCCAGTTGCTATTGATTACTCATTCAGGGTCCCTTTGTTCTCAAAATGGTAACACTGTATTTCCCATTACTATTTGATGATATTCTCAGGGTGAGATTCTTTAAGAACATGCTGGTAATTGCAAACAGATATCTAGAATTTAAATTTAAAATGAATTTACATCATATGTCAGTGTTTTTCCAAATTCAGCTCCTATTTTGGAGTGCATATTCGTTATAGCTTGGGAGGACCGGAGAGTTAAGTGTAACCCATTACTTTGTATCTTGATCGTATTTCTGGCTCAAACTGCATTATTCAGAATTCAAGTGAATGATCTTTTTGCAGCCCGACCTCAGCAATTACATGGGAATGTTTTGATTTTGTGCGAGGTTTTCCTTGGAAATCACAGTCACAACACGGCTGAGGCAGGGCTGGGGTATTTGTAAGTTCAGCTGAGTCTGATTGCTTCATTTTGTTACTTTCATTTGAGGTAGCTCGTGGAAATGGCCTGATTTATCTAGAAGGCAAGACAGGTGAAGTACCAAGACACACTATGTACATCCTTTAACTCATGTGGGGGACTCATTTAATAAAAGGATATGTAGGTGAAGCTGTTGCTCTGTTCATTGCAGCATTTCCAGTTTATAGTTGGACAAGGACTGCATCCACCCTCTGCCCCATGAAACTCAGAAAGAGAAGTGCTGAGTGTTTCTGAGAAGGGGGTAAGGGAGGGATCTGATAGAGATGAAGACTATTGCCTTACTTTTCTCTTACAAGATAATGTATCAAAGCTCCCAGATTTTTGATGAAATGCTTTTGGGGGGGATAATGATGAAATGCTTTAAAAAATAAGCAAAACTCAAAAAAAAGTTTTTCTTCTCTTAACAGGGACAGCCTGGCTACTGGGACTTAAAGCATAAACAATTTTGGAAAAGAAGCTGACATAAAAAAACCCAAGGAAAATAAAAAATCCAGTTGACTAATTTCCTGGGGGCCAGTTTTGAGAGCGAGGTTTGCAGTGAGTAGCTGCAGTCTCATCTCATTGTCAAAGCAGCCAGCTTTCTTATAGCCACACAATGGCCCTGTCATAATCAGTTGCATATAATGGACTAATGCTTTTATTCTCAACCATATTATTCTTTTGATAGAAAATAATGAATAATGTAAAGGCACACAGTTGTATTTGGATGGAACTATTGTATAGTTTGGCTGTGGCTATGCTAGGAAAATCAGGGTTTTTCAAGTGTTTGCTAATACTTCTGCAGTTAAAACATTAACTGGATTTAGACCTAGAAGCAGAAGGCTAATTGCCTATAAGAAATACATTTTCATAAAGGTGTAACATTCTCTATAGTGGTTTAGTATATGGAGAGTGTTTGTTAAAAAAATCCCTAACTTTTGCAGAATATTTGGGCTTTCCTGTCTGCGTGTGGCCTAAACACAGGAGAGCTGCGAGGAATATTGCAGCAGAACATCAGTAGCCCTTCACTTGTACACATTCCTTTTCTGTATCAAACCAAGAAGATCAAATATGTGTTTACCAACATGCTAAGAGTTCTGCTGATCAGTGTCCTGGAAGTTTACTGAAGGCAAAGCGGTATTTTGGCATCCTTTGGGATTCTGAAGATTCATTAAGTTGGACTGGGGAAAAGATAACTCACAAAGTTGTCAAACTTTTGTCCTGTAATTCTTTACTTGAATCAATCTAAAAAGCACTTGAAAATGTGTTGAATAAGGAGCTTTTTTTTTTTTTTTTTTGTATTCTGAGGCATGCAATTTCAATAGCAGCATAGGGCTAATAAGCCTGGTGGTTTGAAGGGAAGCCACCATGGCATGCGTGCAGCTCAAATCTGTGACAGAGTTGCCTCAATTCACCCCTAGATGTAGGTACCACCCCACTCTCTCAGGGCTGGAATAGATTACTCTTCCTTACTTCATTTTTATGGGAATAGGTTTTTTAAAAAGCCCCCCTTTAAAGCACTAGTCCAGTTTGTGAAAGCCTTTAGATTTGTGTCAGGCCACACCATTTCCCCTGAGCCTGACAAAACTCGTTTTCGTTTTGCTGAAGCGGATACATTTGAAAAATAAAGTAGTGGTGTTTGCTTCTCTCTTTTCCTGTTTTTGTTGGAATCAGGCTTGCCGTGCTCTTAGTTGATTGTAGCAAAAGCCTTTTTTTAATTTATTTTCTTCAGGGTGGTTGCTGAACAGACATTCCTTAGGGAAATCAGTGCTTTAAATAAATTCTTTTTTGTCTTGAAGCATGAAATACACTTTAAAAATCTAGAGAGGCAAATCTGTGAGAGCGCTGCCTGTTTGTTCATAACAGTAGTGCAGCAGGACTCAGCAGCATGCAGGAGAGTAACCAGTTATTGATTATTCTTTAGTAATTGGATCCGTGCTTGGCAGATGAGGTTGGGAGCAAGCGGGACTGTTCTCTGAGGAGAAGACAGTAAACCATGTCTGTGAGCGATCCAGCCCCACTTGGGGACCTCGCACACTTGCTTGGGAGGAGCTCGAGGCTGATCATACAAAGCCTTTTTGCTATCCTCAGTGGTATTTTTTATTCTGTTCTTTGTCACATGCCCTTAGGAAAGGATCAGTCCTAATCAATATTGCTTCTCAATTGGTTCAGACAAGCAGAAAAATCAATAAGCTGAACTAATGACTTCTTTTGTTTTCCTTTGTTTTTGGCATGACAAAATTTTAAATAGATGTTTCATTTGAATGTGGCAATGGTAGAAGCAGGTTGTGTGCTATGGAGGTTCTCCTTCCCCTCAATCCCCCTTTCTTTCTTGAACTAATAGAAAATTCTTACCCAAACACAGTATAGAGTATTTTGCATAGCTTGAAATTAACTGACCGTGTGCTGTAATACTTGCATGTATAGTTCATATTGCTGTAGTACCCACACTGTGTTGAAATTCAGCATGTAAGGAGAATGTCAAGGGCTGGAATGTTTTGGGCAAACACAGGGGTGGTTAGTGTCATGAGGTTAATTCTGGAAAAGATACATTCACGTGCCTTTTGGAATAACATGGGAGAAGTGAGAAGTTTTACTGGGTGGGTTGAGTATTTTTATCATCTGCCCTTTGTACCCCTTAATGATTGGAGGAGCAGTGGAATGAGAACCTTCCAACCTCTGGTTCTGGAGGTGTCTGTGTGGATCCCCCAGTATTTCCCAAATTGCTGCGAATGATCAGAAGGAGATGCTGGGTGGAGCAGGAAGAGTTGTCCTTAAGGTGAATAGGAAGTAGTTCCTAATTGTGTTTGACAGCTGCTCTGGATGAGCCAGGGCTGGAGCACACAGCCTCCAGCAGCTCCCTGCCAGCCTCAGCCCTTCTGGGACCCAGTGGGACCTTGCTTTGGCTGCTTGAAATTACAAGGACCACAGTGCTTCTTCGCCTTCTCTGTGAGATGAGCAAAGAAGTTCAGAAGTTTTCTTTCAGTCCCAGGTATTCTTGGGCTGAGGGTCAAGTCTTGAGCTGAGTGTGAAACTGCTTCTGTTGCTGCTTTTAGACATTGTTGGTTTGGAGGAACTGTTCTTCACAAAACATGCCCAAGTTTCCTGCACAGTGTCTGGCACTAACACTCTCAGCATCTGTGCTGAAGTCAGGTTTAGCTTTTTTAAGTCAGATATTGTCAGATATTGTGATCATCAATGCTTTCTGCAAAAGAATAAACTTTTAACTGTTTGTCAGACAGAATTATCAGATCTTGAAACAGTCTCTGGGCAGGTATTTTTCTCTCATGTATCTTCTGTATACTTTGTATAAAGATCATCTTGCACATAACGGTGTCTCATTTCATTATGAGTTTTGTATTAACAATTTTGACTTGAAGACTGTTTCACTTTAACAGTAAGGATACAGAAGTTGAGTGGGAATTTTTATTTCTTTGCCATATTATTTTTAATCTTTATTAACGGTTCTTCTGTGTGTTAGATTCATGAGAAATATCTAACACTTCTGGACCATCCTTTAGTGTGTGACAGCTACGCTCTCACATCCCACTCTTTTCGATTAAAACACCAGATTTTTTGTGCTCAAATTAGTCATCAGACAAGTGAAAGATAGAAATTTTGTTAGTGATATGATACGGAAGCATTTATCTGGAGAAATGTGCTGGAGGTCATTGTGTATTTTACACATAGTGTAATTTTATATGAGCCTTGGATTTTCTGCTAATCCCAGTGCACTCCAAGTCAGAAGGATTTAGTACCTTCCTGAGAGCCATGAGTCAGCCTCACCTTGCACCAGTTGTTGCACCAAAAGAAGTGACTTTGAATGATGGAGTGTAATCCAAAAAAGCTGTGTTTATTACTGCGGTGCCTGAGGATTGCAATGCGGGTGCCTTTGGAAGGAGGCAAAAGCCAACTGTGGTTTTCCCAGCAACAGCCTGTGTTGCCCCTCTGTACTGAGGAGACTGCGGGGGATAATGACCAAAGATGGGGAGATCACATCACTTGTTTCTGAAGGCTGATGGTTCCAGGGTCACCTTGAAGCACCGTCTTATTTTGCGGATACGAAAAGCAAAGTGTCTTCAGCACTGTGTAATGCAGGGTGGGCACAGCTGTGCAGAGCTGGAGAGTGGCAGTGATGGGATCTCCCTGCCTGTTGGCACTGTGTTCCCTACAACCAATCTGGGGGGTTTTCACTCCCTACTGGGGGATTTTCACACAAAATCAAGGCTCGACATGGCATCAACTGCAGAAGAATTATGTTCTCAAGAATTGCTAAGACTTGTTTCAGTTTCACAGAAGAAATTCCAGTAATGCGAGGCCAAACAACATACAATGCACTTTTAAAGTGTTTAGAATGGTTTTGTATTTACTGCGTGGAAAAGAAATAAAAAAGGGTAGGGTTCAGATGTATTGCTGGATGGAAGTTTTTAAAATGTCATAATTTTTTATGTTCTGTGCATTAATCTAGTCTGTTTTCTCTTTTGTCTGTGTTTGATTTTTTTTTTGACAATTCCATGCTTTTATGAATGTAATAGAAGTCTGGATTTCTAAGTATGTGCTAAAACCTAATGTCACACTATAAACTCTTAGCAGTTTTTATCAATTGTGTATATTTTGTGTAATATGAGGTGTTACATTGCAAACTAAGCAAAGTATTACGACTTCTGTTTGGAATTTAAGTATGAATTGATTCTTTCAGATGTTTTAAACTGAAATGGTCATGTTTTTGGAGGCTCCCAGCCATCCTTTCTCTGCCTTTTTGAAGTAAGCTGTAGTATATTGTCTGAATTCTAAAAAATCTACATTTTTCTGAACTCCTAAGACCTTTGGTGAAAGCCCGGTAAATTCCTACAGGTGCCAGGAGCAGCATGTTTAACAGTTAATAGTTTGTTAGTTGTGTATTAACAGTGAGCTTATTATAGAGCTTAATTTTATTTTTCTCTGTGGATTTTGCAGTCCAGTCTGCTTCGATCAGATCTGGGTCTTGGAAGTCCAGGTCAGCTTTCATCCTCGGGAAAGCCTGGAACACCCTACTATCCCTTTTCTGTCACAAATCAGCGCCGAAGACCACTCCATGACTCACCAGCTCTTGGTGAGTAGCACAGCCAAGTTTTGATGACATGATGCAACTCTACAGACTTTATTTTCTTTGAAAGCTCCTTTCACGTATCAGTGATGGGTTTGCTCTGTGCAATTCAAGATACAGCAGACTGCTACATTTGAGAGACATGGGAATTATTATCATTTTCTTTGAGAGGCCAGTCAGTATTGCTTATAAAACAAACACTGAACTCCAATAAAGCCCTTAATTGCAAAAGCAATAATGACAGATGGATAGGAGCTGATGACCAGCTGAGTGCCCTTAACCCATGCCATCATTAACTCCTGCAAATGCCTGACCCTCGGGTCATTGCCATTATTTAGAAGGGGAAACAATTATCCTTTTATATGCTAAAAGTTACTTTATTCAGTGCAATATATAGTTTGTTGTAATTGGTTCAACATGCCTTTAAAGATCTTAGCAATTGGATGCTAGTAGTTTATCCTAAAATCATCTTACCTTGTAAAATGTACAGGCAGGAATTTGCTTAAAAACTGTTATAATCCTATGACGATATTAATATTTTATTCTGGAGGTACTGAGAGATAAATAGAGTTTCCTACTCTGTTATAGTTAGTGGGGCTAATATTTCATAGCCCTAAGGATGCTCTATTGAATTAGGGAATGGGGAATGAGCCAGCTGGTGTGTCCTGGCTGCTGTAAGACCATCCTGAGTACTTAGTGGGTGTGCAGGTTTTAAAAAATTCTTTTTTGGTACAAAAAGAGACTGTGACCTGATATTTTAGTTTTACAGCTCCATATTTCAATGTTAACACATTATGTCATTAGGATTACTCTAGTTATATGCATATTTTTTTAATGTCCCACATTCTATATGGCACATAGATATTTACAATGTTTGCTAGAACCATCTAACTTTAACTGTGCTCTAGCCAAAACAAGACTTCATCAAATGCAGATTGTTTCTTGAAGCAGTGTTAGTATTAACAAGAACTGCAAACTTCTTGAGTGTTAAAATAGTCCTGAAACATACTTGAAATTGTTTTTTTAATTCCTTTGAATCTAATTATAAAAATACTACTTTGTCACTTTACCTCTATCTGTGTAAGAGTGTATCTGGATTATTCTAAATTTTTTTAACCCTTTGCCAGGACAACTGCTATTTAATCTGGTGTTGTCTATCTTTACAAAGATTTTTGAAAGTATTCATAATCATCATACAATGAGAATATAAATGCAGAATTTATTTAGATCCTTCAGAACAGTCAGAGGACAGTTGAGTTGATGCTGTTTGCTGCTTGGAAGGGCTTTGAACTTTAGAAGAGTTGGATTGTAAAATGGTGATGAAGTTGGCTTCAGTGAGAATCTGCTGTTACAGTGCTCCATGGTGATTTTGGGTTAAGAGGGGACTGTTAGATACAATGTGTGTACTGATCTGGGGAATGCTGGCATGAGCAGGAATGTGCTGGCATGAAACAGTCCAAATCAGAGAGTCTAAATGAGATGGTCTAATTTCCGTTATTTACTTGGATATATAATTATGAAAAGAAGGACATGGAGCTGTTGGAGAGGGTCCAGAGGAGGCCATGAGGATGACCAGAGATCTTGGAGCACCTCTGCTACAAGGATGGAGTGGGAAAAGTTGGGTTGTTGAGGCTGGAGAAGAGAAGGCTGTAGGGAGACCTCACAGCAGCCTGAAGGGGTTCCAGGAAAGCTTGGGAGAGGCTGTTTGCCAAGACATGGAGCCACAGGACATAGGGCAGTGGTTTGAAATTAGAGCAGAGCAAGGTTGGTTGAGACATGAGGAAGAAGTTCTTCCCTCTCAGTGGCTCAGGTTGCCCAGAGAGATGGTGGAGGCCCCATCCCTGGAGAAATTCAAGACTGGGCCTGTTGAGGCTCTGAGCAACCTGATCTAGTGCAGTATGTCCCTGCTCACTGCAGGAGGTAGGACTAGATGGCCTTTGAAAGTCCCTTCCAATGCTTTCATTAAGTTAGATTCTTGTGCAAACTGTGTAGAGTTTGGTAAGAATCATAGAATAGTTTGGTCAAAGATCTTTGAGCTCCAACCCCCCTGCAGGCACACCTCCCACTAGATCAGGCCGCTCAGCACATTGTCCAGCCTGGCCTTAAACACCTCCAGAGAGGAGGCATCCACAGCCTCTCTGGGCAACATGTTCCAGTGTTTCACCCCTCTCACTGTAAAGAACTTTCTTATATCTAGCCTGAATCTACCCTCTTCCAATTTACATCCATTATTTCTAGTCCTCCCATCACATATCTTATTAAAAAGATACCTTATTAAAAAAGAAAGGGCCTTTCTTTTGGCCCCCCCTCAGGTATTGATAAGTTACTATGAGGTCCTCCCTGAGCCTTGTCTTCTCCAAGATGAACAACCCCAACTCCTTCAGCCTGTCCTCAGAAGGGAGATGCTCCAGCCCCCTGTTTTCCTGAAGGCTCAAAATTAGCCCCGTATCATTCAGACAGAAACATTTNTGGCTCATGTTGAGTTTGTCATCAACTGACACACCCAAGTCTTTCTCTTCAGAGCTGCACTCAAGCCACTCTCCACCCAGCCTGTATCTGTGCTTGGGATTGCTTTGACCCAGGTGCAGGACCTTGCACTTGGCCTTGTTGAACTTCATGAGGTTGGCTTGGGCCCACCTCTCAAGCCTGTCAAGGTCCCTCTGGATGGCATCCCTTCCTTCAGGTGTATCAACTGCACCACACAGCTTGGTGTCATCTGCAAACTTGCTGAGGGTGCACTCGATCCCACTGTCCATATCTCCTACAAAGATGTTAAATAGCACTGGTCCCAGTACTGATCCTTGGGGAACACCACTCGTCACTGGTTTCCACTTAGACAATGAGCCATTGACTGCAACTCTTTGAGTGCAGCCATTCAACCAGCTCCTTATCCAGCAAGTGGTCCATCCATCAAACCCATTCTTTTCCAGTTTGGTGACCAGGATGTCATATGTGTCAGTAAGTTACAGATATTACTAATTGAAACAAAATGTAGAGAAGTGTTGCTTTTTATTTCTATTTTTCTTTGAAAGAACAGCTCAAGTGGTATAAACCTCTCCAAACCAGGAGCACCATGATGTTCCTCTTGCTGTTGTGGCAATGTCTGGAGACTGTAACCTGGGATGGGTCAAGTGGGGGTTACAAATCTATGGAAATGTTTTTCCAGAAATTCCAGTAAAAGTGGACTTTAATCTCTGAAATATTTATATTTTTTGAATGGCCTGGTTAAATGTTACCAGTCTGCTGATTGAGAACTTCAAGCAAAGTGGAATTATAGCTGTTTTAGCCCCAAGGAGGAATTGCCTGACCAGGATTTTAACAAAGTGTTCAACTTTGCTACCTGAATTTCCTTGAAACCAAGTAGTATTTCTTTCCAGAAACCTCCAGTATTGTGCAAACACCTCTTACAGAAATCCTTTTATTTTCTTTTCGAATGTGCCCTATGGGGAATGATGAGAGTAAAGATATCCTGCAGATGTTCTCACCTTATGTCACCTTTATCTTGTTATATTCTATAATAAAATTATGATTAAATGTTCTGAATGAAAATGGGAAAATGGGGGTTCTGTACTTTAATTGAAGACTCAATCAGCTGCAGAACTTATAATCTTTCCTCTTCAGAACATCAGTTAACTCCTACTAATTTACTGCTGAGATTAATTTTATATTAGTGGCTGAGGAATTCTTTCAGGCTCTTGGTGCAGGTAGTGAAGTTGCCGGGTACCTCTGACATTACAGCAATTCCTGGTGGAATTAACTTAATTGTTACATGCAAAATTGAGTTGTATTTCCTTAAGGAACGTAATTAGGTCACTAGATTTGCTGTTTATTTAGAAACTTGATATAGTCAAAATGCAACAGAAATTAAAATAATTTTAGTGGTTTTGGAATATTAGTCTTAGCTTAACGTGTCGTAAGGTTTTTTTTGATAGTTCTATCTTTGCTCTGAAGTGCAGATCTTACTGATCTGTCCCCTTTTACATATCTCAAAGTCTCAATTTGTTTTTTAGCAAGTGTATGGGCCATCAGTTGGACTGAATAATTAGTGAAAGTAATTATCGATCAAAGCTTTACCTTGAAGAAGAACAAACATTGGTATGTTACGTATTTAAGCATCTTCCTGTATTGATGTGAAAGACAGATTTCATTCTCAGAATTTAAAAATGCATGAAACTGGCAAATAAGATACCCATGGTGGGGCAAAAACCCTTACAGTGTAGATACATAATTTCTTTTGTCTGGAATATAGATACTTGATGAAACCTTGTTTTTCTGTGCACAGATCCTCTACAGACAAAGAAAGTAAGAAAGGTGCCCCCTGGTTTGCCTTCTTCCGTAAGTACTGCATTCATTATTTTATTCATAATAAACTGAGCTCAACCTGCACTCTTTCTGCTTGATGTACATGCAGATTACTTAACTTGAGCATCAGAGAAGCAATCCACTGGACACAAGTAGTGAGGGTGGGTAATTGGACTAAATCTATGTTTGATGTGGAATTTTTAGGTTTCATAGCAGTGATTTGTAACTTGCTCATGTGCTCTTGCCCACTTGTCCCTGTCATTTGAATTCCCCTCTAGGGATGAGAGCTGGGCCAGGAGCTGTCAAAGAAGATCTCCTGTACAGGTCTTTTGATGTTTAATTAGTCATTATGTTGCTGAACAGGAGGACAGACAGAGATTAATAGCTGAGAATCTTAGAAATTTACATTTGTAATAATCCCAGCGGAGCTGAAGACATTAAGATTCGGAGGACATGTACAGCTCAGCTTGCCTCAGTAGAACTGAGGTTATTAATATGCATAAATCACTGAGTCATATGTTCATTGTGAAGCCCTGGTGGATTTTAAACCCTTCATTAAGCTTTTTCCTAACTTCATCCTAGCATCAGGAAAGCTTTCAAGCAACTAGTTTGTTGATCCTTCTTTGCTTGAAAATTTATCCTTCGAGAATAAAGGGCTTTGATGAAAAAGGTTGGAAGGGCTTTGGTGGAAAAATCATTAATGGCTGTGATAATCTAATGCTTTAGCGGCGTTTTGTGGTATTAAATGTGCTTTATTCTTAAATGCAAGAAAATTGTTTATAAACAAATCCGTGTTTGAAAATCCACATGAAGGGAAAAATCCCCCGTGAGGCGTGGGACAGGATTGTCCCCCCCAGGAGCTGCGCAGGGGGCGGCTCGGGCTCTCGGCCGTGGGGACGGTTCGAGGTCCTGGCGCGGAGGCCTCGGACTCACCGTAGCGCGGGGGCCTTTGGGCTGCGAAGAAGTCTCTGCGCGGGCCGTGGCTAGAGCAGGATGGGTGGGATGGCGGTTATTTGGGAGCGAGTCTGGAGTAGGGGTGGTGTCTTCTGCTCCTCTCGTCTCCCGCCATCTCTCCTCTCTCTCCCCCTCTCCTCGCCGTGTGAGAGAGATGGGCAGGAAGAGAGGAGCCGCCCTCCGAGCTGCTCCCCGCTCAGCAGCGGGTGCAGATGGAGCCGGGGCAGTGCGGGGCTGCGGGGGCAGCTGCGCCTCAACCTGCGCCTACCTGGAGCCAGGGCTGCAGCTGCAAGCTCTCTGAAAGGCTTCTGCTTGCGTAAGCACTTGAGCCCCACTAGAGGCTGAATAGCTGCTTGATAAACAAAATGAACACAATGCCTCAAATCATTACTCCCGAGGCCAGGAATATTCTTCTTCCTTGCCTCTCGTCTCCCCCTCTCTGCCTCCCCCTCTCTGCCTCCCTACCCTCCCCTTTTTTTTTGTTTCCTCCCCTTCAGCAGCAGCTAAAAATAGTTCAGCAATTTACATTTTAACAGTTGCGTGTTATGTAGGGCGGCTTCACAGTCTAGCAGATGATTTCTGCTAGATTAACAAAAATATATTTAAAATGTCAGAGAACCTAAAACACATAGCGGTGCAATTTTCACATAATTTATTACTGTAATTCCAGGCAAGTAATAAAGCTTACATGACGTGTTTAATATTTAGTAGTGTCAGCTAGGTAAAGAGATCATGTTAGCTAATGAAAAATTTCTCTCATTTCTCTTACCAGGCTTTAATTTTAAGACACAGTAGTTTTCAGATGGTTCTCATTTAATTCTTCTTCTGTGAAAAGAGAGGAGGGTACGACAGAATGCTGACCAGTTTTATTTGCATTAACATTGTACCGATGAGCGCAGGGAACTGCGCTTCCTGTGAATAATCGATTGTGATGCTGTAATTTTGAAGTGCTGCTTCTCTGTATTTCAGTGCTGTCAGAGCCTTGAAGAAAACAGAAAATTAGAATTACCAAAAAAAAGGTGATACACAGGGTATTTTGTATTTGGAAGATAACAAAACCAGGAAACTTAAATGGAGTAGATAATGGTAAACACTAGTAGATAATGGTAGATAAATGGACAACACTTATGTGTTGCCTTTACTGTAAAAATACCTCAGTGAGATGTCAGACTGTACTGTGGGGAAGATCAGAATTATTTTAGCTAATAGTGCAGAAAAGTTTAACTGTAATACAAAAAGCAAGAAGGAAGATGATACTTAATGTATAGTACAAATCTCTTTATTTTTCAGTTTCTGAAAAGATTTTCTGTGAAGTTTTCATGTTAGTGTAGAGCTTCCATGTCAATAGTAACATAATTTCATAGATAACTAGGCAATTTAATAATTATATTCTAAGACATAATTTTTTCGTTTTTAAAAGGATCTTCCTGCAGTTTGTTTCTTCTCTTGGATTTTTACTGTAGTTTCTATAATTACTTTGAGATTTGTCTTTTTTTGTTTGTTTTTATCAGAGCCTTGAGTAAAAATAGTTAGAGAAAAGCACTAATGAATTATTTAGTTACTTTCTGAAATGCCTCTCAGTCTGAATTTGTCCGTTTACTGTAAAAATTAAATGCAGCAGGTCAATGTATGTTAGGTTTCCCTGTTGTTAGTGGCAAAATGGCAAGTTATGCCCACACCATTCTGAATGGCGACAAAGAAGCATTTCTGTTAAACTTCAACTGCCAACTTTAATGATTTTTTTCTCACTCATGCTGAACTTGAGTGAACAGAGAGATTATGATGTGCCACTGATGTTACAGCAGTGGGGGGAAACCAGTGCTGGGCAAGTTACGTTATCTTTGGAGATTGAAACCTGTAGTTCTGAGGGACATTCCCCTCGAAGGAGTCCCCTTAACTCTGCCAAGACACTGGTGTAGGGGTGTGAATGTAACCCAGCTGCTGCTCAGTGCTGAGGCTAAGGGGGAGAGCAGGGCATTGGGGGTTTCGGGGAGCTCTTCAATCTGCAGAGGGAGGAGAGAAAAGCAGATCGACTCACTGGGAGCAGCCTGGGCAGATGTCATCTACCCACAGATGGCTGTGAGCAGAGATGTGCCACATACGTGGGCAGTCAGAAAGGATTTCCAATTAATATTTATGATTAGTGCCATAATCAGGGGCTATCATGTGGGCATAATTCTAAGGAAAATAATGTGAATATCTATCATCATTCTTTTGCCATTTAATTAGACTCTCATCAGAGAAATTGCCTGAAATACATCACATCTTATAACAGAAAATCAGATAAACAGGTACAAATATCTGATTTTTTTTTGTGTTGTGCCATTTCTAGTAACTGTTTTGAGTATTTTAGACTTTCCACAGTATCTGAGACTATCAGTTAACACTGAACTTTAGATTGCCACTTATTAAATGAGAGATTGTCAAATGGGTATTTTCAACTTGTAGCATGATTATGGGGTTCTTCATGTGTCACCCTCTGTAGTATATGTGTCGTCCATGGGTCCTAATTTATTGCAAGAATTCTTTATGAAGTAAAGCTATAGAAAACTTGGTCTGCCTTTAGAACTACCTTCCAAACATTTGGGGCACCTTTTTTTTTATATCATGCCAGTCTTTTAAAATTGAGCTCGAAAAGTGGATTTCAAGAGATGTCTCATCGAAGAGACTAAAAGCACCAGGAGAAAAGCCCTGCCCTCTGCTTCCTCTTTCCTCTGCCCCTCACCAAGGGTTAAAAAGAGGTTATTTTCAATGGTGTAGTGGAGTGGATTCAATCCTCAGAGTGTTTATCTGAAACCCAGTTTTGAAGACCTTAGATTGTATTAAAAATAACACATTCATCACCCTGAGTGGGCTTCTCAGAGAATGTTCCTTGGTGTTAACAAGTTCCAAGCACACTGAGGTAGCCTGCTGTCAAGCACCATCCTTGAAATACTTTTAAGTCCATGGCTCTGAATAAAAACATCAGACCATCCTGGGGAGGTACTTAGTGTAGTTTTTAGTTGACTCTGATCTTGTGTTTAACCAGCTTTCTAGGTGGACCTTTTTTTTTAGGTAAGAGTCATTCCTGATGGCCAGAAATGGTGTCAAAATGTGCAAAGCAACATTTGGTTGGTTTGGCACAGTTCTCAATTGCCTTGTACAGTCAGTCCAGTGATACATTGACTGTAACTTCTCTTGAGTATCTGACACTGTCTGGGACTCATCTGACCCTTCTCTCCAGCACTGTGCTGCTTTTCAGAAGTCAAATAACAAAACTGAGCAAATAAATCCATTCCAATAATGCAACACAGAAATTGTGATTTCCTCCTGGTGTACTCTGTCTTCCTGCTTTGTCCTCCTTCAGCACCTGTTTAAGGGACTTGCTCTGCAGGCCTTTATAAGCACCTTATTCATCTGTTAGCTTGAACAAAAGCGAATATATGAAATATCCAATATTATGTTACAGATCAAGTGAAAGTTTTTCATTGAGATGTTTATTATGAACAAGACCTGGTTTTCTGGTTAGGTTATTGCAGGTTTTTTCAATATGTCCTTCATCTGAAATCTTCTGAAATGAGCAGTGAGCTCCAATGAGAGTGTCCCACCACTCTGCTGTAAGAGAACATTCAGCCAGCGGTCACCGAACATCTGAGCCGTAGGTCACAGAATCCTGTTGTGAGAGTTATGTTGAGTCCTGGATGAATAGGATGAGGGTACTTAAGTGAACCTCCCTTAGT
Organism: Turnix velox; assembly: GCA_013400935.1. Classification (NCBI taxonomy): domain Eukaryota; kingdom Metazoa; phylum Chordata; class Aves; order Charadriiformes; family Turnicidae; genus Turnix; species Turnix velox. The sequence goes on along the minus strand of VZTY01024031.1, from coordinate 111,059 downwards.
ACTGATACCTGACTGGTGAATGATTGTGAGTTTACTTTCTTCTCTAAAAATCCTGAATATATGGATATGAGGGATATATAATGATATCAGACTCTCTCTGTGTTTGGATATGCTGGAGACAGTTTTGGGGGTTTTTTTTGTGAAATTTTGTTCCCCAGGGCTGGGCAGTCACTTGGCTGGGATGGCACAGAAATGTTTTGCTTTGTCAAAAGAATGGGACTGAAGTTAAAGCACTGCATAGTCTTTAAATGAAAGTTCAGAACGAGATGTGTATTTAGGCACAGAAGGCAAGAAATGGAAATAAACTGCCTGTTGTTTAAGTGCCACAGAGTTTCTTGTGATGTCAAGACTTACAAAGAGAGCAAGTTGTAGAATCCTGGCGATCTCTGGTGGATTTCATACCACAACGAGCCAGGGTTAGTTGTTAGTGGTTTCAGTGTGGGGAAGCAACAGGAGGATTATTCAGGTTGAGTGATAGAAGGATGGCTCCTTTGAAACTCGATCAGCTTCATTTGCAAAAGAATTTTTCCGAGCAGCAGATTGGTATAGAGAAGAAAAAGGGAGATGCAAAGGAATAGATGCTGAGCACAACTGGTTCTCTGCATTTTGACGTGTCCGTTGCTAAAGCGCCTCTGACAGGGAATTATTTAATAAACTGAAACGGTGTGATGTGTTGCTGTCGTCGTGGGCTGGGCTCAGGTTTTGCCTGTGGAGCCACCAGCAGGGAGATCGCCCCCAGCGCAGGGGGAGCACCTGGGTTTGGGTAGGGGTGAAAATGGAAAATACACGATCGTTGGGTAATGAAATAAATTATACTGAGGTTGGACCAGCAGAGGGACCCCTTAATCACTTCTTAATTTTTCAAATAATTTTTCTGGGACATATTGAGTTGATGTGAAAAGACAGTCTTTTAGTCTTTTTCAGTAGCATGCAGCCTTGCTACTGCACTTCAGGTTTTAAAATTCACATAAGGTCTGTAGATTTTTAGACTGGATAGGATTTGGAAACATTTGGGATGATGGTTGTCTGGCATCTGCTGGGATCATTTATTGCCTCATTCGAATGATAATTTGTTTACTTTTTAATGCAAATACAGATAGTTGAGACCTTTGTATAGAGGCTTTCAATCCTCAACATGCTTAATATTTCCAGTAGGATAATTAAAATTTCTAAAATTGCACAATATCCTATAAAAATTACATTTGAAAGATTTTGAAAAAATATTAAAACCTGCTCATATGTAAGTCTTGAACTTGATTCTGAACAATGTTCATTTTTGCTTATTGTTTCTCTGCTAGTAAAATATTTCTGTAAGAACTTAAAAATCTGAAATTCAATATAAATATATTTGGAAAATTACCAAAAGAAAAACTTTATAGTTGTAGTTTCCAATAAAAGTAAATTTTTACTCACAGCTATCTGGATTTATTTTTTTAAAAAAGGATTGAAAAAAAAAAAAGCTGAATAAAAAACCCAAAACCCAAATCAACAGTAGAAAGCCTAACAGCTATTCCCTACCCCTGCCCAAAACCTTAAAATAGTGCTAGGTGAAAGTAACAGTAATTAATATAAATGTTGTTAATTTCTCTCTGATCTTTATGCTTTCAGACTGTCCCCTCCTTTCTTGGTTGTAGTAATGTGAATGTGAAGTTACAGACAAACCTTTGGAATAGCAAAACCATTGAACTATTTAAGCTCTCACTCAGATGAGTAAATTTAATTTGCTTAAAACATGTTCCTTTGGATACTGAAGGCATTTTACTGATCAGATTTGGTCCGTGGATTATCTGAAATTGTCTTCTATGCGATTAGTCTGCTCTGCCTCTCTGCACCCTGGAGGCTGGTAACAGCAGAAGGGAAGACTTCCAGGATTTTAAAATAAATCAACATTTATTTGACTGATGAATCAAATAGGAGACATCTAATAAATGGCGTGTTTTTCCCTTAAGCCAGACAAGTTGGTGTCCTAAGGCTTCAAGTTGTGTCTGTGCTGGCAGCTGCATTAGTCGTGATGTTCAGGGCATCTTTTATCAAGGATCCTAACTCTGGCTGGGCTGTAGTTAATCACCATAAATGCTGGGCTTTAAAATAAGTTATTCTTGGAATTATAAGATGCCTAGAATTTGCTTTTCTGAATCACTGCAAGAGTAGCAGCTCAAGTTTACTGTGCATATTTTAATTAGAAACAGGTTGCTCAGTATTTGACTAACTTCTTATGAATTTGTCTTTTTTATATCCCCATTCCATGCCTTTATTGCCCTGGGGTGTCTTTCACTCCTGTTCAGGATCTAACTTTCTTAGAACTGATAAGAACTTAATCTCTTGTGAAACTTCTGTTCCTCTGTAGAATGTGGTCGAAATTGATAAGCTCAGAGTGAGTAGAAAGGACGGAGAAGTCTGGGGCAGTTGTCTTTGCCTTTCTTTTAAAGAGAGCAGGTTAACCAGCTCCTGAGACATTAAATGGAAATTAATATCTCTATTAGAAGCGGGTTTGAGCAGGCTATGTGTTGCCAGCAGGACTAAAGCCTGCTCTCCACAAGGACAGTTGTGGTACCTGGGTTTACCCTACACAGTTGCTTTTATTGATGAAAGAGGAACTTTAATTTCTCGTTGTAGAAGTTTTTGCTACTTGTTTGTGTCTGAGTAGACTCATGTCAAATAATAAAATGTGATTAAAAGCAATACGCTTTTTGAAGTATTTTGCTGTTTCTGTCTTGCTGTGGAAAATGTTTGACCAGAGGATGGCTCCCATCCCTTGAGACAGTTACCTAATTATCTTTCAGATGGTACAATATGCAGTCAGCTGGAGAAATTGTGTTTATTTTTTAAAATTGATGTGATGGGTTACATATGCTATTTGTGGTTTTGCCTTGTGGCTCTGGCAAGTTGGACAAAAATGTCTTTCACATCAAAGTTTGTTCTCAGAGAGAACATGTGGTTCATTCACAAAATCTCTTGGTATTAAAGTGGTCTTTGGAAAAAATCCTGCTGCAGGTAGCTGGGTGTATTATTAGGTCAGTATTTTGCTCAGCATCAGCTTTCATAAGCTCTTTACATACTTTAGGAACAGACAGTTTATTGTTTTTGACATACGGCACAGGGTCATGAGTGGAAACAATTTGGGCTACAAAGTGCGTGTCAGTTCAGGCTCCTCTGCTGACAGCATGTCTGTCTGAAATCAAGTTTAAAAATTGGCCATGTCTCCAGCTGACTTGTTTTGTCAGGCTGAGTCATGAGATTAACCCTTGACTTGTCACCGAGGAAAAATGGAATAAACAACTGTCCCCAGTACAGTGTGGCAAATACAGCCATGATTCACTGCGCTGTAACCTGATTCTCCTAAGAAAACAAATTTTGAAGCAGCTGTTGCTTGGCTTAAATGGGGATTATAAAAATTGCAACAGCGAAGCAAAATTGCACTTTGGACCTGGTGATCTTTTGGGATGGTTCTCTGGTGGAAGGTCCTGCAAACACATGACTGGTGCCAATATGACAAATTTTTGAACAGTCTTTCAAATTCTTCCATTTTGGGTTTATTTTTCTTCTGCGGGTTAAAGTTGGGTGTGCTGGATGGAATTCTGGCCTGATGCTGTGAAGGTGAATATATATAGCAAATGCCCTGTGAGAAACTGTTTTTTACAGTAAATGCAGAGCAGGTAGTGATAAACATCAAGTATTGTACGCTAAGATCTTATTCCCACTGATGTAAGTGAGAGTAGGAAAACTAATTCCCTTTTTGGTAAAAAGAAATTGTTATCCTTGTGGGGAAGTAACTTGGGAGCAAATTCAATTATTGGCTCATTATGGAGGTACCACTCTCCAAACCAGTTTGTCTGCAAACAGCATCTGCAGTGGTGTTACTGAGTCCTGCTGGTGGTGAACAGCATCTGTGGTTTCCTGGGGAACACTAATTTTGTTAGAAATTGTGTCAGTGAATGCTGCCAGTGGTATCACCTGTGTATTTTTCACTACAGTTGCTCTTCATTTGTGAAGGCAGTAGTAATGTGGTGAAAGCTCCTTTTTCCCCTAACACTACAGAGTAAAGTTAAGGAGTTTTTTCTGTATGTGTGAATGTTTTTTCAATCACTTCTAATTACAGTTGGTTGATGCTAATTATTTGAGAAGGAGCTTGATCGTGCTCTTCATCTCAAATGCTGCAACTTTGAAAATGCAGTTTGTGTGCAGGGAGGCCCAGCAGCAGGTACAGCTCTGGTCATGATAGTCTTTAACTGAAAGAACCAACTTCACTTTGCTAATGAACTTTGTGTGCTTGAATTACTTCAGGGAAAAAAAAAAAAGGGTTCTCTTCTTCAACTCTCACAAGCTGAAAGTGCTGCTTCCAGTATTTAGGCTATTTTTTTTAAATTGTACATTGGTCTGAATGAGTGATTAATCTCAGACCCATGAGAAGTGGCCCGTGCAAAAATGTATCTTTTAGCAGATCTCATTAGTAGTGTCCTGGATATCAGTGAGAAGCTCAAGGAATAACATTGTTAGCTGCACATCAGAGCTGCTTATGGACCATTGGGGGACTGAAATGGTCTTTGTGGTCCCTGGGTGAGGAAGAGAGCCTCAGGTCACTCTGCAGGCCTGGCCATTTAATAGTCTGAAGTACAGGGATGTTCTTTTTGCAGCTGCTGCTATGCCTTTTGTGCTGGAGTTCAGCTCAGATATCAACAGCTTTACCACACAGTTAACAGTTTGAGATGTGTGGTTTGGTTTGCCATGAAAACACAAGTGTTTCAGCTGATATAACCTTCAGGCTGTGTTTGCCAGTGTGCCCTGTGCACAGGAGTCTCACCATGGGCTGAAGAGTTGGCTGGAGGTGTATATGTGAGCATGGGTATGTTCTGTTATGGACACTACGGTACTTACCTCCTGAGATGATGGACACGATGCAGAATTATAGAATAGTTTGGGTTGGAAGGGACCTTAAAGATCACAGAGTTCCAAGCTCCCTGCCATAGACAGGGACACATCCCACTAGACCAAGTTGCTCAGTGCCTTGTCCAGCCTGGCTTTAAATTCCTCCAGAGAGGTGTTTATCCACAACCTCTGTGGGCAACCTGTTCCAGTGTTTCATCACTCTCAGCGTAAAGAATTTTTGTTTTTATATCTAGCCTGAATCTACCTTCTTCTAATTTACATATATTCTTCCTAGTCCTTCCATCACATATTTTCTATCTGACCACAGAATTCTACTACAGTCAATTTGTCACCCTTAGGGGTCTTTTTAGAGGTCTGCTGTGGGCATTGTTGGGAAGATTTTGAGTAGATTTCCCCAGTACACAAGGGGAGAATGAATCGCGTTTCTTCCACTTGCTCTCTTTCCCTGTAAATTGCCGAGTTGTCCTTTGCTCCTTTTTTCCTTTTCTTTTTCTTTTTTTTTTTTTTCCCTTCGTTATCCTGAAGTATTTTTCTGCTTTTGTCCGGAGGGAGGAAGGGAGAATTCACAGCATTGGCAGTTGAGCCAGTCAAAAGTGAAGAAATGAGGTTTGGCTTTTCCCAGGATTGAAATTCCTATCTGACGTTACCAGGAGCTCAGGTAATAACCAACTATGCTCCTATGTAACCAGTCAAGTGTGAGTCTCCTTAGGAGTCGGCAGCAGTCCCGGTTGCTGCCCAGGGATGAGCAGGAGCTGGAGCAGACCCTTCCCGGCGTGGATAGGAGCAGATGCCGGGGGCGGACTGCGCGGGGCCAGCGTGTGTGTCTGTGCTGTGTAACTCACATTAGGGTGTGCCCCAGCAGCTGTATCCCCATTCCTCTTCACTTCCTGTTTTTCTCTGGGCCCACAATGGCTTATTTCACAACAAAAATGTACAACGTAGAGGGATCCTCACGCATGGCGTGCTGCCTCCTAACGACGGATTTCGGACGATTCCATAAAATGAAAAGTACTGACGTGATTATTTACTTGCTCCCCGGGCCCAGCGCCTCGCGGGTGCCCCTGGCGTTCGGGCGCGTCCTCCCGCGGCGCTCCCAGTAGCTCCCAGTCGGGACCCCGCTCCCCGCGGTCTCGGGAGCCGTTCGCCGAAGTTGGGACCGATTTCGGGCAAGGCCACATGGTCCGCATGGCCGGAGCCGCATCTCTGCTGCCACGAGAGAACTTAATTTAATTAAAATACAGAGATGGAGCGGCGCGAGACGTGTCCATTTCCGGCCCCGTGCCCGGCCCGACCCCCGCTCCGCCCGCAGATGGTTCAGTCCTGTTTTGCATAAACCGCCCGCGAGGCGCTCCATGTGCGCGGGGCGGCGGTAGTGGCGGAGGGAGGCGGCGCACCTCGGTCCGCCGCCAGCCGCGCCATGTACTGCGCCTACCCTGTCCCCGGCGTGGGCAGCAACTCCCTCATGTACTACTACAACGGGAAGACGGTAAGGGCGACCCAGACGATTTTTTTGGGGATCTGAGTTCGCAGCGGGTCCCCTCTGAGAGCGGGGAGAGAAGGGGAAGGGGGTGCTCGCCCCCGCCGGAGCCGAGCGGTCTGTGCCGTGAGTGGCCGCTGAGTTGGAGCGGGGAGATGGCAGCCCCTGGGCGGGAGGCGCTCCCTGAGGGGGCCGAGGCTGCTGGTACCACAGGGCGGCCGGCTGAGGCGAAGTTCGGGTTCCAGCTTGCCCACGCCGTCCTTCTTGTGTAGGTTTGTTTGTTGTTTGTTCTCTTTACCTTTTCTCCCCTAAACGGCGGCTCTGTCCGACCTGCCGCTCGCCCGCCCCCCGGCCCTGCTGAGGCGGCTCCTCCGCCCCGTACGGGGCCTGTCCGAGTCCTCTCGAACCGTCCCGACACCGCTACCGCCGCAGAACGGGGAAAGGCAGATTCTGAACAAAATATTCCCCTAACCCAACTCTGTGCAGTTGAACTTGCTGGAATTTGGATGGGATGGTTCTCTTTCATAAGAGACGCCTGTAATTTTTAAGTTTTGTGCCACAACACTTGTGGGGTAAATGTAACACAGTACGCCTGTGTGGTTTTAGCTTCTGTTATAAAAATAACATTAAATGGAAGAACGGAGATGCTTGTACTCATCTTTGTGTAGTTTTTTCCCCTCTCACGGCTCATGTGAGCTTTGCCTTCATTAGCAAACTTTTTGCCAAGATTGCCGTTCAATGATAATTAAAGCGTGGATCTTCATATTCATTAAAACCTGTACGAGCATCTTGAATAAAAGGAAAGATACTGGAGAGAGAAGTTATGGGAATGAGTAAAATTACTTGGACTCTATTTCATTTCCTTTGGTATAAATGCCAGCTGTCTCTCAAATATGAAATTCTTTTTCTTTCATGTCTGCTTCGAGGCTAAAACATTCTGTTTGAAGTTTTATGTGAAGATATATATAAGACTTAAGTCGAATTAGCTGTACAATACCCCTGAAGCAAAGGGAATATAACTTGCATGGCGTTTTGATTTTATTCTTTTAGAGCACAGATCACTCTATTACAACATTTCTCTTTGTTCTTGTAGCAGGAAAAAAGGCTTTGATCTTATTAAGTATTTCCAGGCATATAGTGAATGGAAGTGCTGGTACTGTAGAAGAGCAGAGCTTGAAAATTGATAGCATGTGCCTGTTATAGGTCAGAGGTGACCTTTATGAGCTTGAAGAGTTAGTAAATAGATGACAAATCATATGATGATCCTATATCATGTTGCCCAGGATTTTATTTAATTTATTTTTTTAACGTCTCCCTGGCTTTTAGCGTTTTCTCTCGTAGGAATTCTTCAAGTTGGGCTAAATTATTATTCTAAATATAGAGAAAGGGTATCTGCAGTTAGTGGGTTGGTTTTTGTCTTACAGCTTTTTGAAGCATCCTTCTCAGTGCGTATGCCAAATCTTTATATTAGCATTCCCATCCTGAAAGGGCTTCACACACTCTTAATTTTGAGGTCTAACTGCTTTCATTTATATTGTTTGATCAGTTAGTCGTTGATAGCGTGTACCTCATTGCTTGAGATTTTATTTTGGTTATTGTATTAAATTTTGGATATTGGTATTCCTTGATACCTGTTTGTTTCTGGAAATTCTGATCTATTTATGCACAAAGCAGGTGGAAATGACATGTAGAAAATGTGCATTTTCAAATTCTTATTTGAATATGTTTCGCTCTTTTCATCTTCTTAAATTTCTAAGCCAGAAGAAAAGTAATGCTAAGCTAAAAAGCAAGTATCTGAGTACCTCAGTGAATGATCCTGTGTGCACTGGCAAATAATTTTAAAATTAAGTCCCGTTTTTACTTTCAAAGAAGGTTCCGTTTTTGTAATTTTTGCATGTTTTGAGAGGGACAGATGAAAGAAAATAGTGTTTTCATACAAATCCCTTGCTGAGGAGCAAAATTTTATCATTGTAGTAAATAGTATATTAAAGAAGTATTTCATGAATGTCACCAGATTAAAAAGAAGAAAGGACTTAATTTATTCCATGAAGGAAATAAGGCTCTTGCTCTCAACTAGAATATTGAGACTCTTTTCTCCTTTTTTTTTTTTTCTATTTCACCTGTTGACATGTAGAAAATATTCTCAGTTTATGGTATGCTTACAAAGTTCCAGTATGGAGCTAAAGTTGAAAAAAAATTATAGTTAAAAATTGCATCTACCTTTAAAGTTTTAGCTTTTCTTCTCTTTCATTTTAAGAGCTATGCGATAGCCCCCAAAAACTCCAAGCACTACAAACATTTAACCCCCCTTGAAAAAAAAAAAAAAAAACCTTAAAAAATTGTTCAGGAGGAAATAATAGCACAGATTTAAATTATATTATTTAAGCGTTTCGATTTTATTAATTAGTAAACTAATAAACAAGTAAGCAAGCTTCTGCATTCTCTGTGGCCTTTTCAGTTAAATTTTATGACATGTAGCAGCACCAAAATATTTAATTAATAGGTGTTTCATATTTTTGTTCATAAATAAAATGCAGACTTAAAAGTTTTCCACGTTTTTCAGTTCACTTACAAGTTTATAAAAAAATTTGGCTGTTTTCTAAATGTAATGCAGATTATTTATATAGATCATAATAGTTTGTCAGTTATCACCAACGTAAGTATTTTTGAGGAACAATAATGATTATCTTTTTTACCACTTATGACTACTTTTTCATCGGAGAATAAATTTGTGAATGCATTAGACATTATTGTTTGGTTTATTTGATATGCCAGTCTGTGTATGAGTATTTATCATTATTAATGATTTTTTTCTCAGTGTAGGCTGAGATTTTAGTGAGCCCTTTTCCAAGGTGGAGTCACTGCATCTTTCACAGTAGGTTTCTAAATTTGTATTTTAAAAAAGAGGGAAAAAAATCAACCGATATAAGTTTTGCTTGCATGTAAGACTTTGAGCTTTGGTTTCTTTGTTGGCTAGCCTCTATTGGGATTTTTTTAGAAATTTTTTTTTCTGAGGATTTTGAGCGTGAAAGGCTGTTCGTAAATGTGGCCTACATGTGCACACATACATCCATACGTATGGGGAAGGAAATAAGGAAATACACGCAGATGTGAGTATATTTGACTGCTTTGTGGAGAAAATGCCTGTCTAGCAGCCCTCACTCTCAGAGTTAGAGCAGAGAAGCATGTTAATGAGATTGCATAGTGCTGAAATGACACGATAGAAGGCCTTTCTGTAGCTGTTCCGCAGTGAATAAAGTACAAAGTCTTTTAACATCAATGTATGGAGTTTGTAAATTTTGGACCAGCCAGAAGCTAAAGAGCGGTTCAGTTCTGCTTTTATTAGTGTTGTGACTGTTCGTACACAGGGAGGAAAGTACAATTAAAGCTGTTGTGTACCATATGCTGCCCACAGCAACTTAGACAAGGTCAGAGCTGACATTTGTAAGTCAGGACAAATATAAGATCATCTGGAAAATCTCTAGGGGTAGTGGCTGTGGACATTGAACAAAGAGAGGCAGTAATCACCAGCCAGCTGCGTTGGTTTTGGGTTTTTTTCCACTCTGTTCTTTGCCCTTGTCTTACCTCTCTGCATCCCACTAAAACTGATGAGTTACAATGTGTCAGTCCAGGAGAGTTGTCTCTGCTCCACTCCACTGGGCTGAGCTGCCAATCTGCCAAGCAGTGCTCTCCCCTGCCAGAGCTCTGTCTTGTCTGCAACAAGCTTCATTGATGGTTTAAAGCGAAGGTTATGTTCATTTCCTTGGGCAAATGGAAGCAGTGAGGGATGGGATCAGGTGCTATGCTATGCTGGATGGATCTATATTTCTCAAAAATGTGAGCGCCAAAGAGAAACACCCCGTTCGCTTGGGGCCTTGGCTTTCATAATCACGTGCGTGCTGCAACTCCCTTTGTAGAAATATAATGGTCTGTGTCAGAGGTACAGAAATGCAGAGTGCTCGTGAGTTCAGAGGAGAGAGAAACAAATACAACTAACAGCATTACAGCTAATATTGCCCCTTCTGTGGAAGGGAGGCTCCTGCCACAGCTTGTGTTGGGTCAGGTTAAGCAGCAGGCTGGTTATTTACAACTGCTACAGTTTTTTGTTTCCTTAAAACCTGAATTTAATCAGAGATTTTTGAAGACATAGTTGTATGTGTCATTTAGTGTAACAGTGTTGTTAGAAGACTGCAGGGAAGAGATTTATCTTAGCAAATAAATTACAAAAATAATCCTCGAGTAATATATACATATATTTATTTCTGCTGGTGTTCCTGCTGCCTTACCTTTTTTCTCCTTGTCTCTCTGCCTCACACTACAATTTAAAAAATAAAATCCAAAGGACAGACTAAAAGGTTTTCATATACTGAATTTGAGATTTTTTCTAAGTTTGCCTATCTCTTACTAAACATGGAATTTTTACAGAGGAACATGGAATGTTTACTGAGGAAGAATCGAGGAAGTATTTGTGCTATGTATCACTGCAGTGGGATTCTGCATTTCAGTAATACCCGACTAGGCATGTATAGCATGCCTTAACTGCATAAACATTTATTGAAGATGGAATTCAGTTTAGCTGCTTCAATGTTTTTTAATTTTATACTATTCTTTAAAATGGTTAGATTTGCAGACAAGACCGGTGTTTGTTCTCTTGTACGTTCTGTTCTCATTCTTGGTGGTTCTTAAACCATATGAACTTCTACACCTGGTACTGGAAACAAATATATGATTGGAGATAGGCTATGCTGATCTTGTATAATGAGGCTCTTCATTTTATTGTCTTGCTCAAATAGCAACTAAACAAGAATTTAGAGTGGATTGGTTTGGGTTGTTTTGGTAGCTTCTTCTGTCTTGCTGTAAAGAGGAGCACAAAGAGCTGTAGCGACTGTTCTACGTTCCTGAAGTTCTGGTACACGATTTTGCGAGAAATATAATAAACATGAAAACAAGTTTCCTTATCCCAGAGCCTGCCTTTCAGCAGAATTAGCTTTTGCCCCCAAAACTGTAGGTGATACACTAAAAATTTGCTGTGTGTATAACTCATTCCTCAGTGTGCGCTCGCTCAGTGCGTAAGTGATGCTGATGGAATGTGGCTCGTCTCCGTAGCAGAGTTCACAAGCTACAGAGTAAGTTATCCATCTCTGCTGGTTTCAAAATATTCTTGTCTCCAGCAGCTTGATAAATATTTTCCTCAACTGAAAATAATTTTTCATAACTAGGCTCACATGAGTAACAGAATTCATAATTCCAGAAACAGTGTGCTTAATGGGAGCCTTGGTAAGGTTTGGTTGCTTTGTTTCTATTTTTTAAAATCTGCTTTTAGCATTAATATTAAACATTGATGAAATATATAAGAATTTGAAACAAATTGTGGGGAAATTGCCTGAGAGGAAGTATGCCAACAGGGGGATTCTTAAGTATCAGATTTATTAAATGTGTTTATGGAATGAGACTGAAAAAATTTTACTTGGCATAAAATTTTTGGTAATCCCTGATCTTCACATGAGTATTCATGTTATTGGCACTTGCATCAATAAACAGAAGCACTCTCTGGAAGCCTTTAGTGCTTTTAAGATACTGCAGTTCCCCGGAACTTTGACAATAGTGATCATTGTGTATGTTAATACCAGGGCAGATTTCAGAACTAGGTGATGCGTTTGTTTTGCTGATGTAGTGGAGATAACATCTTCTCAGCTCTGAAGTCTGCTTCTGCCACCACTCAAAAAAAGATCTTGGTTGTCATCTTGCCCTTCCCACTGGAGCAATATAAACCAGTTCAGGGTGTGGAAGACACTGCTGTGGGTTTCTGACTTGATGTCCTTTGCAAGCTTGTTTGTCCTCCTTCACTCTGGGGAGGCTTTCTAGCCTTTAGAGGCACTGCAGTGTTAGGACTTATATATATTCTAGCATGGCTCCAAACCAGTCGAGTGCTTCACTTGGTAAGTCATGGCTTTGGCGTGTGTTTATCAGGAGGGAATTTCCCATTCATAACCAGTGAGTATTTGGCTTGTCAGGATGGAGACACATCCTATTGCCTTTGGGCGTTTAAGGGGATTAGAGGATGGGCTCCTCTTCTAGGAGACTCTGCAGATGGGCTGTCCTTTTAACAGTATTCCTTGTCTTAGTGGGAATGTCAGCCAGGAAAAACTGGTTTTGATGCCTTCTGGATGTTACTGTTATCAGTTTAAAAGCTAAAAGAGGCCATCTTGAGCAGCCACATCATATTTATAACTGCCTTAGCTGTTGCAGAAGAGAAAGCCCTTTAACTAGGACACAGAGGAAGGAGCTGCTGCATAGCCACAGAGGCTGCATCCTGCTGGGCAGGCGTCCACACACACAAGGCATTCAGAGCCAATAGACCAGTTGCCCCAATACGTTGGTTCCTCACATACAAACAAAAAGAAGGCATTTTATTTCTGTCAGCTTTTTTACTTAGAACCTTTGTATTTCATGTCTCATGCATTTAAGTTGATCTTAGTTAAATATTCTCCTTTGCTATTAAATTTTGTTTGTAGTAACACTACATAAAAATTGTGATTAGGTCATTAACCAGAAAAAAACCCTGGCGTTCATCTGCAGGTGATCAGATGACATCAGAGGCCTGGTTTCAATTTGTGGGTAGTTCTGATTGTAACTAAAAGAGACTTGCTCCTTTTATGGAATTGGTTGGCCATTTCCCCACATCTGGAGTTAATGAAGTCTCTGAGACCACATCAGTTGTGTTTTGCCGCAAGAACCCTTTGATCTCAAAAATCTAGACTGGCACAAGTGCAGCTTCATAATGTTGCAGCTATGTTTGTGCAAGCTGGAGTTAAGATACCAAAACAAGCAAAAAACTATATAAAGTTATGTGTCTGTGCTGGGACTTCAATGTAGCTGTTTGGAAGGGCCTCTTTTATGTTAATGTATTTAATATCATTTTTATTATGCTAATGGCTTGTATGTATGTATCTTTAAGTGATACCTTTGTAGAAGTCTTTCAGTTTAATTTCCCTTCTGAGATAGTGTTTAAACAATTTTTATAAATCACCTGATCATGTCAGATGTTAAAATTTCAGTCCAGAGCTTGTATTTACAGATCTCATTGATAAAGTTACAGTTACTAAGCACTATAATTGGTCATTGTGGGTGATTTAGCATTAATCAGGGTATATCTCTCTGGCAGTGCTCAATGTCAGAAAGCTTTGTTTCCACTGCTGTCCCTTGACAGTGATAGATGATCCATCAGCTATAGCATATGCTGCCTTATTCTGCACTACACACAACGTGTAAATTAAGCTTAGTTTTACCTTATATGTTTGCAGACTTAGGAGTGCCAGTATTCACAATTTGACAGAGTAGCATTTCTGTTAAAGTATGCCTGAGGCACAGAATATACCTGCATTCAGCTAATGTAGTAAATATACATGTTACCGGTAGCATCGATTGCAACCTACTGTCATTGTGCCACAGAGGTGTGGTAAGCGTCTCTATTTTACATTTATTCCAAAAACTGGAAATCTGCAAATAAAACATTGAACAAAAACTCCCTGGTAGGCTTTCTTACCTTTATTTTGATTTTTAAAATGGTAAAACAAGGGTGCAACTAACAGCCTGTTTCCTACTTGATTGCTTTTTGTACCAAGTGTTTCTTTACCGGGTGTCCTTTCGTTGTGCAGCTGGTACCGGCGGCTCCTGCCCTGGCTCCTTCCCCGGCTGCCGCCTTTCGCCCCAGGCCTGTTGGTGTGGATGGGTGTTAGTGAATCTGTGGGTGCAGAAGGAGCCGCGGGAAGCGGGCTTAGGTCCTGCTTTCCGCCCGGCACCGTAGCGGGAAGAGCCGGGGCGGGGGGCGGGATGGGGAATGGGATGCAGATGGAGCCCACTTCACTTTCTAAACAGCCTTGTGGGAACTGTTCCTCCGGGAGAACAATGGGGCTCTTTTAGGGACCTGAGGAATTTTTTTGTCCCTAGACGGGTTGGCTTTCCTGCCCTTTTGGGTGCTTGGCAAACAGCAGCCCAGGGAGACCAGGAAGGAGCACACGTGTGCCTCTATTTGCAAAGGGAGGGATAAAAGCGTTCTTAAATTTTAGGGTGTAGTGCATTTTGTAAGTTATATTATGTAAGCTTTGAGGTTTTAAAATTATTCTTAGTATATGTGTTTATGAAGTCTTATGTATTTACAAGTACAGCAAATGATTAAAAAATAAGAATGATTGGACTTGGGGCAATGGGTACAAGCTGGAACACAGGAGGTTCCATAGAAATAGAGAAAAAACTTCATCAGGGTGAGAGAAGAGTGGCACAGGCTGCCCAGAGAGAGTGTGGGGTCTTTTTCTCTAGAGACATTCAAACCCTGCCTGGACACCTTCCTGTGTGAGCTGATCTGGGTGTTACTGCTCTGGTAGGGGGATTGTACTGGATGATCTCTGGAGGTCCCTTGACATTCTGTGATTCTGTGAATAATACCACGTTTTTAATTTGTAGGGAAAAGATGCTCAGGTTTCAGTGTTACACTTTATCTTTTTTTTCTGACATATTTGTTGCCTTTCTTAAGATTTTTCTTTTAGCATACACTATTGCAATATTCAGTATGTTGACCAAAATAGTGTTAAGGCGACACAACATCACTTAGAATAGCTACTGTTCTGAGAGAATTTTTGAGGCAGTGAATACTGGCTTTGTTCGTCTGACTTAGTTATTCCAGAATGTGCTTTGTATCTCTTCTTAGAGTCACTTCAACGAAGGACTGCTAATTATTATATTTATTTGGCATATTACCGTCTTTATTTTTTAAGAAAATTTATTGCTCGTAAGTTGAGAATGGTCATTCCAATGTGGTGTTACACGGAGAAAAGAATGATGCTGGTTTACTTCAATGGTAGGCCAGTGTGAAAAAAGTGTGCTTGATGCTGCAGTTTTAACATGATTTTCATTTGAATTACATCTCTGTGATGCCTGCACAGAGGTGTGCAGCTTCTGAGCAGATAATGGTTGTATTAAAACTTCGCCTTTTGTCAGTGGATGTTGCTGTTCTCCCTGATTGTTAGGATGCCAGCTAATTAAATATTCACACAGGCATACAGTTGTTTTAAAATAGAATTTTGTTGAAGTGCAGTTTTATCTTGCTTGTTTTATCTTGAGCAACAAGTCTGTGCGAGTCCTGCACTCAGACAGCAAATTCACATTTGGGCTTTTCTCAGGCCACCTGGCAGCTTTGGCACACCAGAATGGGTGGCGTTAGCATCATTCTACTGCAGTTCTTCTCTACTTTGGCAACTTGCTAAAAAGCTAATAAGGCAAGGGCAACAAATGCTGCAGCCTCCTACACTGTTCTTTTGATTTGTGCTTTCTATCTGTGTCTATGTGCTGTTATGGGTTGTTTTTAAATGCATGACACCCTGGTATTACTAACCTGCTTTTTTATTGCTCTCCAACATTAAGGTGTATGCACCATCCCCAAGTTCTGATGATTTCAACAGAGAATCTCCAAGTTACCCATCTCCTAAGCCACCAAGCAGTATGTTTGCTAGCACTTTCTTTATGCAAGGTGAGTGAAATGACACACAGGTGTGTGTTCCTGGTCTGTTAAGTAAAACTCTGCAGCCAGCCTCTTTGTACAAAATAAACGAGGAGCCGTAAAGGTAACACATTGTGCACAGCCTCTGATTAAGTTCTGTAGGCTTTAAAACAGTAGGATGAAGGGAGCTGTCTGTTGATTTAAAATTTTTCTCATGACATTAATTACTGACTTAAATATAAGAGGATTGTACACCAGGCCAGATGGACAGAATCCTCCATTCTTTGATTTGTAGGGGCTTCACTGGAGTGATAGAGAAAAATGAGGTGAGGGCTTCTTGCCTGTTGTGGAATTTGACGATATAACATCAGCTAACCATCCCAAGTTCTCAAATGCTTGTATATCTAGCATGCCAAAAAAAGGAGTTTGGATCAAACAAATTTCATTTCTTTGTCCTCACATAACACAATTAGCTTGTACTGTAGTCTGATGAGGTTTTGGAGCACGTTGAAAGCGTAGCCTCTCCATACTGGAATTTACAGAGCACTTCAGTTTGTGCTGCAGAAGGAGGGGTGCACTGACACAGAGGTTTAAGGCTTATGTAATGCAGTCATTTCAGCTACTTAAATCTGCTATTATGAAATGTTTTTTCTTGTTGTGGTACTAGGGTATTTTAGACTATAAATGGCTTATTTCAGGTTAATAGATGTTTTGCACTGTGTGCTTGTGATGAGCTCTGATTAGCTGATCTTCTCCCCCCTCTATCCCCTTTTTTATTATTTCTTTCAGTCTGGAATTTTTATCAACCCTCTCATATAAATCTGGCCTTACTTGAAGGTCTAATTAGCAGAAGTGCTTGGTACTTTCTCAGCTGTGGCTGGATTGTATTTCAGCTATGAAGCCTCTTGGGTTTTTTGTTCGGTTGTTTTTTTGTTTTTTTTTTTTTCAGTAAGTATGGCAACAGCATGATGTCAAGGAAATAGAAGACACATTTAAATTGGTCACCATTTCCCCACTGATGTTCATCTGTGTAGCTGAATTCAGTGTCCTTTTAAAATAATTTTCTAAGGAAAAATAGAACTTAGTGCTGTTCTTCATTAACTATATTTTTCTTTTTTTTTTAATTAACAAAAAAAAGATGGGACCCACAATTCTTCTGACCTCTGGAGTTCATCCAATGGCATGAGCCAACCCGGCTATGGTGGGATGCTGGGAGGCTCCTCTTCCCACATGTCCCAGTCCAGCAGCTACAGCAGCCTGCACACACATGAGCGTCTGGTAAGGTCCACAGCACATCAGTGCAAGTGTTAACTCTACACAGAGAGCTGACTGGAATTCATTTCGTATTTGCTGGCTGTATGTCTCAGCTCAAACCCCAGTTCTCATAAGTGACAAACTTCCCGTGTGTTAGATTTATGTCCTTTCATTTATGTCTGTTGTATAAACAAAAATCTGGCTGTATAGTGGTGTGTTCAAAGAATTGACACATGTATCCTTTACCTTAATGAAGGGCTGGATTATATATTTGCTATCTTAAAGTTTCAACCTTTATTTAAAGACTGCTTAATGCCTTATGTCTTTTTCTTTTCTCTCTAGAGCTATCCCCCTCATTCAGTCTCACCTACAGATATAAATGCCAGTCTTCCTCCAATGTCCAGCTTCCATCGTGGCAGCACCAGCAGTTCACCTTATGTAGCTGCCTCACACACTCCACCTGTCAATGGATCTGATAATATCCTGGGTAAAAAGAACTTTTACTTTTTTCCCCAAATTTTACAACAGAATTAAATTTAGGGCTGTGTGACAGACTAAATGAGTAAGATGAGGTGCTTGTAGATCAAATCAGTGAGACTGCCCCGTTCTGTGCTCAGTGTTGCTGACTTGTGGCAAGTTGTTTGCAGTCTGGGACTGTCTGTCCCTAGCTCAGTACTCATTCATGGAGATGGTACTGGTGTTGTAGAGCTGCTCTATCACCAAGCTACCATGCAGGAGAAAGCCAGGGAGACATCTCTTTGGAGACCCTGATAAACTGCTTCGTAAATTCCTTTCTTAACTGATACAGAGATTAGGGAGCAGCCAGCCTGATGGCTGGTTTGGTCTCTTCTGTGCATACCTAGAAAGCGTGAAAGACAGCATGGTCATCTCTGCCTTGCACATATTTGCACACCCAAAGATACAGGCTTAGAAATAAGGGCTCATAGATGCCCATTGTCAGTTTGATGTCATTCACACTCAGCTGCATTTTAAGGAAGCAGAGTTTAGGCAGTGTGACTGTATTGGCTTTGATTTGGAAACACGTTTCTCACACAGATTTTCAGACAGAGCCCATTAATGAATCTGCATGGGAAATTCAGTATTGAATATCTGAGTTTGCTACGAACTTGAAACAGTGATTGGAGGATTTGGCCGACACTGACATTAAATACATTCTTTTGGCATTAGAAGTTGATAACTGGAGAAAGAAGATTCACTTTTAAAGGCCTATTTTCTACAGTAAACGGATATTTCAGAGGATTCAGTCCTTTCTGATTTACCAATTGGCAGGGCTTCAGACCTCCTCTTGTCTAGATGCTATGTGGAGCAAAAGGCCACACAAAGCTGCTGACGTACTACTACAAGCAGGGGTGACAGAAAGCTTGGTGGATAAGAGCTTTTCAGGGATTTTCTGAAATTAGGATGAGAGTACAACATGGAATTGGAACTGGGGGAGCAAGGAGACACATGAACTATTCAATGGATTTGGCTTTAAAAACTAATGAAACGTGCAGCACTTCAGTGATAATAGTTTAGAAATAAGCTGCAATACAATTTTCAGATTCTGATTTTTCTTCTTAGTGAATCATTAAAACTAGTCTGTGATTCTAGAAAATAATTTCAGTCTTTTTTCTAACTGATTTCACTTGCTGGTCCTTAAATTATCTTCATGATACTCTGTTTGACTTAAAAGAGTAGAGCATCTAAATTTAAATCTAATTGTTTTAAATAATTTTTTAAGTATAATGAAAACTGTTTCTATTGTCACAGACTTCCCTAGAATATCCATTTTAAAAGTGGTTACTAATTTGTACATTATGAACAAATAAAATTTCAGCTTTAAAAATAAGTGTTGGGGTTTGCTTTGCACATTACAGGAAACAGAGGAAATGGTGCTGGAAGCTCACAGACAGGTGATGCACTTGGAAAGGCACTGGCATCTGTAAGTAGCAGTTGAAGTATTCAGATCCAAGAGATACCATTTTGATCACTGCATCCATTATTTATGTGTTTTTTCATTTTATAATATCAGATGGAGGATGTTTCATGTATGAAATTAAAATAAGGTACAATGTCTTACCATGAACAAATGTCTAAAAAATCAAGTGGAAAATGCTTTTGCTTATACAAGAGTGACTTTTCTCAGGTGGTGAAGAATTTAGGGCACATAGCACTTAGAAAGTCGTTTTGACAAAGCAAAAGATAATCATAAATGGATTTTGGATGGAGGGTCTTTTCTCTGTAGCATTCTAGTTAAAAGTCAAATATTAACATTACTATTAGAGCAAATCCTGCCTCAAGGTTTAAAATGTTTTCTCAGTGGCCTTATAAAATGGAGAGGTTTTAAATGCTTTGTTGTATAGCCATAATTTATGCATATGCAGCATTTTGAAGGCTGTTCCATAAAGTTTAAACTCAACTCTTGTTGCAAGAATGTAGATAATGTAAAACATAGCAAGTATCTTTAGTCTGCTAAAAGCTCCGTTTATGGGTGTATGCATGTATCAGTTATTTTTCATTAGTAAATCAGATGTACTTTGTATAAAAGAGGAATTGATATTGTGGCAGAATAGAAGTTTTAAAATAGTAATTGATATGGTATAGTAGGAATTTCATATTCAGGAGTGGTGGCTGGGGTACCAGTTTGATTGCTGGTAGATGAAGTCTGATTTGAAAGACAGAAATTACTTTTCAGACTCCAGAAGACCATTTCTGGCTTGGATTCTGCATCTCTCACCTCATACCAGTGAATGCAAATGCACATATTCATACAGATCCTGTTATCCCTGCATCCCTCCGTGATCATATGTTAGGAGATTACCAGATCTGATGATGTCTGTAATGTCCATATTGGGTAGGAGAACTCTGACTTACTGGCTTTGAGGAGAAAAATGTTGTCCCTGTTCCTTTTGGGGATTCAGCAGCAGATAACAATTCTCAGCCCAGAAGGCAGTTAACACTATTTTGTATCTGTTTGAAAGCTATCAGAAAAGAGCTGGGATCCTTTGGACTCCTAGAAGTAGCTTCAGGCTGGTCATTTCTCTGCAGATGTATGAGGATCTCTGCTGTTCTTCTGACCCAAATTTCTCTTGTTAAGTCTGGCACACTGGCCAGTTCAACCTGTGGGACTTCATGATTTTTTTCTACTACTCACTTTTTTTTAACAAATTATTTTTTCATCCTTTCGGCTATTTTTGCCTGAGTCTCAAGCTGAGAAAATAAGGCTGATGTTATAAGGAAAAACTCTAAATAGATTGTGAGTGGAAGTCAGGGTAGAAATGTTTAATTGAATTGGTGGGTGGGCTCTGGTTGTCATAGAAACTTGTTTCTGTCATCCCATGTTGTTGCTTGGCAGGAGCAGCCGGGTCATTCCATAAATCATTTCTGTCATAGCTGATGGTGATGCATTCCATCTGCTCTATCAGTGCATGCCATAGTCTGCACGCTTCTCATCCCTCGCCTCGTCCATCTGCTTCCCCCGCGACACGCACATCCAGCACTCCAGCACTGCTGGGCAGGAGTGGTGTGGGGAAGAGCTGGTCCTGCAGGTGAAGGAAGGGCGTGGGGATGCTGATGACTGCTCAGCCATCGATATTTTTCTGTTTGAACAAAGTTTTATTTAAATACTGCCATTGTCTCGTCTTGTTTTTTTTTTCTTTTCCTCTCTAAGATGACACTCTGCCTTTCAGTTAGGATTTTAAATGCTGCAACTGTTGAGAGGAATGTCTAGTTCTAAAATAGGCCTTTCATGTGCGAAACATCACAGGATACAACATTTGTTCTTCAGCTTAGGTATTAAAGACCATCACAGAATAGTATGTGATTAAACATGTAAGGCCAGATAATACATTTGCAAAGGTTCTTTTATTTTAGGTTTAAGCCTGGATAATTGTGGTCTCAGGGTAGGCAAGAAAGATATTGTGGCAGAATAGAAGTATTTACACAAAGTTCCCAAAGCCCTGTGGATTATGCATTATTTTGGATAATGAACTAGTATAGATAGAAAGAAAAGAAAATCAGGGTATTCGTGCCATTTCTGATGTGTTCCCTGAACATTTGCCAAACAATAACCCTTTTAGATTGTGCCCATGGAGGGTTATGTGGCAGGAGAAACATCTGGTTTATTTCATTGCCTAATGCCAAATCAAAACACTTGGTCTTTAATTTAGAGGAGATCAAACAGGAGGACTGTTTAACTTCGTTGATTATGTCAGACCTCTTTGTGATAACTTATGTTTTGATTCCTACCTCAGAACCAGAGTAAAGGCCTTTGTATGTCTGAGGAGTTAAATAGCCACTGGCCCCTCACAAAGAAAAGAAAATGTAGGGAAGTTGACTTCTAAAAGTAATTCATGAATTAAGTTTCTTTGTTGCTTCAGACTCAATAACATTAGCATAACAAAGCCTAACTGAAATGTACACTGTAGTGTTTAAAAAATTGGACTAACAGCTCTGAGGTTTGGCTCCATGGGCTCTCAATTGTGAAGCTTTTGTCTGAGAGCCTTTTCATTAGACCCTGGCATATTGGCACCCTGCTGATTGGAATGGACCATGACTGATAGGAGGAGGAGTCTCATTTGTTGCAGTAAAATGAGTTGTGTTACCGTTTAAGCCTGGCAGAAGGCTCAGGGTTGTTCATCACTGGTCATTTAACAGCACAGCGGCCAGGGGGCTGCATGCGGAACGAATTCTGACCTCGTCTTTTACTTGAGGCTTTGGTATCATGGAGATTTTTCCTCTGATAAAATACAGCAAAACAATGAGCAAGAGGAGCAGTTTCAAAGGAAACTTCATGGCCTTTACTCTAAAATAATTTTAATGTTCTGTATTTTATCTGTAACTCCACAGTTTCCATACTGACCCACAGGGTTTTAAAGCTGATGTACAATGCATGAATTTACCACAGTGGTCTGAGGCCACTGGTTTGTTTAAATGTATTTTCTTTCTAGCGTGTATTTCTGTTGGGTAATGGATGGTCTTTTAGAAAGAGGAAATATGATGGACCAGGAAGGAGCATGTGACAAAATTGAGTCCCGATTTTGTCAATTCAAAAAGAAATTGTCAGCTAAACACTGAACTGTCACGTTGTCTGTGTTAGAGACAGCTGCCATGCTGCCAGCAGAGATTTTAACTACATCTGATGACTAACAAGCCATGCGCTCTGCTGAAGTAAAATGACTTTAAACCGATGACATATAAAAATATGTTCTAAGGTCCATGGTCAGCATCTGAACCTTGTCACTTCAGAAACTGAATTTTCTGAAAATCTAGAAATTTTAAGTTTTAATTCAGTGTGTCAATATGTTAAAATCAAGGAATTAATTGTTGGTAGAGATTTAGTATCTCGGGAGCAATTGATACAGAAATAAGAAAAAAATTGTGCTGCAATTGGAAGAATTTCAGGTCATTTTTGTTTGGAAAGTACTAACAGTAACTAGAGCTCAGTGCTTTCTTGATATTTTAGAATATTAATTTTTACTAAAATATCTTTCTAAAGTTTGCTATGTCATTATTTCTTCCCATTATCCTGAAGTATTTGTTTGTTTTAATTGTGTGTCCTGTTATCTGGTACGCAGATTGTCTTCAGTGATTAGAAGGCTGAAATTACTTCTGTTGTTAAAGTAGAAGGAAAATATTTGTGTCTGTCAAATACAGGTTGTACTTACTTTGAAAACTGCTTAAAAGTTAAAGTTTGCTGGATGTTTTTAGAGCCTTGAGTATGATAAAGCAGGGCTGGACTTCAGGGATCAAATTTTATTTTTATCAATCCAGCAGCAAAAGCAAAGCATGGAAAGGAATCCTAATGGCTATTTTTGAATTGGTATGTGTTGGCACATATTGATGTACAATCTCTTTTGTCTTTTGTTAGATTTATTCTCCTGATCATACCAGCAGTAGTTTCCCATCAAATCCATCAACACCAGTTGGATCACCATCACCTCTTACAGGTACAGACTAGCCATTTGTTAGTGACATGGTTGTTGTTTTCAGATCATCCTGTTGGGAAGTACAGTGAAATCCCCAGCGTTGTTTTTCTGTTGTATTAAACTCAGATCTATAAATCCAGAGTCCTAAATTCTAGTTAGGAGCATTCAATTAAATGCTTGCAACCAGCTTTGAAAACAAGCTTATTAAAATAATCTCTGAAAATGCTGAATGACCATGTGCTGTTCCATCTACAGAGGTAGCAGTACAGATCTATACTGCTGGAGAGAAGTGAGAGGGATTGGGTTGGGGTGTTTTTCTCTAGCTGCGGTGGCTTCCAGCAACAAGCTGCAGATGTGAAAATACAGCAGAGTACGAGACTACACAGGTTAGCTTCTCATGCACAGCTTTCATGAATGCTTTATGTGGGAGAAGAACTTCTGGCACTTTTCAGACTTGGTGCCCTGTGTTGCAGCCTCCTCTGTCACCTGTGTGTGTGCATCATGACTGGGAGGAAGTGTTGGGATGCAGAGATAAGCACTGGGGCATGGAGATGGGCTGTGGGCAGCTGCCCGCGGCCGTCAGGGGCTAGTGGTGCTCTCAGACTCTGCAGCCTCAGCTGTCTGGTAAAAGTTAACAGCTGTTCTCCATTCAGAGAGCACTCTGAAAGCTCCATTCACTTAAATTTGTTGTTTAACAAAGAACTAGAATTACAAGCAAGATGATGTAACGTTAACCATGTTCTTTCCTAGAGCAATTTGTTAAATTATTTAAGGTTTATACAACAGTCTGATTTCCTGCTCTCTGTTGTTTAATGCGGCCCCACAGCCACATGGCCCTCAGTCACTCTTGCAAGTGTTTTGCCCTTTTTTTGTTGTTTTTGTTTTGTTTTTAAAAAGGCTTAGTTTTAGGTTTACAGAATGAACTTAGCTGAATAATTTTGTAATCCATATGAATAAATTAGTAACATTACACCATGCAAAAGGCAGTTATATATGGATGTGAATATGCATATCTATACAGGCAGTGTCACACAGCAAACACCCATCGCTTGCACTGCACTTGCCTCTAATGGACACTGTTCTGATTTGCTGTGGCCTTCATGTGTCAGCAGCTCTCTGCCATGGCGTAGCAGCTTTGGCCACTTTTTTTCTCTAACTGGGAAAAAAACCTATTTCATGTAATGATGGGATTATTGGGATTTTTTATTTAGTGATTAGTTGACAAAAACTATTTTGTGTATCCCTGTTGTACTGAAAAGGGCAGAACAGACCAGAAAATTGTTTTCTTTTCAACCTCAAAACAAAGATTGAAAAGAGCTTCTGAGTGGAAGAAAGAAGTTTTGACTTTTCAAAGTATTTAAAACTTAAAAGTTCTCAGTTGGAGTTACTTGTTACTAATTCTGTAAGCATGAAAGTGATAGCTCATTTCTGAGTTTAGAATACAAATTTGAGTTGCCCAGAATTTGGGATTTCCCTTTGCTGTTGGTGACTTTGTCTTTTGGACAATGTATTAAAACTCTCCAAAATTTGCACTTTTTATATTTTTTCCTTATTCTGGATTCTGATGGCAAAGACAGTAAACGATACAAGTAGATAATACTGAAATCCTTCTCGGATTGGCATCTGCTTTATTTACGCTCTCCCACCCCACCCCCTTTAATTCTAATTACACAGAATTTATCAAGCCTTTGGTAAATTGCTGTGGTAGTTAATCACCTTCATTTATGAATCTGGACTTTTATCTTTATTCTCATATGAGTCACTAAGAACACAATGAAGCACAATGTAAAGTAATTACTACTGTATTTATTACTATTTATACTCCCGGTACCCATTTTCTGTCCTGACCCAAAAAATTATTGCAAGTAAACCAAAATGTTTTATGTATACTAAAATAATCTATGTTGGAGCACTTTAGCCTTTATCATGAATTTCCTCTTTTGCAGCCATTTCTTTGGTTATTTAGCATTTTTAATGCTATAGGTTTGACTAAATCATAATTTACTCATCTTTTAATTGTGAATTCTGATAGGAGTGTGCTCTGTTTGCCACTTAAATCACTGGGAGATAGTAATGTCACAGTACACTTAAGTATACATGCTCGTCTTTGACTATTTGGCTATTGCATTACTGACTAAGAAATAATGACTTTTTCTTTTTACTAATTTAAGTTAAAACTTTGAGAACAACCTGATGGAAACTCCCAAGTATGGAAAGAATAGTGTATTTCTTGTCTGCCGTGCTCTGTGCTAGTTGCTGATTCTACAGAAAATTGCCCGGAGCTTCTTGCCTAGTTTTAATGGTTGTGTACATGTATGTGAAGACGTGAGTGCTGAGAGCCTTGGTATTTTAGGAATCCTTCTCCCACAAGGGTTCGGTGGGTTCTGAGGATGCAAACCCAGCCCCCGTCTGCGATGCGGGGGATTAGTGTTGAGGAGAGAGTGAGTAAGAACAATAGCACAGTGATTACTGAGATGACCCCTGTAAATCCCACCACTTGCCCGGCTTATTTGTTTTTTCATGCCGCTGTGTTGGTACTGCACAAAAAGCTGCAGTTGTTAATTGCAAGGCTTGTTGTACCAGGATGCTTTTTAACATAATTGGTGGATTTCATGCACAAACTTGTAGGAGGGGGAGTGGAATGAGGAAAGCAGGAAATCGGTGCCATCTGGCAACCTGCACAGACATGGGGATGGATCTGCCACTGCTCAGAAAGAGCACCAGCAGTGTTAGAGGTGTGATCAAAAACTGCAGTCAGGTTGCAGTCAGGCTGTTGAAGAGGAGCAGGAGTTGAGTATTCCCTCACTCCTTTTTTGTTTCCTTTTTTCAGAAGTCTCACGTGAAGTTTTGTTCTGGCCAAATAGTTTAGTGGGGTTTTTTTCCATTAAAAAAAAAAAACAAACGAACTCCTCAGACTACATGCAGGGGTGTTGAGTCTATTTGCTTTCTTGTAACTGGTTGCCTTTTTGCTCAATACCCAGCTGGTGCTTTGTTGCAGGAGGCATTGTGCTCTGTGCTGTCAGCGGCGAGCAGCTTGCACTATGGTCTAGCCTCTAAAAACAGGCCTTTGACCAGTTTGAATGTTACCCTGAGCCAAAATAATCTCAAGTTGTTTCATTAATGCTTTGCAAAAATAAGCGGGACTCCCAAGCATTATTTCTGAGTTCAGAAATTACAGTAATGCCGAGGGGGATTACAGGTCCAGACCCAGAGTAGCTGCATGAAGGTAAAATTGGTAATTACAAACTTACTAATGCTGTTACATTTTAAAAGAGAATTACAGCAGTTACGGCAGCTCTGGGCTCTTACAAAATTGCAGATTTTTTTGTGCTTTTTTTTTAATTTGAAAGGAAATGTTTAGGTATTTTAATAGCTATGCAGGCTGTTCTCTTTTTGTTAAAGGTAACTACTTGCAGCTCTCTGAACAAAGGAACTGTAATATTATTAAACCTTTTCCCAGTTTTCCAGACATACGGCTCTGGCTGTTATTGAAAGAACAAGCCCACAGGCTCTTCCTTTAATGAGCTACTTTGGATTGTATGTCTATAATTTATTAATGTAATTGCTTTATTATTACATTTGTATGGATGAAAGGAAGCTGTCTCTAATGGACAGAGAATTTCATGTAGAGTCTTTATAGAAGATGCATTATAAGTTGGTGAGAAAAATACATGTACTACTTCAGGCTTTGCTTTGAAAGCATTGCTTTATGAGTTACTGCATTTCCCATCTAGTTATTTCTAAATTTTACCCAGTAAAGTGTCAGATTATAATGGATACGCATCTGCACTTGCAACATAGAGGTAATATGTATGTAACTGTCGATTTGTTGCACAGTCCATGATTCTTTAGCTGATGATTTACCTTAAATATGTCTGAAATAAGAAATGGGAATAACTTCGGAACACTTTTCATCTTCTAAAGTTGGAACTTTATAGCCTAAATTGGTATAATGTAGAACTAGACAAGTAAAGAATTCAGATCTAGTTTTACATTTTTCTCATTTATTAGAAGTGTCCTAAAAATGGTTTACAGTTACCCGTAATGCAGTGTCTTTTGGGTTTCTTTTAATATGTTAGGTTTGTATTTTAACACCGTTAAAGATGTGTCTGTGTGTACAGAACATAATCTGAAGGTGGAGGAACTCGGCAGTCTTGTTCTGGTGCCTCTGGCAGAGGGCAAGTATTTCAGATGTAGTGGGTGTCTGCTGAGTGCCCTCTTTTAATGCTGATGTACTTGGAAGCTCTCTCTGCTGTAAGGTCAGTAGTGTCTCTACAGATGCCTGGGTATTCACATTATGCCCCGGTAAGGCAGAACGAAGGAATTTGTCACCATTGGAGCATATGTTGGCTTACTTGTCTGCAGTTTGTTCGGTTTAATTACATTGAGAAATACCTCATCTGCTTCGTGTTTACACTGCCTGAGCCTGTGCCTTAACCCAGCCCCTTTTGACAGGTGCCAGTCAGTGGTCCCGCAGTGGAGGACAAGCCCCCTCATCTCCAAACTATGAAAACTCCCTACACTCCTTGGTAAGAATTGCTGAAAGTAACGCAGCGCTATTTACTCGTGAGCTGAAGGCTTGGTTTTGTATAAATCCTGCATATCATTAAAGGAAACAGTAGGATAGCATTACAAATGAATTCTTTGCTAACAAATGGCCTGTTCAGTTGAACAATACAAGACAGGCAGGGTGTATCTTTCACCATCTGTTCCCTGGGCATCAGGCTTCTGTGCTGAGGACAGCTGGTGCTAAAGCACTGTTAGGAGATTCTGGTACCTTTTCACAAATCCACGGCTAATTCGTATCTAAAGTTCAGCCTGGAGAAAAGATAAAGACTTCATGCCTCTACATTTACTTCTCCTTCTCCCCTAAATGGTAGCCTCTTGGGCTTGTTTTCATTACACTCTCATTAAAGTATTTGTGAATCTTATATGTAATTATTATTTGTTATTGGGGAATGGTCACTTACTAAATGATGAAACATTTTACAGAAAAACAGGAAATAATTGACTGCATTATAAATTTTCTTGTTCTAAAGATTCAGCCGGGAGTTTAAGTGACAGCATCAGGAAGGAAAGGGGGAAAATGTGAGGGAAAGTTTTGATTGCTGTTAATGTTTCTAGTTTCCACAAATGTTTGGGTTTGTTTTTTTTCTTTTTGTATCTAAAAAGAATAAATTTAAGCCAAATCAAGTTTTCTTCAGTATTTTTGTAATTAAATATAATGGATATTTACATCTTAGAACCCTAATGTAATTGCAATGTTAAAGATTAGCCTTTTCTTATCTTAATATAATCAGATCTCTGTTCCATTAACTTGACTAACAATGTATTGCTGACTTGCGCATCAGCTTGTTTCCTCACCTCTTTTTGGAATTAATCTTAACCTGTGCTTTGCTTCCTGTTCTGTCTTGACTTTGCCAGAAAAATCGAGTTGAGCAGCAACTTCACGAGCATTTGCAAGATGCAATGTCCTTCTTAAAGGATGTCTGTGAGGTACTATTTCAATTCAGATGGTGCCTTTTTGTGTTTCAATTAATGCTTCCTTTGGATTCCCAGTTAAAAACTTTAATTAAAATAACACATGATTCATCTTTTGACTCCAGCATTCTGCTGTTTCCGTTTCTAGCAAGCTGCAGTGTCAGAATTGGTTTTGTTTTGGGGTTGTTGGGGGTTTTTTTGTCTGTTTTCTTGGAAGTAATTTTAAGAGACTCTTCTGCAGTAACCTACAGAACTCGCTTTTGTTTCTGAAATACCCAGTCTGTTTGAAGATACATTTTAGAAAAAGATGATTTAATATTTTGTCCAAGTTTTTTGTAATGCAGATTCTCAAAAAATCACTGCCTCTCGTAATTGTTACCAAGGCAGCGAAGCTGAGTTTATGACAACTTTTTCTCGCCCTGTGTTAGCTTATTTTGTAGCACTTCAATTTTTCATGTTCATGCCATGTAATAGAAGCTCAGTCACATTAACCATGTAATAAGCTTCACTTTAAAAACTGCTACCTATTTGTGGAATGAATGCTATCTCAAGTAAAATCTCCAGATATCTCTTCTTTTTCCTGTTTGTTTGTATTGCTGGTAGGTGCTTTCAAAGCTTTTTTGATACTGCATTTCATCTTCTGTCTTTAATATCTCTGAGGCAGAACCTGTTAGGGTGTGATGAGGCTGCAGATCTCTTCAGTAATGGTGGTTACCGTCTCTTTTCGATCCCAACAGCAGTCTCGTATGGAGGATCGCTTGGACAGACTCGATGATGCCATTCATGTACTACGAAATCATGCTGTGGGGCCTTCGACAAGCCTGTCAGGTGGCCACGGAGACATACACAGTTTATTGGGACCATCCCACAATGGGCCAATTGGAAGCCTGAACACAAATTACGGAGCATCCAGCCTTGTAACAACCAACAGACAAGCATCCATGGTAATGGTGTTTTACGTACATTTATGCAGAGCAATTGTAGCTGATTAATTATAGAGCCTGGTGAGTTAGAACTGGGCTGTAAGATGCGTGTTTCTCAGGAGTAAACCAGAGGAGACTGTGGTTAGAGGAAAAGATAGCAGAGCACTTGCACCTGCTGTGGGTTTACCATTAGAAGGCTGGGTAGAAGGAAGGGGGAGGAGAAAGATGAGAAAACTTAGACTTTGGCCTGGTCAGTGGCCCATAAAATTGTGCTGTGACCATATGCAGAAAGCTGAAACTTTCTGCTGAGAGCATTTCAGCTTATACATGCATTTTTTCCAGATGTGTAATAATTGGCAGAACAGTTTTCTCCTTGAAATGGTGAATAGGGAGATTGAATGGGAAAAGCAGTCAAGAAGGGACTGAATTTCAAGTGTTCTGGTCTGGAAAAGCTGTTTATTGTAAATTGGAACTAGTCCTCAATAGCAGATGCTGGCAGAGGACTGGGAGGAAGCCATTGGAATGTGGAAACATAGTGTGCACAGGCTCAAAATTTAAACTTTTTTTTTAATTAAAACGAGTTTGAGCACAGCTGTAGCATAAGGAACAATGAAGAGGAAACAACTTTTAGATTAATCCCCTAGAAGAGTGAAATAATTCAATCCATATCTTTTAGTTTCTTTTAAAATGTGAACTGTTCTGAAAAAATGCAGTTGAGCTTTTCATAGCTCAGGAATATGTTAAATGCATTACACAGTAAACAAAGTTTATTTGTATCACTGCTCACTTCCCATTCTTCCTTTACATTCCCCCCTTCTCAAAAATGCTTAAAGGAAAAAAGAGCTTTTAAAAACATGCTTATTTTAGTGGTGCCATGTGTTTGCGTGTTTTCAGTGTAATTTTAAAGACCAGTTACGTGCTGTGAAATTTTCTGTTATACAACAGATTCACAGCTGGGCACCATGTGATCAAGGCAGAATTTCACCTATCATCTAAATAATTAGGTACCCCAGTTCATGAAGGGTTTGTATTCTATAAAATAGAATTGGTTCCAGATTCTCCCATTTGCACATCATACATCCAGTTACATTAATTTCAGAACCAGTGCAGTAAACATCAAAAAGAACAGCTAACTTTCTGTAGCTGCCTATGTCTCAGGCTTTTTGGGGAGGGGAGCCTTTGCAGACATGGAACCAACTTCCGTTTCTGTACAAGTTCATAGTTACTTTTAGTAATGAAGGAAGTGATGCATAAATAGTCGAAAAATTTTTTTAATAGTGACTCGTATTTACTATTTTTAAAATGCTGTTGAAAGCAAAGTTTTACAGGGTGCTGGAGTAGAACATGCAAAAGAAAACCTTTTTCACCAGGTCTTAATGCAGTGGGGTAATGCAAGTGCGGGAAAGTGAAGTGTCAAAATGGTTCCCTCTGGCTTGTGGAACCTGATGATGCTGGTGAGACAGATAGAGTTGTATGCAGAGAGAGCCAAAACGCATATAAACCCGCCCCCTTCCCTTATAAACTACGCTATGATAAATATTTTATCAACTCAGTTTTGATTAAAATAGGACTGGTGGAAAATGTCTCTCAAAAATGAGTGAAGGTTCCTTGGTCTGCTGTAGTTTAATGTAGTTGAGCTACCTCAATGCAATAGAGACTTGATTCATCATCTAATAATTGAGCTTTAGATTTGATTGAAGGATGTCTGCTATCTGGTAGAAATAAACTCGAGTTAGGGAAATGAAAGAAAGATTGCTTTTATATTTCACACAATGTGTGAGACAAGCTTGCCAAATCTGTTTTGGCTTGAAAAGTGAATAAGTTAAAGAATTTCTTGGACTAACCCTAATGTTGTTACATCGGAATGATTGCTTCCAGCAGAAGGCATCTGTTGTGGCCTTGCCCCATCCCAGAGCTGCCCTTTGACATCGTTCGTGATGGAGGGAATTAGGCTCGTCTTAGGATGAAGCCCACAGAGGTGTGGAGAGCAGAGGCTGGCACGTTAAGCCCCACTGGAACCCAGTGGGTTATTAGTGATGTTCCAGTAACTCCCCCCCAAGCATGAGGTGAAATTCCTTCAGTATTCAATAATCAATCCATTTCAAATTGTATGGATTTAGTTGGTTTTGCTTGAAATAGTAAATGCAGGAGAGCAGAGAATTTGACACGCATTCTGGACTGTAAGATCTAAACTTTATTCAGGAATTAGATACCGCTTTACTTGACTCTATTAAATTTTAAGTCAGTAATGAGTGTTGAAGTAACCTAGTGAGGGAATGTCAGCATTGACAAGGGAATTTTGTTGGTGTTTGATGTGCTTGGAGGGTTTTGTGGTCAAGAAACGTTCATCAGGATTAGGAGTAAATGAAACTTCCTTGTCGAGGGATCTTTGTGCAAAATGTTTTTGTTCTTTAGGAAAAAATAGAAAAATTAAATTGAATTTCCCTTGAAGAAGATGATGTTGGCAGAATGAGCTAGGAAATGAGTAATTTAACTCCTTTTTATGTAATTAGTGTAACCAGACAGGGTTTTATTTTAACGTTTGCTTAATTTTTGAGCCGGATTTATTTTAAAACACTAGTTGACTTCATTTCCTGCTTTCTCTGAATTGTCTTGTTTTCTTTTTAGCTGGGCTGGCCATTAGATTTATTCAAATAGATGTTTAATATCTCAAACTCATCAAATATTTGCTGAGTGGCCTTTGAAGTTGATTTGTATTTTATTTCATGTATTGTTGAGAAGTTAAGAAGTAATACTCATTTTGTTCTTACGCAAGCTGCTTTTTATTTGTCATTTTAATATGATGGAAAAAGAGCAGCCTGAATTGATTAAAAATAAATAAATAAAGGGCCAGGAGACTCAGTTATGGATGAAACTCAGTCCTTAAGTTGCAGGGTTTGTATCAGGTAGAGGAGGGATCTAAGCAGATGGAAGCCAACAAAGGCCAGCCAGGTGCAGTGTTTCTCCCCAGATTGTGCTCCCACTGGACAAACTTGCAGCTTAAAAGAGCGTAAAAATCTTAATTCCAAAACCCTTTTCATCATCTTAATTATACTCAGTTAAAATTATGTTAATGACCATGGCCAAACTGACCTGCTAAAATGGCTTGAAAAGTGCATGTATTTTTAAATATGCTTAGTTAAGGTATGAACAGAGAGATCGGCTTAATTTTTTTTTTTTCTAGTTCTCAAAAATGCTTTTTGGGCTCAGAGTTGACAATTAATGGGCAGGCACCCGGGTGTGGAGCAGGAGGAGTGCCCTCAGGCCAAGGTGCCCTTTCCCAACGGCCAGCCTTGCCCGCTTTTTATTCCGTTCCTAAAAATACTCTGCCGTTTTCCCGGTTTCATACCCCGAACGTTACCACTTAAATCAACCGGATTAAGTTCTGCGCTTCTTTAAACACTCCGCTCGGGTGTGGCTGCAGGCCGTGCTGCGTGCGCCTCGGTAATGACAGTAATTCTGTCTGACGGAAAGATCTCCCCATTGTCCTCAGCCCCTTGGCCTACTGTGGCCGCTGGGATTTGCTGAGAAGCCGAAACAGCGGCCATGGCGGACGTGAGGCGCGCGGGCTCAGTGCTCCCCCTTCGCGCCCTCCATTTTGTGGGATCCGAAGGCGAGCCGGAGTGTGGGCGGGGGCCCAGCTGTATGCTAATGCCGCCGCGCGCAGCTGGCGCGCCCCGGGGCCTGGGGGCGAACGGGACTGACGTCACCGCGGGCGGGCGAGCGGGGCCTCTCCGCCGCCTCTCGAGCTGGGAGAGCGGCGTGGCCGGGAAACGCCTGAGGGGGCGAGGGAGGGTGGCGCCGGGCTGGGAGTCGGGGTGGGAAAAGCCCTCTCCGAATGTGCCTTAATGGTGCCCAGCGGAGCGGCCACCGGTCCGTGGTGCTCCAGGCAAACAGCCCTTGGCTCCTCTAGGATACGGGGCTTGGAGCGAGTCTTTCGAGGTTTGTTTTTTGTTTCATAGACTCATAGAATGGTTTGGGTTGGAAGAGACCTTAAAGATCATATCATTCCAAACCCCCCTACCGGGTTGCTCAAAGCTTCATCCAGCCTGGCCTTAAACACCTCCAGAGAGGGGGCATCCACAGTCTCTCTGGGTAACCTGTTCCATTGTCTCACCATCCTCACAGTAAAGAACTTTTTACACCCAGCCTAAATCTCCCCTCTTCCACTTTGCATCCATTTCTCCTAGCCCTGCCCCAGACTATCTGGGGGTCTGGGGATCTTCTCGGATTTCACATCCAGGGATGAGAGCTCATGTTGTGGGCAGTTTGGTAACTAGATCACAGAATCACAGAATGACCCGGATTGGAAGGAACCTCAAGGATCATGTAGTTCCAACCTAGACAAAAAATAATTATGCATTACAGCAAAAGATGGAGTTAAGAGTCAGCCTCTAAAGGCTTCTTAAAAATAGATGCTTCAGATACAGATTTAGAAAAGAAATAAAGCATCATGTTTTCAATCACATTGAAGAAAACATCTGGAAAGAAAAAAGGCCCTGATCCTTACGACTGAAGAAAAAGGTGGTAGGGAAAAAAAAAAAAAAAGCAGTGTTAGCACTGTTTTCCCAAGTTGCCCAAATCACACACAGACTCAAGAAGGTTACAAATGGCATTCATGAAAGAATGCACTACAAACATCAGCCTTTATTCATTTTGAATTTTTTTTTTATAGCAAATGACAAAAGACTCATCTCACTGGCTTCACTTTTGTTTACCTTTTGCTTACATTACACATTTAAACATTTGTCAAAACTTACTAAGTTGTCTGCATTCATGCACAACTAGAAAACATCCTCAATTTATCTAAACCAGAAATGCATTACCAGAAATGTATTAACATCGTTCACTACTAGATGATCTTTAAGGGCCCTTCCAACCCAAACTATTCTATGATTCCTGTAGATCCATTTGTCTAAATGGTGTGATTTCTGAGTCTGTTTGAAAGGACTGTAACACAGGCACACATTCAGTTGTTGTTTCTAATCTATTTTCAGACTTGCTCGGAACTGATTTGCCAATCTGTCACTTTCTGGTGAGCTCTAGATTTGGAAGTAGCCACAACTTTAAGAAACTTTAAACTTTTTTTAGAAGTAGGTTTTGGAACAGACACAGCCTTGAATTGATTAATAGTCTGTACATAGCCTGAATAAAAGCTCCTTCATGTGTGGGACTGAACACCAGTCCTGACCAGAGGAAGCAAATGAAGCTGCCAAGCTGTGGGTCAGAACTGGGGAAGCTGAGAGTGGAGTTCTAGGTCCCCAGCACTGAGCTGTTTGCTCTGGGTGCTCACAGCAGCCCTGGAGTGTCTGCAGCAAAACTTCTCACAAACAAAGCACACAAAGAAAGATAAAATATACTTAAAATAGAGCAATAGATACTGGACAGCAGAGGAACAATGACTACAAATAGCAGAATGAGCTGATTTGAGTCATGCCTGTTGGGGGGATTCTCCCCTTCTCTGTTCCTGTGTGTTAGCTGACAGGGATGAGTGTGTATTAAATGAAGGATAAACTTGCATAAGGGCATTTCTTGCTCTGTTTGGGTAAAATCCATACTGAGACATGAAAGGTAAAAGCTGCATTAATTACTCCAGAGAGATTCAAAGCTCAGCATTTTACTGGGATTGAAGGATTTATTGAAAAACAGTGGTTCTCATGTGTAACTCAAGGCAATAAACCTATTTAATTAAAGGCTTAATCTTCTAGTTGACATATTTGCTACTGTTCTAATAAAAAGCTTCATTGGTAGCCAACTTTCGTAACTATACAAATAATAGTAGAAACCCTCAGCTTTGTTCAGTTTTCTAAATGTTTAATTGTATTATATTGGATATAGTATAAATATTTAAAGTACTTTTATGTCTTTAGGAATCAAAAGCTTTAAATTATTTGTGTTCCAGATTATTTAAATGTAGGCAGTGTGTCCTTTACCTCTTCCTTTTTTAGACAAAAGAATTATTTTTTTTCTTAGAGGGATTTGCATCTCTAAAAGTTCTCTGTACTGAACAGCAGTTTCTTTACAAATTTATCTATTTGGTCTAGGACCTTACATGACAGACATTCAGACATCTTAGATAAGTGTCTTTAATTCAATTTTATAAAGTCTTAATCTAATTTTGAATCTCAGCACTTGTTGCTTAGAAATTTAGTCACAATGTGTTATGAAGGAGCAGATTAGGAATTACTGAGAGGTGGTAAGAATAGGTGCCTGGATTATTTGTACTTAGCTACAAAAAGAAGAAAATTAGTGAGAATTATTAGAGTGAACAAAATATTTTTATATTAGATCCAGTTAATTCTGCTTCAGTAAATAACATGTAAGGAGATGTTGCTGATATGCTTTATACAGATCAATATGCTTTATACAGAGACCAGTTGGTGAGCTGAGGTTGCACATAAACCTCTCAAATGTGAGGAGATCCTCATTCCCTGTGTTG
Source organism: Turnix velox (assembly GCA_013400935.1). Classification (NCBI taxonomy): domain Eukaryota; kingdom Metazoa; phylum Chordata; class Aves; order Charadriiformes; family Turnicidae; genus Turnix; species Turnix velox. The sequence continues at coordinate 75,175 of VZTY01024031.1, read as the reverse complement.
ATCTTTTTAAGGATCAAAGTGTTAAAGGTCCTAGAGCTGAAAACTGTATTAATTTAAGACAATCAAAGGTTAATCAAATCTTGTACTCTGCGGGTGTAAATCAAGGAGAAAATCCAGTAGGAGAGAAGCGTTAGGAAGTTGGTATGTTGTTCCAAGCAGGTGTTGGTCACTGCTTGAAATGCAGCTTGATCCAGCTCAGTGTAATCAAGTGGTTTAATGTTATATCTTCTTTCAGCTAAATCTTTCTTTTGCTGAGCTAGAACTGTAAGTCGAGTCTCTAGTCCAGCAAATATTTTCAGTTTCTATTTTTGGACTATTTATTTGACTTATATCTTTAATGGAAGTCTTTGCTTTGCTTTGCTTTAGGTTGGGACCCACCGGGAAGAAAGCGTCAGCCTCAACAGCAACCATTCAGTTCTTTCCAGTGCAGTTTCTGCTCAGAGCACAGAACTAAACCATAAAACACAGGAAAGCTACAGAGGTAACTGCCTGGCTGCTCTGAGCATCAAGCTGCAGTAATCCAGAGCCAAGGGGGCTGTAGGTATTGGGAAACTTCCATCAGTACAGGGGCAGATAATGCTGAGAAATAAAACCAAATTACAAATGTTATAAACCACCACTTTTAGGGATTCCTGCAGCAATTGTGAGGGTGTCCCTGTGGCAGATTTGTCTCCATACATTTTCAGCAGAAGACTTTGTGCTACAGCCACACTTTCAGGTATTAGTAGACATTGCCCTGTCTGCAGTGCTGCAGCCCTGGAGCCAGTTCCAAGCCTAGCTGATGAAGGGAAGGTGCTCCACACTACTGTTTACAGTTCCCTCCATTTTTAGCCTAAAGAAGTAAGCTGTAGAACACAGAATTCAGTTCATTCTTTAGCAGGTTTGCACTGTTTTGAGGTGTGTGTTGCGTGTTTGGCCCAGGCCCAAGCCTCACTTATGCAGAGCTCTGCCTTCAGGTTTGCAGCTCAGACACGAGGTGCAGATTTCCTTACTTTGCTAACTCTTGACTTCAGCTATGTGTTTCTTGGATGAAGGTGTTACTGATCAAGCTATGAATTAGGGTCCCTTTGCAACCTGTGATGCGTGTCCAAGTATACGGCAGCATTAGCAGGATTTCTCATTTCTGCTGCTAGAATGTAGTGCCTCTTTTCTCTGCAACTCCTGTTCTGGGCTCCCATCAGCACTGTCTGCTTGAGAGACCCCGTGGTTTCACTGCTGTGACACTCTCTGGTTGCTTGCAGCGCTGTCGGGTGGCTTACAGAGCCAGGCTGTGGCCATTGGTCCAACAGAAATCAAGTCTGAACATAAGGAGAAGGATGAAAACATACATGAACCCCCCTCATCGGATGACATGAAATCAGATGATGAGTCCTCTCAGAAGGATATCAAGGTCTCATCTAGAGGCAGAACAAGGTGGGTTGCTGATGTGAACTGGAGAATTGATGCTTCATTAATGCCCTGTAGTGTGTTGTCCTTTAGTTTGATAAGTTTATTTCAAGGTTTTTGCATTATCTGAGTGCATATTTTAGTAGCTGGCTGAAACAGGCAAATAGCTTACAGTATTTGTATCATCTTATATCTAAGTACAAGATAGAGAATTTTCTGGTGCAATCACTGGAAAAGTCTACTTTCCCCACCATTAGTGCTTGGCCCAGTGTCTGCCTGCTGTGATAAGTAGTTAGAGATGGAGCAGACCTTGCCCAGCAGAGAGCACATGGGGGTGACAAAGACCTGTGATCCCTTGTAGTGAGGCCAGGGCTGCACTGGGAGGGGAGAGCAGCTGGACTGGGTACAAAGGATATCGGGCCTTCTCAAATATAATTTCTATTCTTAAGCTCCTGCCAAAGAACAATGGAGTTGGCAGCAGGCAGAATGCTTCTGGATCCACCTGACAGGCCAGACACAGGTGCTGGAATTTGAGATCACAGTAAACAAAACAGTATTTTGCAAGTGCAGGCTGTGGAGTCTGTACCATCACATGTGGCTGATGACATTTTACAGTATTTGTGTCAGTAGGGGAGAGGTTTTGCACAGGTTTAGACTTAGTTGGACAGTCCTGTATTTACAAAAAAGGCTTTGCAACTTGATGTAGTTGTTGAAGCAATACAGGAATTCCAAATATAATTGTTTATTCTGGGTATAGAAATAAAAATTGTTCTAACATTGGCCAGGAACGTCCTTAAAAAAAACAAAAATATTTTAATAAGCACTTAAATGCTTTTTAATATAAGCTGTTGTGTTGGAAATTAGTAAGAGATATTTGTTGAAAATGATTTATTGTTTACCAGACAAGATGTCTGAGTTCTCTCTTGCTGTTTGCACATTCATTAGTAATTGAGTGAGGTGGTAATATGGGTATATCTGTTGCTTTGAGGAGCGGCATATTGCCACTGCTCTAGAGGTATTTATCATCTGTAGACAGTACTCTGTGGATATTCTTCACGTAGAAACCATTTAATGTTTATTTTCAGGAAAAGGCTGGAATACTTACACATTGATCCTTAATGCTTTCTTTCTTACTTAAATATGCCTTAATATGAAGCAGATCAAGTGGGAAGAAGCTTCATTTCATCAATGGAAAATTTTGAAGCTGGGGCAGGATCCTTTATTTGAAATATCAGAGATATTTCTGTGTACTCTGATTTATGCTTTCTCGCAGCAGTACTAATGAAGATGAAGATTTGAACCCGGAACAGAAAATAGAAAGAGAAAAAGAGAGGAGAATGGCAAATAACGCTCGAGAGCGTTTGCGTGTGCGTGATATCAATGAGGCATTTAAAGAACTTGGCCGTATGTGTCAGCTTCATCTGAAGAGCGAAAAACCCCAGACGAAGCTGCTGATCCTTCACCAGGCTGTGGCTGTCATCCTCAGCCTGGAGCAGCAAGTCCGAGGTCAGTGATGCATCTGCTGCAGAGCTTGGCAGGGGCTGTGCTCACCGAGGTGGACTCTGGCTCTTGAAATCTGCTGGAGTTTCTTGGACCTTGATCTGTAACCATGATGGAGTTCTTTAGGAAAAGCAAAGAATTACTTTTTATAAAGTCCAGCTCTGAGGCTTTGATGTGGAGAATTGTTTTGTCTTGAAAGCTGAAGTTGAGTATTATGAAGAAATCAGAACAACATTAATCGAGCATGTTTCTTAATGTTTAATACCCATTGAGTCCATCTCCCTGCTCACAGATGGTGTAACACACAGAGCCAGTTGTGAAAGTGACAAATCACTTCAGCCTTGGTCAGAGGTTGCTTCTGAACCTCATGACTCTGATGGAAATCTTCTTGTGGGATGTACTTAGCAGTTGAATCATAGCAGTTCTAGAGGCATTGTAAGTGGGGAGCATTTCCTTCCTCCTGTTCACATCTCACTCTGCTGGCTGTGTGTGGTAGGAGCCTGTCCTTCCCTTTCTCTCACCGTACTGCCCCTGCAGTGAGTGACCAGGGCTGTGTGTGGTGCCCAGAGGAGCTGTTGCCAGTACAGTAATTAATTGCGCAGTTAGTTTCCTCTCTTTGCTGGCAGTGAAGCTACTCATTTTGTGATTGGTGCTATTCAAAGTGAAAATTTCAGGTTTTAAGCACTAACTGTAGGCTAACATTTTTATCTCTGTTTCCTAAATCACTGTAAATTAACTTCCTTTCAAAGTTTCCACATAATTAAATCTTCTTTAAAAGTTAAAGGCGAGAGCCACATTTAAGCAAAGAAAACTGTGATTAAGGGGAGTTTTGCCTGAGATTTTTCCTAGTAAACTCTTTGGGATAGCTCATCCTTAGGAAGTACAGAAGGAGGGTGTTGACAGTGGCTTGGGTGAAAGCAGCATTAGCAAGTCTGTCTGGAATTGCCTCTGTCAGCTCAGCTGGATTCTGTGAGAGGCAGCAGGGTCAGCAGCTATCACAGGGCACCTGTGCAGTGCAAGGGAAGGGCTTGTGCTCTAGGTTCAGCTGTGGCAGCCTCCTCACAGTTAAAGTAGTGTCTGCATAACAATTCACTGCCAGCTAGAACAATGCCTCAAAATTATTATTAAATTCAACATCTGTTGGAGGAATACGTTATGTGCTTTTCATTTATCTTTTTGGCCATTGCAATTTGCAGCTCTTGCTTTGATTCATGAAAAGCCACTTTGAAGAAGGGAAACGCATGACTTCTAGAAGCTGTCATTATTTGAAAACTCAATGCAACCCTACATCTATTGACATTTACTGTTGGAAATACCTTGATATTGAGTCCACAGTGGGCTGGTATAAAGCTCTGGCTGTATATCTGATAGGAAATAATGTTTTTATAAATATAATAATCCTTCAGCTGTTTGACTGTCATAAGATTGTTCTGTTTCACATAAGATGAACACAAGCTGAGGGTGTGAAGAGCACTATGACCTTGCGACATCCCCTCCCTGCCCTGTGTTGTAAAACAGGCTGATGCTGGAGGGAAGAGAGAAGCAGCAATGTTACTGAAAATTACTGCGGCTGGTACGACATCAGCACACTCAGCAAACACAGACACCTCTGCATTATTCTCATTATGCATTTAGCAGCTTCTGGTGACAAGAGAAGTGTGCTTTTAGAAGTTAGTTGAAGGTGTGCATCGGCAGGTAGTGAAGTTTGGGTGTTTTTAAAGTCTGATGGGAGTTTGAGGAGAGCTGGGCAGCTTCAGCACCTGCACTTTAATCGGGGGCTGTGAGGGAAGGGAAGCTGCTGTCGTCTCTATGCTGCAGCAGCTGATGGTGCTCCCCGTGCTCACCTTGTGTTGCACTTGTGTTGCAGAACGGAACCTGAACCCTAAAGCAGCCTGCCTTAAGAGAAGGGAAGAAGAAAAAGTTTCTGCCGTATCGGCAGAGCCACCAACACCACACCCAGGAAGCCACCCTGGCCTGAGTGAAACTACCAACCCTATGGGTCATATGTGAGCACCAGCCAGGTAGGGCTCGGGTCCAGGGAGAGGGTGGCACATGGGGATCTGCGTGGGTGCAGATCTGGGTACATCTATCAGTTACTCTAGTGCCACTAGCACCAGAGTTCTTTGCACTAAGTACTTCCATATCTCTGAGTATAAGCAAAAGCATGCTAATTTCTTTAAACTTATAATAAAGCACCAAGAAATCATCATTAAAGCCTCTTCATTGCCATGCATTGCTGCCAATGGCTCAGTCTCTTGTTTCAGTTGGCCTTCTTGGCATAACATAAGAGGAATAGTTAAGAGCATGCTAGATCAGCCAAGACTAATAGAGATTAATTACACATCTTTAAATATTGCAAGTGTCACATTGGTTCATTTAAAAATCCAATATTGTTTCCTTGTGCTGGTATCAACAGTTAGAGAGGCTTGTCACACAGATATTTGCTCTCTGCCTTACATTCAGTCATTCTCCCTCCTGTGACTTGCCCAGGAGGAATCACCGACTCTTAACTCCCTGTCTCTGTTAGTGTGAAGAAGGTTTAAGATTTGAAGAGTAATGCTCACAGCTTGGTGAGGTCAGTCCATGTTTCCAAATGCCTAGTGTAGCCCAGTAAATGATAGTTTGTTCAGAACCTGCTGATGGACAAGCCTCACAAAGATCTTCCTTTTTTAGGTTCATTAGTTACTGGATTTTTTAAATAATTGTGAAAAAATTGATCTTGAGAAGAAAAAATTCTGAGCATTCTGTGTATTTTAAAATAGTATAACTGTTGCCACTTTCACTAAGAAATGGAGTTCATTGCAGTTTAATCTGTAATTTTGCTGAATTTTGAGGGTTGGGTGATTGTTGCATGTACAGAATGGTTTGCCTTAAAGGCCTACATTGTGCCAGAATGCATTGACTCAGATGTGATCTTCAAAAGCTAGAATGTATCCCTGGAAGTTTATTATTCTCTGATGTTCCTTAAAGAACAGCAAAATGGCATTGAAATCAGGCCAGCTTCTCTCTTCATAAACAAAATGAGTTTTCTTTTTAGGAAAACCAGGTACTTTTAATTTGTTGAGTCCCATACCAGAGCAATAGGCTACTTCTTCCTCTGCAACAGTATTTGCAGTCTGTTGTTACCATGTTAATTCAGGCTTTCGAAAGTCATGGCCTGTTTAATAGCATTGAGTGAACGAGATGGTGAGGTGCAGAGGGCACAGAAACTTGCTGTATATGGCAACGTGCACCTTCAGCAGTGGGCTGAGGTGCTGCCTTCTGCCTGTGTCAGAGCAAAGTCAAACACAAACCAGGGGTCTGAGATCTGCAGATTATTCTTTCTCCCATATCCAGGGAGTACAAATAAAATGTTTGTGAAACTGAACTGTTCAGCAGTTCCCATTCCTTTGGGATCTGTGGGAGGGAGCAGCTGAAGGCATATCAATGGGATTTTTCTTTTGCACCAAACTGACAGAAAATGCTGTAAGATAGAGCTTAGATTAGTGCACTGGTGTTGATATTATGGTGCTTATTTAGTCTTTTCCTGACAGCCCTTTCTTCTCTCACGTTTCTTTCTGGAATTCCAGAATTATTGGTAGGATACACAGAAGGTGACCTTTGTTCACAAGGACACAGACAACTAACATAGGAAGACACAAACCTGACAGGAGAAAATGCTTGAAGCAAGAAACCCAAATGCAATCGTATGATCAAAGCTACTGGTCAACATCTGCATCAGGATTGAAGATACCAGATCTTCAGACAGAATTTCAGCCCATGGAATACTCTGAACATATCATTCTGTTGCAAGCAGTGTGTCGCTTCTGCACAATCAGAGACTGCTGTGATCTCTCCACTCATTGTGGAAGTTGCCTTGTGCCTAAACTGAATTGACAAATGCATTGTAACTACAAATTTTATTTATTGTTATGGAACTGTAAAGGTCTACATATAAAGGGAAAAGTTAACATGTTAAAAGCTGATGAAACATCAGCTGGATGTCAGCATTTACTAAAGCTGTTCACATTCAGAGAACAAAGCAGTGACAACCATCGACCCGTAGCATTCCCAACATACCTATTAGTGTCTTAAAAAAGGAAAGGAAAAGTCTTTTGTTGTCCTTTCCTCTCCTTTTGCCATATGACTAGTGTTTTCCATGCAATAGGAAAATATTCCTTGGTATAGCTTTTTTTATGTTATTTTTCAGTAATCTGAACAGTTGTGGTCACAGCTTCCCTTCCACACTGAGCTCCCCATCTCAACCCATTCTGAGGCCTCCTGAGGGCTGTGGGCAGGAGCAAAGCTGTGACCATAACCTTTCTTGGATTTAAAAAGTGATTTTTATTTTCCCTCAGACTTTCTTCAAACTCTTTTTTTTTTTTTTTTAATCTAATTATAAACAAAACCTTTTTAGGCTTCTAGGCTTCATAGTAAAGCTTGTAACGTGAAGTATAAACTAGGTGGGGAGAATCTACTTTGTTAGAGTTGCTTTGTTTTCCGAGCAGTAAGTACTACATATAGTACGTGTAAAGTGTTAGCTGTATGTAAGCACGAAATGCTTTAAAATACAAAGGAGATTTTTTTTCAGGCTGTAATTTTGGTGAATAGTAAAATCCTGAGTTCACTGTGGCAGGTAGTGTGATGGTAGAGCCCCGGCACGGTGGGATTACTCACCTGATTGAATTTTGAGAGCAATGGTCACCAGTTTTTCCTTCCTGCACACATGGATTATCTCCTCATTCCCATAAGGCTTGTCAGGGAGAAAAAACAACAGCATGAATCAAGTGCAGAGAACTGCCTCCCTCCCAAGCCATATTAGCATTAAACCTTTAATGTTTCTCCATCAGAACAGTGTCCATAAGTATACCTTTGTCACAGATGTGCTGAAATTGTTAAAATCCCTTTGGACTTCCATGGAAACTGTCTTCCACTGCAATGCCCATGGGAGGGAATGTCCCAGGCGAGGGTTGTCCGAGCTGTTGTTTATCTGCCGCGTCCCTCAGCACTGGCCGTTGGTTCACACGCAGAACAGGAACAAACCAAGAGTTTTTATGAAGTCGTTTAATTTGTAAGAACAAAAGGTGGATTGTTAAACTAATGAATTTAAACTCATGTTTTGGATGGTTCCTCACAGAGCAGTTTGTGGAATTAGTGGACTCTTTTCTATTACTTTAATTTGCATATATCATCAAGTAACACCTGATTATATCCGTGGCCTTGTTCTTCATTTCAGTGTTTATCAGCTAAACAGATTTGTTGCTTATGACGTGTGAAAGTGATCACGTGCCACTGCCCGGCCTTTTTCCTTCTAAGCTTGTTGTCTTTTTGGCTATATTAGACTTTGCAGTATGCCCAGAAGCTTTCCTTCATAAAATAGAAAGAAAAAAAACATTTGGCTTATTTTTCACTGTAGCTAGTCTTTTATACAATAATCTTGTAAGAAAATTTCTTGAATTCTAAATATTACTCTTTCTAGATTTTTGAAATTGAAGAAGTTTTCAGTAAAAAGTTTCTTACTTTATTTTACTATATTAGGTAGTAAAAATGTAGGGTTATTTACCATAACCTGTTCATTAATATCAGAAACTTACAATAGCATTGTAAGACCATAGTAGGGTTCTAGCATACCGTGTAGTACCTATTGGAGTATTGTAAGAGCTAATTGTCCGAGATGAATTGCTTCTCATCTTGTTCTCCAGTTTCCATTGTTGGTTTATTGCAGATTTGTACCCTGTGGCAAATTTCCAGGTATTGCTGATAAACCTTTCAACCAGCAGCAAGAAGTTCAAAAGAAATTTCTGTCAATGTAACAGAAAACACTATGTATATAACATTTATGTAGCAATAAATGTGCCATCTTTTTTTAACAAGGTAAATCAGTCAGCTTTTTAAATTTTTCTCTCCTCATAGGTAACACCTTGCTTGAAGAGCAGCCTCAGAGCCTGTTTCTGCCCCATGTGAGCTTGGGGAAGCAGCAGGGCCGCAGGCTGCTGCACAGACTGGGGGCAGCACAGCCTGTTCCCAATGGGCGTGAGCACTGCCCCAGCCCCTGGGCACACACCTCCTTCCACCTCTTGCTCCTCTCCTTTGCCGGGCCCTAGGATGCTCCCAAGATCTGAGCCACTTCTGCGCATTGAATTTCAGTTCTGGATTGATTATTGCATCTAAGTATGTTTTATGGAAAAACATAGTAGTGGAGCAAAAAGGGCTGTAGCTTGAGCTTGAAATCAGAAATTTTGGTGGGTTTTTCAGTTTTGCTTTACGCAAATGCAAACAAAAATGGAAGTGCTCAGTGTCTGAAGCACACACAGTTCCCGGTCCACAACTGTTAAAGCCAACAATCTCAAGTAAGAAGCAAACTTTGTAGAAGCTTGAGGCTTTTCCATTCTTCCTGAATTGAAAGCAAATCTAACAGCAGAGTGAATACAGTCTGTATCAGTGTTTACCTGCCTGGGGTGTGAGGATGGTTGCTCTATCACAGCTCCCAATATGGCCCCGTGTAACCTCAGTGAGCTGGTGATGCTGGTGAGGTGTCGTTTGTGATGGAGAAAGACATGTTGGGGTGCACATACAGACAAGGCTTCCTGACCCACTGGTGCTCTGGTCAAAGCAGAGAGGTGACAGTGGCCCTGTGTGTGTCATTGGATACTGCTGCTGGAGTGGGCTCTGGCTCCCTCACACCATGTGCTGGCTCCAGCATCCAGGCCTCTGTCCCCACTCCCTCCCCCATTTTCTCAGACTCACAAGTTTATCCCATTTTTCAGAGGGGGGGGGAAGGGGGATAAAGGCATTTTCTGCTTCTTCATCTTTCTTTTATGCAGTCTTTTGGTTTTGTGTGGGGAGGAGATGCTTGTTGTGATACTTTTGTTAAGTACTAGAATTGTTTGGGGCTCCATCTTATTTTTTCCTCCAGCATCAAGTAGATGCTGTTAAAAGATTCTTTGCCTAAGAGTTAATGTTTCCCCAAGAATTAATCAACATTTACATTTTCCCCATTAACATCTAGAAATTGTGATAGAACAAAAGTAAAATACTGTCTGTGAAAGACACCCAAGGTGCTGGATGGTGAACTTGTGTAATATTTCAAAGTAAGGGGACATGACAAAATGAAGACAACTCTGCTGTAACAGGAACTTTTGGCCCTACTGTCTTATTTTTGTGTTGAGGTTTTTTCTGTCCCTGCCCCAGTGCTGGAGGAGAAACACTCCCCAGAAAGTGGAAAATTCTCCAACAGGAGACAATGATAAATTGTTCTTCCTTTCGAGTCTCTGCTGCCACAGGGCAGGTGAGTCTGGTGCTGTCTGTGGGGCTGCTTTGGACTGTTTAAGCATGGATGGTTTTACTGAGGTTAATACCAGATGCCACTGCTAAATGCTGAGTTTATTCCCTGTTTAAGACACGGACACACTGCCAGGTGTGTGTTGGGTGGTGGCCAAGGTGGCTTTAGCTACTGGGTTGTGTCACCCGGGGATGTTTCTGTGGGTCACAAACTGCACAGCACAGGCTTTGGGTTGTAAACACAGTTCTCTCCTAAGCCTGACTTTTCCAAATGTTATGATACAATTAACAACATCTGCTAATTTTTTTCTTTTTTTTAATTATCCCAAATACCAAGTGAGATAAATATCTCAAAATATTGGTCATAACTGATCCTGGAGGGGCAGGGCTGTTAGTCATTGGAATTTTGTAGTTTCAGGTAAACTAGAGAAACAAGGCTGTTTCATTTTCAAGGAGAGATCTGCTGCACTTTTAACAGTATCACCTAAACACATAGCAACAAAAAGAGCTAAATATAAATGCATCGGTCATGATGAAAGCTGCTGCCAAATGGGATTGGACAGATGAGAAAACAATTTACATTATTAACTCAAAATCTGGTCTGTGCTAAATGTGGAACCCTGCAATTCCTGAGCCTCAGAAAAACATCAGCAATCTGTACAGATCCTGCAGCTGGATCCTCTCTTTCCATCAGAGCTCCACCTAACATTGTAAGCGGTATTTGTTTTGGAAAATTCAACAATTCACCTCCAAAAAAAAAAAATCCAGGAGGAAATTCTTCAAAATAAATGGACAAGACATTGAACACTTATACAAAATGAACACAACTCTATCATGCTGATTTGGTAATGGGGATCTTTGGCCATACGTTCTTGGGTTTGTGCTGAGACTTTTTCTGTCCCACTGTTATGCACTGTTACTGCATTTTAATGGCTAAGGAAGGCTCTTGTATGTGCCAGGCCAGAGTGATTTGCTAATTTGATAAATTATTTAGTTATAAACAACTACATTAAGCAGTCTCCTATACTCAGGAAAGTTCTGACACATGTGCATCCTCACCATCCACGATACAAGGCATGAGAGAGACTTATGGTGGAAATGTAAAAATTAAGTTGTTTAAATTCAAGCACAACTAAAGAAATGTGATGAATACTCAAACATGTAGCAATTATTTACAAAAATGAGGTCCCCAAACATGAAGTTATGATCTCATCTGCAGAACAAGCTGCCTGGGGAGCAGCCCAGGAGCATTGCTGGCCGTTTTATAACCCAGCACCCACAACAAGAAGGCACAGGATCAGAAGCAGTAGCCATCACAGCTGCAGAATTAACCACCAGCCCCAGTCTGTGTCTGTGGGAAAGACAACAGTTGCTGGCTGCACCACCAGATTCAGTGTTCCTGATTGATTTGCTCTAGGTGCTGAAGTAAATTGGTTCCAAAGTCAGAGCAGATCCTGCGGGCATTTGTGGACTTGGCATTTATTGTATCAGCCTCATGCACTTGAACTGGAACCTCAGTGTACTAGAAAAGTCCCCATTTCAAAATACTGAAAACTTGCTCTACAGGAGAGAACTATTCTATATATAAAAGTTAAATAGTGAGGTTGGGGAAATTTTGTGATCATGTTTTGAACTGTCATTATAATGTTTGGTTTACACCTGCAAAAGCTGAAGTGGGTATCACCCTATTTTCTTTTAAAGAAAGGAAGTCAGTCTTGCAGGTGCTTGAGGTTCAGCTGGACAGAACACTGCAGGAGAGCTCACAATTGATCCTTCATGAACTACAGAGACATAAATGTTCATGCAGCTGATTGTGACTAGAATGTCTGAAGTACATTAACTACTGATACTATCTGGCTAATAACAGCAGTTTGAAGCTGATGGGTACTGCTTCCAGTTTACCCTTTTAAAAAGGTAGCATTTAATCAAATGTCCATTTAATTTGTTTACATGACTAATTAATAGCTGAAAGTGTAATTACATCAAGCTTTTAAAATTTTCATTCCTTTGCTAGCAAGCAAGAAGAGTAAATGAGATTGCTGTACCGTAACAGGCATGTACAAGAGGCTAAGAATGTTAAAAATGAGGAAATAAAAACAAAACAGGGACAGAATGTGAAGGTAGTAACTCAAGGTAGCAGCTGTCATTATCTGTAGCCAGCTGGTCATCATTGCTTTGTTATATGGAAGTATAACAAGTATGTCAATAGAGCACTCATCAGAAAGCTTTTGGATATAAATGTAGATTTACATTCACAGGATTATCAGGGGAAAGAGTGAGAATGGAACTAAAACCAACATGTCTGTTGACCTTCACTGTCTGTCATTCTGCTGTGGCTGTTTGCACATCCAGGATAACTGATGAAAAACAATCACATTGGTGTCGTAGCTGCTGACTTTTCAGCTGGAAGCTGTGTGTGCAAAACCAGCCATCTGTGTGCACTTCCACTGCTCTTCCTGGGTCTCCTTCCTCCCTCTGCTGCACCCCCAGTTTCTCTTGCAGGAGAAACGGTCTACAGATTATATCAGCTACAAATAACCAAGATTAAAATGTTTAATCTCCAGGTACCTGCCTCTGCTGAATAACTAATGGAATGTTAAGTGTGGTGCAGGTTTCCTGCTCCACCTTGAGAAGCAGGGGAGAGCTCCATCAATGCTGGGTGCCAGTGTCCACACGTCAGACATTTCTACCTCCCTTTCCAGTGCCACCTCTTGCCCAGCTCCTTACCTGGCTCTGACAATTTGACCCTTTGAGGTCACAGCTGGTCCTTCCCTTCCAAACTGATCATAGAGTCATAGAATAATTGGAAGGGGCCTTCAGAAGCCAACCCCCTGCAATGAGGAGAGACATCCTGCACTAGATCAAGTTGCTCAGAGCTTCAGCAAGCCTGGCCTTCAGTATCTTCAGGGATGGGGTCTCCACCACTTCTCTGGGCAACCTGTTCCAGTTTCTCACCGCCATCATCGGGAAGAACTTCTTCCTCATGTCTCTACCTACCCTGCTGTAGTTTCAAACCAATGTCCCTCATCCTGTGGCTCCATGCCCTGGCAAACAGCCCCTCCCCAGCTTTCCCGGTGCCCCTTCAGGCATTGGGAGGCTCCTGGGAGGTCTCCTGGAGCCTCAACATCCCCAGCCTCAACAACCCCAGCTCTCCCAGCCTGTCCGCACAGCAGAGGTGCTCCAGTCCCCTGATCATCCTCATGGTCTCCTCTGGACCCTCTCCAACAGCTCCATGTCCTTCTTGTGTTGAGATTTCCAGAGCTGGAGGCAGTAATTCCAGGTGGGGTCTCACCAGAATGGAGCAGAGGCAGAATCAGCTCTCTCCACCTGCTGCCCACAGCTCTTCTGATGCTTCTGTTACCTCCAGGCTCAGCTTTGAGTTAAAGCATGAAGAGGAGAGTAGTGAGGACAGAAGAACAGATAGCAAATCATCCAGCTTAGTTCCAGCAGTTTTGCAATCATCTTGAGGGCAGGAGAGAGTAATTACATGGAAAGCCTCATTCAACCCAAACCTAATAAAGCCTATATTGAATATATGCTTATTAAACCAGTAGCTGTTTTAGATGGATTGTCAATGAAAAGAAAATTCCTGCTGCAAGGATCTACAAACACAGATCAGACTTGGTCTAATTTGTGAGCTGTAAATTAATGGTCAGTAAAATTCCCTAGTGATAGTAACAAAAAAGGAATATACAAAAACCATCAGTTCTTCCAGCAGAGTTGGAAAGGCTGGATTAAATTTTAGACAAATTGCAGTCCAGATTCCCAGGATGCCAAATCTGTTCTCAGTGTTAGGATCTGTGAAGTAACAGGTACTAAAACCAGGAGATGAAATTAGAAAGTACCCAACAACCTCACCTATGTAACCATCAGAAAAGGCACTGACAAGGATGTCAAAACCAGATTAAAGTCTGTGATATTTGGGTTGTTCCACTGCTGACCTATGCAAGTACACTACCCTCTCTATAACTTCCACCCACCTTCCCTGCTCATGCTCACACTCAGTGGGATCCATACACCTCCTAAACACTTTGAGGTATCTATCAGCTTCCTTTCTTTTCCCTAATGCTTGTTGAGGGTAAAAGATTAAATTTTTTTGGTGAAAAAAAATCATAATTTAGCCCACATTTGTTTTAAATTTATTTCATATTATTTCTCAATATTTTAAGCCCCATATGGAATGAGAAGGACTTCTGAAGCAATTTCCCTCTCAGATCTGAATTGCTGCATTATAACCATATAATTCTTCTCTTCTACACATTTGTTGAAGTAACTTTAATCCCTCTCTAAAAATTGTCTCTGCCCAAAGGCCTCTAATCCCATGAAGACACATGCACACTGTGTGTGTAGGACAGCCCTTTTGGTTTCAGAAGGCAGGCTGAAGCGCAGGTCAGAAGTCCAATGATTACAGCCCTTTCTGGGTTTTCTACAGTATCCAAGGCAGGAATTGTAGTGTGCAACAGACAGGTCATGTTGCTAACCCTCACTGCTGCTTTTTAACCTGAAAGGTCCTTTATACCAGTATAAATTCTTTCACAGAATCACAGAATATCAGGGATTAGAATGGACCTCAAGAGACGATCCCGTCCAATCCCCCTGCCAGAGCAGGAACACCTAGACCAGGTCACACATGGACTCGTCCAGATGGGTTTTGAATGTCTCCTGAGGAGGAGATTCCACACCCTCTCTGGGCAGTCTGTTCCACTGTTCTGTCACCTTCTCTGTGAAAAAGTTTTTCTTACATTTCTCTGGAACCTTCTGTGTTCCAGCTTGTACCCATTTCTCTTTGTCCTATCACTGAAGGTCACTGAGAAGAGCCTCGCTCCATCCTCCTGACACCCACCCTTTCCATATTTCTAAACATGAATGCGGTCTCCCCTCAGTCTCCTCTTTTCCAAGCTAAAGATACCCAGCTCCCTCAGCTGTTCCTCAGAAGGGAGATGCTCCAAATCCCTTCATCATCTTTCTTGCTCTGTGCTGTACCCTCTCTAGCAGTTGTATGTAAGTAAAGCAAAAGTGGTGTTTGAGAGCAGGAGGCTGGGTGTGGGAACATACTGAGTCTGGGACTTTATAAAGTGATTTGGAGAAATTTATTTTTCAAGAACTGGGAAGAAACTGCATGTGTGGTGTAGAAGAGAGGGAACAGTGAAGACCAAATGTTTAGCTGGATTAAACTATAAACAGAGAGATAGTCAGTAAACAGTCCCTCTGAAGAGAGTAATTAATAGGCACATGTGAAGAGATGAGATAGAAGACGTATCCTCTTGCAGCAGACATCAAAGGGCTGGCTGGACAGTGAGGAATTGAGCACACCCCAAGGAGGCCACACAGTATGTTCAAAGAGGAAGTGTGATGCAGTATAACAAGCTAGAAAAGGGAAGACTGAGGGGTAAGGAGGAGCCACTGAAATGAATGGTCCTTCGTTCGATTCTCCTGACTCTTACTCCATCTGAAAGCAGAACCCTGTGGCAGTCAGCCAGTTTGACAGGAAAGGTGATAAAAATAAATTACATCCTCTGTTTCCAATACAGACTGAGATGTTTCCAGAAGAATGGGGGAAGGGAACTTATCTGCAGGGAAAAACAGTACTTATAGGATCCAAAACTCATTGTCTATTACCTATAAAGTATTCTCTATATTATGACTGAGTCTGTCATGTACGTACTTGGCTTCAAATGGGGTTTGGAACATCCCACCTCTGGGACCAGCTGCTTTTGCGACTATTTGGTTGGAAGAGAAATCCTAGTTCAAAATTAAGGAAATGCTCTTTTTTGGCTCCCAGAGAGCACCCACAAAGCTGAGAGTTACAAATCAGAGAACCTGAGGCCAAGCAATTTGATATTCCCAGTGTCCTGGGTGGTCTTTGCTGTTAAATTCTATTAGTGTAATCTGTGGAGAATGTTTTCCTTCAAAAACCTGACTAAACACTGGGACAAGATAGATTTTTCTCCCCCCAATTTGATTTACGGTTTAACATGAACAGAGTGCATGCATGTTCACATTGTGCGTTTTTTTGTCCTAGAACTGCAAATAAGGTTTTATGCACCCAATTTGAATAGTCTAAGGAAACAGTTAGGTCTTATTTGAGTTTCTTGGCACAAACAGACACGCGTTTTGGCTGTAAAAGCAGCTTTAGTGAGAACAGCTTGTCCCTCTCAGACACGGCACTGAAAGGGTGGTTTCGGAGGAAGCAGAAGAAACCTATGAGAAGGCTGGAACCCACAGTAATATAAACTGTTCTCTTGCATGTGCTGTCCTCTGGAGGCTGATACATGCTCTGTGGCTCTGAGGAAGTGATACATGCAGGGAAAAATGCATCTTGTGTCCTGCCAGGACTACAGCTGTGGGTCACTCAAGGCAGTGATTTGCATCCAAGCACTCCATCCTGAGCAATTGCCCTCTTAGTTAGCCACTGTAAGAAAGCAGGCCAAGTCCTTTGTTTAATCACATATCATGGAATAAACTATATTTTCATCATGAACTGGAAATCAAAAGTAGATTTCTTCTTGCAGATCCAGGGAAAACATGTCATTCATCTTACCTGGCTGATTTTCCCAGAGAAAGATTCTGTGTATGACTAATGGCATTTCCTGCGGGTTAGAGATTCCTAAGTTGTCTACTCAAGGGAAGAAATTTCATGTTTCAGCAGCTTAGGAGCATCGGCTCTTGTCACTGCAATAGATTTGCAATTAGTCTTCTATGATCTTTATAGGCACGCCTGAAAAACAGAGCTATCAATGCTGCAGGCCTCAGGGGTCAGTAAGGCAGTGTCCTCCGCTGACAGACAACAGACCCTGCCTCAGAAATCCTGCTTGCTGGCCTGGTGGAGATAACATTCAGTGTGAAGCAGAACAGCTTCAGTTTCAGGGCAGGAGTGAGTACTGCCCCAGAGCTGCCTCTGCGGTTGTTTGGAATCCTCTTTGCCGGAAAACAGTTCTGGATTATATCCCCCAGAGCTGAGCTGGGGCTGGTCTCCCATCTGTTGGTGAATCTACACCTGTTTTCCATTTCACCGCTGGTGGCCACGTGATCTGGGGGCTGTAGGGAACACTGAGAAAAAATGAATGTGTCGTTCAGCGCTGGCATTGGGTTCAGAAGTTCTGAGTTTAAATCCTGACCCTGCAGCATAACCTCTGTGAGTCCTCTCCTTTCTGCCTCCTTCAGCGTCACCTGTAAAGGAGAGGAAGGAATCATTGTAATTCTGAGGCCACCTTCTTGCTGTTGTTAGCAAGGAATTGGAGAAAACTTGTTTCTTCTCCTTTGCTTATATTTCACCAAGCACAGAATTCTTTACAGAAGTGGATCTCAATAAAACAACTCACTGATGACTGGGAAGAGCAAAAATGTCTCCTGTCCATTTCCTTGGCGCTCTGTAAAGCAGAAGAGTTGCTGAGTTTCTGGCTGAATAACTGGCAATACTGCCTGGACACTGCTCCAGCAGCACAGGACTGGTGTGAATGTTTATGTGCAGTGGGTGCCTGTGAATCCAGTGTCACTCCTTGTTGATCACATTCCAGCTGCAGCCACGCAGCAGCAGCACAGACCCATCCCCTGCCTCTCTCACGCCTTGCACCGGGCTTTCCGCTGGTTGTCGTGCATTTTGTGCTCCTATTTGTTTAGAAAACAGCAGCCAAGTTGTTTCCTGGCCTCTCTGCCTGCTGGGTTTCTCTACTGCTTCACTAGCCCCGCTGCGTGTTCAGCTGCAGCACAACAGCTCGGCTGTAGCTAGTGCCGACGGGCGTTGGGCAGCCAGAGGGCGAGCAGGGACGGTCACTGCTGTCAGAGGTGATGGAAGTTCTCAGCTGGACATGGTAATGCTGCACTTAGCGGGGACATGCTGTCGGCTCCTGCAAGATGCCCTCTGTCAGAGACCCTTGCAAACTCTCACTTTGAGAATTTGCAAGCCAGGCACCACTCATAAAGAACTGTCTCATATTTTTCTTCTTTACTGGGCACTGAGCTGATTGCAGCTGTTCTCAGTTTTTCACCTTTAGCCTCACTCAACTTCTATTGCAAGCTGAGGGAGTTTGTCATTGATTTCAATGGAATTAGACCTCTATCAGAAAGTCTGCTGTTTGCTCCAGGTCTGATTTTCATGTGATACATCTGGAAGCTTTCAATTATCCTGCTGCCATTGAAGTGGGAAACTGACAAACTGTTGTCTCAGGAAGCTCATTGGGTTTAGATGGGTTCCATCAGTTCACAAGTAAATCTGAGCCAAGCAGGGTTACTACTGAGTTCTTTATATTTGATCTTCAAATAAAAACTTTCCTGTCCAATTTTGTGCATTGGAGATCATAACTCTGGTTTTATCTGAAATTAGCAGCAATAGAAAGGATGGGAATTTTGCATAATCCATGAATCAGGGTTTTTATGTGAGCTTCAGAAAGCCTCAAGAGGTTTGGGATAAAATGTTGTGCTGAACACTACAAATTCACAGGTGCTGTGGTCAGACGAGACAATTATGATAGTTTACTTTGACCTTCTGCAAGTTACAAAGTACCTTCTGTGATCTTTATAGAGTTCCATGCCTCTGAATTTAACAAATACATAGTTGATTTAATTATCTCCAATTAGGAAAAAGTTTGCTACAATCTGAGATTAGTTTTCCTTGGTGCTTAAAATTTGTTTCACTTTTGTTATATGTCACCAGATGTTACTCTGCTTTTCCCCTGTGTGTCTGTTGGTGAACTCTATAGTTCTGTAATATCCCGATGGAGACCCTTAGGTGCTACAGTCCATCAGTTTTCTGCTTTTTCTTCTTAACCATCTTTAGAGTGAGATTTCTATTTCAGAACTCCTTTTATTCATAACTCTGCTACTCATATTTTCAGAATTTGTATGATACTAATATATCCAGCTTCTGGTGACCCAAATCACTATGCTATTCTTAAATGTTGGTGTCACATTCAATATTTCCACTGAAACCCCTGTGGTTCACACTCACTCCCCAGTTTTGTAAGGCCTGCTTATAAAAATCAATTCTTTCTCTTGCAGCTGTCGTTCACCTTGGACTCAATGGAAATAGCCATTTTACCTAAGAAGGGCAAGATCAACCTCTAAACCATCAGGCAATGCCAATACAATGCTAACAGTGAAGATGTTAATCCTTGACTGAGATTTTTTAATCCTGTTTCATGACTTGTCTGTCTTGATTGCCTATTTTTAAGTTCATTTCATTAGACACATTAGGTGTGTCAGTTGATGACAAACTCAACATGAGCCAGCAGTGTGCACTCGCAGCCAAGAAGGCCAACCAAATCCTGGGTTGCATCAAGAGGAGTGTGACCAGCAGGTCCAGAGAGGTGATTTTACCCCTCTACTCAGCACTGGTGAGACCCCACCTGGAGTATTGCGTCCAGTTCTGGAGCCCTCAACACAGGAAGGACATTGAGCTATTGGAGAGGGTC
>VZTY01024031.1:271-30581 GCA_013400935.1 Turnix velox | reverse complement strand
TTCCTGGGTCCTCCTTCTTTCCCTTTTTAAATATGGGGATTATGTTCCCCTTTCTCCAGTCAGTGGGAACTTCACCAGTCTGCCATGACCTTTCAAATATGATGAACAGTGGTTTGGCAGACAGTGTCTGATGCTTATTCTGACAACTGTTGCGTCTCTCACAGTTAAGAATGTCTTTACATAACTAGTTTTAACTGAACTTTATAACTTTTATAAATACATAATTAAAAAGCCACGGTGCTTTGCATCAGCTAGTTCAACATCCAGTTGTATTTTCTGTGAATCGTGTTTACCTTGTGTTGTCTTTTTTCTTATTGAGTGAACTTTTTTCTTATGTTAGACCCAGAATAAATTAACTTATACTCACAGTGTGTTCTCAGCTTTCATGGTTACTGCTAATTAATATAAATGTATATCAAGTTCCTATAAGCTTTATAAAAAGAAAAATTGGCATGTTAGCTTGAACTCTAGTATTTTCTTTTATGAAAAGAGTATGAATGGAAATGCAAACTTAGAGTATTGGAATGTATCAATAATGTAGCAAGAGGCATGTTTTACAAAAGAGATGGGTTGTCATGTTGTGGTAGACATTTATAGTGCTTTTTATTGTATTTTTTGAGAGTTTAGAAAACTTTATTAAACGCTTTCTTAGAGTGTTAAGATAGTCTTTCACGTTAGAAGGCAATTGTTAAGTTTTTTCAGTTTAATATTCAAATGTATTTTTAAAGAAATGATGTTAGCAAGTCAATAAAAAACTGCAGTGCTTCAGATAAAGTATCTTGCATAATTCTTATGTGTATGTATTTACATTTTAGATGTGCTTTGGGAAGGTATTTATCATTGGAAAATAATTACTAGATGGTTTACATACACCTTGAGCTCCAATTGACGTTCGGTGTTTCTCAGTCCTACTTCAGTGCAAGCACACAATAGAAAGGATTATTCAGCAAATGTCGGTGATGTTATGGCAGTAATAAAAAAGGAGGGCATATCTTTGCCAACCTCATTGATTACAGAATTCGTTTTGATATTTGAAATATCCACAACTGTTTTTAAACTCAGTACTTGACTTGGTTGTGTTTTGATTTTTAATGGGATGACTGCTCAGGCTGCCCAAATTGCTTCCAAGCAAAGCAGTTAATGTTAATTTGTGTTAATTACATTATTATATCTCACTATCACTAGTAAAATGTCTAAGAATGCAATTAAGTTCTCCTGGTATGCATTGGGGATGTGGAATTTAATTCACTGTAGAGTCTGTGGTATATCCCATGTAATGAATTTTACCTCAATAAAAGAATGACAAAGCTGAAAATAAGAACTTGTGATAGAATTCTGTTCCTTCTTCTGGTTTAACTTCTGTAATAGGGGACATTGGTGAAACTGGTTTGTCTGGTCTCTGCAATGTGGTCTGAAATGTGTAGGTGAAATTGCATGAGCTTAAACTTAAAAATTCAAGTTTTTCTGTCATGGAGCAATGCAAGATGGACATATGTGTGGGGAGTTTAATCAGCCTGGGCCACAGTGGGCAGGGTGTTATTTGAAAATAGCTACTTAAGTATTTTGAGGCCAAATAATTCTGCTGATGTCAGAAATCAAACAAAAGTAGAGCAGCATCCTTTTGTTACACAGCCTGCTCGTTTACCTTTTCTGCTTTTTGAAGTCAGTGATTATAGTGATGTTGTTATTATCTGCGTTGATGAGATGAAAACGTGTATTTATAACATGTGTGAGCCTTGTTATGCAAAACAATGTTCCGTCCTGCTGTGGTGTCTCCCTGTGTTGATAGAAGGGAACTAGCAAGAATCTGGCCAAGTTCACTGATGCTGAGAAATGGCAATGAATGCTGAAATAGTGGGTCATTTCCCCCACTCCATACTCTCTCTATGCAACTCTGAACTCCAGGAGAAATGCTGGAGCTGTGTCCTGCCCATATATTCTCTTAAAGCAGTCTTAAGGAATTTGTGTGTCTTTTCTTCTGTCTGCTCCACTTAACCTTTTTCTGCTCCAAAAAAGGAAGGAGATCTTTTACATGATCAGTAGGGTGTTGTGATTCAGAGCCAGGCTTTACAAAGAACCGAATCTTTACAATGTAGAGACTAACAACTGTGTCTTAAATGGCTGGGATGAGGTGAAGATGTTAGGATTTGTCCAGTTTTGTTGCTAGGTTTTGACAAACTGCACACTAAGGAATGAAGATGGTACTAACTTGATGCATCCTCACATTCGGTTTGGCAGTTTACAGGACCTTTTGTCTTGAATGCTGTGCTGGTAGCATGTGAAACCCCAAAAAGGCTAGTTTTGTTTTTTCTGTCCTAGGAAAAGAATGGAGAATCCTCCCATGAGGAATGTTCCATTGCCAGGTTATTGTGTGAGGGAAGGTATTTCATGTGTTCATGGAGTGTTTACTCCAGGCATATTTATCTGGAAACATTAATGCATTTCAGAATCTACTTTAGCCTCAGCACTCTGAATGGAGTTAAATCTAAATGCTAATATTTTTCAGTACAGTCAAGTATGAAAATTTCATGTTTAAACCTGAGAAACTAATGTGGTAGGAATGCATGTGCTAAAGGTTTAGTAAAGTGTTAGTTATGGAGTCACCACTGTTTGGGATCAGAGCTCAGAGTATTTGTTGTGACCTTCTACCATACTGCCAGCAGTGCTGGCAGCCTCTTGAAGGAGTTTATCCAAATGTAGGCTTATAACCTCCTGTTTAATGTGAAATAAAGTGGATGACAAAATCCTTTGCCTAAGATTTTAAATATGCAGTAGAGTTTTTCCATCAAGGCCTCAGATTTGTAATTCAGCTGATATATTTTTCATGTTTCTGACATGTGATAACTAGATCAGTGGTATCACATTCCAAATTAATATGTTATAATATCCTTTTTATATTTGTAATGGTTTTTGTAAAGATGGAGAACAACAAACACTGGGAAAATGTCTCATATATCACTTTGACTTAAAAACAATAATTGGAGATGTTGGTTAGCCTGGAAGATGCCTCAGTTATTGCCACAACAGCCATTTCTTGTGAGTGTTCCCAGGAATGTTCCTGCCATCCAGATAACTATCTGGATGACTGACTCTCAACAATCTAAACTTGACAAGAGTTGAATCCAAGCATTTGTAGAAATTTATAATTCTCTATTTATATGTACGTAACACACTCTGTCTCAATGTAGCTAAAATGTCCATGTGAAAACTATAAGGTGAGAAGGAGGGTTATTTGCTTGACTGCCTGTCCTTATACACTTGTGTATGTGTCTGTATTATGAGTAATTACCAGCTATTGGGAATGTTTCAACGCTATTTCAAATTCTATTGAAAGATCTCTTCAAGCTGTTAGAGTTTATTAGAATGGAAGATACATTTTACGTACATAAACCCACTGAAAAGTGGGTAATGATTAGTGATGTATTTTAATATAAATTTTACCCACTACTTCTGCATTGCCCTTTGAGCTTTGCGGTAAAGATGGGAGAATGTTTTCAGAGATGTCAAACTCACAATATTTTGCTAGGCCCTGTTGAAACTGGGAACAGGTTGGAGTATGCCTTGGTGCTGTTGTTTGCACACCATTAGCTGCTGTGTGCAGGGACAAACATGTGGCAGTAGTGTCCTCTATTTACATGAACAATTGTCCTGTAATGTTGCATTATAATCCCACAAACATACAAACTTCATAAAGAAGTGGTCCTCCCTCACACTTTTCTCTCCAGTAATTGATTCTATTCCAAGGTGAGAAGAGGGGTGGCTTGTGAGAGCTGACTCGGACTGTGTGGATTGTTCAAGCAGGGTTCACACACAGCCTCCATAAACCCTCCTCCAAGTGATAATCTCCTGATGAAGCACCCTGCAAGCCAGGAGCTCCTCTCTGCAGGTATCTGCCTCTCTGGAGCTGAGCGGTGTGATACCACCTTGTTCTCTGGATTGGCTGGGCCCAGGCAGTTCTGACTGGGTATTTAAATTTTAAAATGCATGGTTGAGTTAGTTGAAAGAAACTAGATGGGTGTGAAGCTATGCGTTTGAAGAATACAATGTAATTAAGATGAAGTTTAACAATAGAAAAATGGGAGGTGTAACCAGTTTGAATACACATGAAGCCCTGGCCTTATGTTGGCTGTGTAAATACGATCCCAAATTCTGGTTTACATTAGTTTTTGTACTTAAATGCTTGCATCTCCACAGATACTAACCTTTTTCTGTGTATCTTTGTATAGATGAGACCTTGGTCTCTGTGTGCAATTGTGCTCAAATGGCTCATGCTGTATTTTATTTAGGAATAAGCTATACAAACTTAATTGGGGTTATACTGGTTGCATCAGTGGTGCTGCTAAAACTAATTTCTGTAGAAAATATGATATTTTTGGGATGGGAATGCTGAGAAGACTGAGTGATGAGTGACGTCTAAAGACAAGGAGTAATTTTTGGCGTAGGGTAAACTTATTTATTGATTTTAGATAATGATGTAAATAATTTTGTGTGGTTGAAGCGCTGACTCAACTTTTGAACAAAGGCTTCCCTGAGACACTTTCCATTTCTTTGAAAGGCTCTTTATTTTAACAAAGTTGAGATTTTTGCCCTAGCCTCTGAAAACATGAACAGGATACTCTCTTCTATTTAAACAATAATGATATCACAGGTATGTACTAAGATAATTTCCTTTGGAACAAAATACAAAGTTTCTACCACTGACAATTGGAGGAAAATGTAGTGAAACAACATAGAATCTCTTGTGGAGTGTAATCATATCCGATGCATGGATACAAACCAGCTATTGTATTTGGAATCACAAACTGCTTTTAGAATCTCTGAGTACCCTTGTATCACTCAACTGTTGTTTCTGTTAATAGTACAACAGATACAAACAGTTAGAATTTGATAAACTAGAAGAGAATGCATAAAATTAAGTTGCCTCTCAGGGACTTGATTAACTTCTTTTTTTTAACCTTCTCCTTCACAAGCTGTTATAAAAAAAAGAAAAAAATTGAGTGTGATCATACCACATGTTTATAGTTAACTCTGAGATAAGTATTTATAAGGTTTTGCTGCTTACTCTTTGAATTTGAGGTTTATAAATGTGAATTATACTGCATTGTTGTCAGGATTCTTAAAAGTGCAAGTGCATAATGCCAGCAGACTGTATTCTCTGTTGGGGTAAAAAAAGCTTGTGCTTATGTGAGCCTGTGTGTGGGGAAAAAACATACAGTGGTGTAAGTACTCTCAGGAGGTATTCTTGTCCACACAAAACTCCTACCAAAGTAACTACTAATAAACAAATCTAAGACTTCATATTCTTCCAGTGACTTAAGTGGTACCATGATAATACAAGACTTGGGACTAATGGAGGTAGATGACATGAGTTAGTGATCTCAGATACAGGTTGATTTCTGTTTTATTATACTTCTGGTGTGCTTTTTGGCTGTGATTCCCTTTTCTTTATGATTTGAGAGAATCTGGAAATTATTTACTTCAAGATAGAAAAATGGAGCTTTTTCATAATGATACAAAATATACGGTGCAGTAATATCTGTTTAGAACATTAGATGAGAAATTTGGGAGTTTCTTAGTATCTTTGTCATTAACAAAAATTAAGGCTTTAATTTCCACCTGGTTAGTAAGCTTAGTAGATCATGCCATGTTTCCTGAGAACAAATTCTGTAAAATTATGTTTTTATACATATCAGATTAAGAAAGTGTGATATATATTCTGTCTTCAATCAAACTTTGACAATTTATGAGACCTGAGGGTCTGCCAGAATGTCTTATTGACTTAAAACCATTGAAGAGGATTTTCGTTTTGAAAAACAAAACCCCAAAAAAACCCAAAAAGTCGAAACCTGTTTGTCATGTAACTCAACCATTTGGCTGATCTGTCCTATGATCTTTTCATAGGACTAACATGATGTTTTACATTTGAGACACTCAGACTTCTTCAGACACAACATTTTTCAGCCGGGCAGTATGAATTGAGCTGTAGGCAGGCAGACAGTATCTTAGGCTCTAACTGCTGTTCGTGTCCCTTCTACTATAAGTATTAAATACAATTCTCTTCCTCCAACCAGGACACCTCAAAAGGGCGGATATTAATGTTGTGATATATTGGCTGATCATCTGAATAAGATTGTTTAGTATTTGGGCAGAACTGAAACTGAAGTCTTCCAAGACTCCTGAATTTTGCTACAGTGCATTTCAGGAGAATGCTAGCTGAGGCTGGCTGTTTGCTTCTCCAGTGTTACCTTTCCACATGAGCACTGGCAATAGGTGTGACTTTCATTGCAGGTAACAGTTGGGTGTGCAGTCCTGGCACCATATTGGGATGCAGCAGCTCAAAACCTTGTACTCTGCACTGCACCAATTAATAATACAGATGTATGCTGGGACCATATGAAGACTATTGAAGGTGGTAAACTTGTTATTTCAGATAGTGTGAATAGTGGCAATTTGCTCTTAAATGTGATTTAATGTCGCTTTTCACAGCCCCATATCTAGAACTTAAAACTTTCATTTTTCTCCCTCTTGTCCCATAAGCAGTGGATCAAAGAACATCAGCCCAGAGCTATCTTCCACATAGACTGAGAGAGAGCAGCCCAGGCTTCTTTGCCTCTTGCAGAAGCTTCACATTGCTAGTAGGACTGACTGTGTGATGAAGGTCATGCTTGCAAAGTAGTTTTGTGAGATTGTGTGTTACCAGGTGTTCAAACATTACAGTTCCGGTCTTTCCATGAATTATCCGGTCTGGTTCCTTTTCTTTACCCTCACAGTATGTAATTTTTCCTTCTTCTTTCCTGAAGTTGTTTCCTGCCTTTTTTTTTCCGTAGCATTGTAATTTATTAGTGACTTAGCACTCACTTTGTCTTCATCTGCAATTCCTGATACTTTATGAACAGACAGCTGCACAGAGAATCCAATATTTAGTTTGGAGAGCAACCTCAGTGTTATGTACAGCTAGAGGAAAAAGTTCCTTCCTGGCATTTTGCTGTGCTTGTGTGAAAAATCTAGAGTAAACATCCACAAACTGTTACATCCCTGTTTTTTTAAAATGGCACTGATTAGGTAATACAGGCAATGACTTCTTTTTTTGCAGTAAGAAAATCTGGAAATAACTTCTGTGGAACCAAATGTTGCGTGATAGCCTTTTTTAATAGCTTGTAGTTAGCGTTTAATAGCTTGAAATTCTCAGAATCTGTCTTATAGATTTGCCGAAAGAACTGAAGTGGATGCGTGGCTTTGTGATGCTGTGATGTTAGGAAGGCTTCAGAGCAGCTAAAAGGAACAGCCATGTCTGGTGAAGGAGTACATTTCTCAGAGGCACTCTTTTCTGCTCATGTTGGCAGGGAGACCAGTCAGGTTCTAAATTACAGGGGTTTTCTTTTTTGTAAGGTGGGTCTCAAATAGCTAGCTTTAAAACAGTAGTGAAAGGAAACATTCTGGAGGCATTTAAAAAGAAAAAAGTATTTTACTTGTTAAATCTTCAGTATTCCTCTCCTGTGGCTCTTTATGAATTATCGTGTCACCACTGAAGAGCAAACTGCTGCAGAAGAAACATGCAGAGTTTTGGATTTTCAGACCTGAGAACCTCAGCTGAAAAGTTTGTTTTATGAACAAAAGTGTCACAGTTCATATTTTTGGCAAAAATAAGTTGGTCAGAAAGATGAAACCTCTTCTGGCCACTGATAAAATATGGGAGTTTCATATCTACTGTGGAAGTGTTTAAAATGAGTGTTTAAATATGTTCACGAAAACTTAATTTAAAAAGAAATCCCCAAGCTGAAAGGTCTGAACAGCTCTGAGTGTCATGTTTGTTTGTTTGATTGCGGGAATTTTTAAAGATTTCTGTCCCTGAAAACGGAGTTAATACACAAGTTCAGTTTGCAGTGTTGTGATTGCCCAAGACCAAAGCCAGGGTGATGCCAAAACAGGAGACCCTGCCCTTTCCTGGCTCCAGGAAACTGACATATTTGGAACTTTTTAAAGCTCTTGATACTGAAGCCTGATGAAACTGTGATGATACAAGGACTGAGCTCAGTTTCCATGGAGTTCCAGAATGAGGAAGGGCCTTTTTGGATTCATGCTCAGGCTGGTTCTCTGATAATCTCAAGGAGGCAGTTTTTTTCATCTGTTGATAGTTTTCAAGGAGATACCTGATTGAAAATGACTCTTTAGCTGAAAATTCAAATAAAACAGCTCATCTGGAGCATGCGGTGAATATACTTCAATGATTTCTGTAAAATTTAACTCATTAGTTAATGGAGTGGATTTGTTTGTACTTATGTTCCTGGGTCTTTGGTTTGACATTCTTTTGGACTTACTCTAGATGGTGACTGGAGTTACAGAAAATAGGAGTATTCTTTTCTGGACTGTTTGCAACTTTTCAGGTGGAACTTTGCTGTTCAATAAAATTTGACTTGGTATGAGCAGCAGGAGGAGTTATCGGTGAGAAGGTTCTAAGCCTTCTCTTCTGAAGGAGAAATAAAATTTACTAGCAAGATGATGTTGGTTAAAATTAAAAGTTTTCATCTGTCAGAGAACTTGAAATTCAATTTGTATCACCTTCCATTTAAAGGAAAAAAAGGCAAAAAACCACAGGTTTTTAAAAATGAGTAACTAAAGGAAACAACAAGCCACCCCACATATAGGGTAGATCTCTTTCTAAGTGCTGTTAAAGTATCTAGCCTCTTTTTGTAAGCTCAAGAGAGAACAAATTGTTCTGTAATAACACTTGAGGATTTCATCAGATTTAGAGAAGATGAAAACTGGACATTTGTATCTGTCAGTACTCCAGCTATCAGTTCCTCCACCCTGTTTGATGTCAGAGTATTAGTCTATACTGCTGTGGACCATGAGGTAACCATTTACCTGGTTGTGTCAGTCTGCAGGTTTTCATGGCTGAGATTTGGCCATCAGTGTGTTCAGATGTTCTCATGTTTGCCATGTGCTGTTTGTTGGTCAGAGGAATGGGAGCAGCTTCAACCTTCTCATCTTCATTTGTTTCTGCGAGCTTGCGAGAACCTGAGATGTTTGTGTAGAAATATGGCAGTAAGCAAGCAATTAATATAATTAGAGAATTTATTTTTTCATCAGAAAGTCTTGTGTGAAGAAAACCAGCAATGCTTTTTAAAATTTAAAAATGCTTCCGATATCACAGAAGCACTGTTTTTGTGAAATGTAAAACTTTGATATTATATAGCTTGTGGAAGTATTCCATGTGTTGCTTGATGCCTGATAAAATTGGAACTCTGAGTAAAGCCTCATTGAGCAGCAGGGGCACCTGTCTTATTCTCTTGTGAAAGTTAATGGGGTTTTATATATTTTCAGAGTTCCAGAAAAGGAAAATATTTTATTTTAAAAATTCTTCGTTCAACACTTTGATTTCTGCAAGATTTTAATCCTTTTGTATAGTAAAATAAGTGTTCTATTTTAGTATAAAGCATATGCAAAAGACATACATTTAACTTTTTATTGTTTTAGAGACAAATATATTAATAGTTAATTTAAGGTAGATTATTAACCTGAATGCTGTTTCCAGGTTGTGGTGTTTTGTGTTTCATTTTTTGGGGTGTGTGCCTTTGTTATGTTTTTCTTTTTTTTCTTCCTGGTTATTTAATATTTTTTAACAACTTTGCAGCCTGTTTGAATGAGCAAGTAGCTTTTGAAGTCTCCCTCAATTTGATGCATTCTGTTTTATTATTTCATATCTATAGTTTATCTTGATTGATTTGAGTAATTTCTGTTTCCTAAGTTTTGGGTTTATTTTTATTTTTCCCTTTTTTTGTTTGTTAATTGGCAAATTCAAATGAACTTCACCCTCTAATACACTTTTTTGAAAGTGTAATGTAGATTTTTATATTCTAAGTAATTTATCTGAACTTATTGTCATCATTTCTAATCTTGAAGAATTTGCGAAGTGGAGAGCCTTTTTGAAGGTATTAATCTGCTGTATTCATCAGGCATTCATCTGCTGCAGATATATGCTATCAGCTATCTATAAATCTTGTTTTTTCATCACCTAAGTGGTCAGATGCTGTTGAGGAGGTGCTGAAGCTGGTTTTTAGGGAGAATATGAGGTTTTTGGTGGAGCTGTCCTTCTAGATGGAAAAATTGTGTGGATGCTGAAACGTTATGGAATCTGAGTCAAACTCCAAATTCACTGCCAGGAAAAAATGATAATTCAGCTATTGATTAGAATATCTGAGGGAGATGGATTATGCTGAGATACCACTGCAGCCAGTTTCACTCTCCTGTCTTTGCTTTTGCTATTCAGTTTCCCCTTGATGATTATTCAGCATTGTTTAGTGATCTTTGTTTTGTCAGGCTTCAGTGATAACTCAACTCTCCAGCTCAGTTCAAAAGTTTATTCCCTGCAGCTTTTTTATCAGTCTGACAGAGTCTTCTGTTCTTTTACAGACACAGCTCTTACTGTCATTGCGTTACCCCTGCTGCTATATAGTTGACTCATAATATGCAACAGATAATGAAGTAAAACTATCCACAGACCCAGATCTTACAGAAAGTATGGCATTTACATTAAAAGCCCAGGTAGAGTTTAATTTATTGTTTTCTAGAACTGAAACAATTTTGGCATGTACAGGCTGCAGTTAGCATTTCTGCTGCTGCTGAAAAAGCTCCTATCAGCCTTGGAAACAATATAATTTTTCCATTTCTGTTGCTCAGTGAAGTAACTGTTTCAACATAGCAACTAGAGCTTTCTGAACTAAGTCCCCAACTGGAGGGTTGTGAAACTAATCTATAGGAAAGGTTTTTCTCATGGATGACGGTGGGATAATATGATAAACAAAAAGTTTATTTTCACATGTCTTTAGAAACAAATGTTGAAAACCAGACACATAAAAGCATAAACAGAAGGCACGAGGACATTGTCCTTCTTCCAGTGCTTCAGTTACCTAGACCTGTCTCATTGTGTTTTGCTCACCTGGGCTTATCCGTAAATATTAATAGGCTGGTACTAATCGCTGGCTACAAAGTTATCATTGAAATATATAATCTTTGAGTAAATTAGTGGAGATAACCAAATATATAGTCTTTGAGTAAATATAGTGGAGGTAACCAAAGTAAAAGCTACTATGGCTCAAAAAATTGTGATAGAATTACATTTGAAGTTATGTAATTCCAAAGCAATGGGCACCAACTCTGTGCAGATAATATTAATTGTTATTTCTTAACATTAACAGCCATAACACAACATTACGTTGATCCAGAATCAGTCAGACATTTATCTTTAGAATCATAGACTGGTTTGGGTTGGAAGGAACCTTCAAGATCATCTAGTTCCAAGCCCCTTCCATGGACAGGGACATCTCCCACTAGACCACTTTGTATCACAGTGCATTGCTCTGGGCTTTGTGTAGCTCATGTGTTCATTTCTTTGCATAGTACTGTTAGCCTTCATGGGCAGGGTGAAGATAGTGGCATGAAGTAAATAATTAAATAATCTAAAATACTTAACAATGACCTTTTTTACTTTTTCTTCTATCCAGCTGTAATACTCTCATAATCATGGAGTCATATTTCGATGGGTTTAAGCCTATGCAGCCGGACTATGAAGTCACTCTTGAACTCGCAAGTGAGGAGACTCAAAAAACTAGAAATGCACAGAATTCTAGGACAGGGTCTTATGGTGTCAGTATTAGAGTACAAGGAATTGATGGGCATCCCTACATAGTTCTAAACAATACAGAAGGATGTTTGTCAGAAAATCCCCTCCCTGGAAAAGAACAGCAGGTCATGTCTCAGTGTGTAAGCAAGGTGGCCACAGACTCCAGTGTTGCTTTTCAGTTGGAGGACAATAATGGTGAACACCCAGAATTTCCTGGAATGCAGCATGTGCCATCTTGTACGCTTAAAAGCCTAAATATAACTAACGTGGATGAAGGGGAAAATGGAATATCAGATTTTAAAGATGGAAAGTCTTCCAATTTGTTGAACTTTCAAAGACATCCTGAACTTCTGCAGCCTTATGATCCTGAAAAAAGTAATTTGAATTTGGATAAATTCCAATCTGCTGTGTGCAGTAAATCTAAATCTTTTGCAGATGAAGATAAAACTGAAGCAAAGCCTTGGACTTCCTCATCTAAAGTAGTCTCCTTACAGAAACCAAATACACACCTTGCAGAGCCAAGCAAACCAAATTCAAAGAAGACACCCTTGAACAGATCAGTAGAAGACCAAAAGAAGCAGCTGTTGAATTGTCCTGGTAGCATGGTCGGCCCCAATCAGGTGTGTGTTTCAGAATTATTTTCATCTGCAGGAGGATCCCATTGTGTTAGTCCCACTGCATATCCAGAGACAAGGAAACCTAGACCAGATGTTCTTCCCTTCCGCCAACAAGATTCAGCTGGGCCAGTATTGGATGACTCGCAGAAGTCATCGTCCTCATCAGCTACTCCCACTTCTGCAAATTCCTTATACAGATTTTTACTTGATGACCAAGAATATGCCATCTATGCAGATAATGTCAACCGTCATGAAAACAGAAGATACATCCCCTTTTTGCCTGGAACTGGCCGTGACATTGACACTGGTTCACTTCAAGGAGTGGATCAACTAATTGAAAAGTTTGATAAAAAAGTTGATCCTCACAGAAGAGGTAGGTCAGGAAAAAGGAATAGAATTAATCCAGGTGATTGGAAAAGATCAAGAAGCGTTGACAGTGGCTTGTCATTAGCGCTTGATATGAGTTCAGATTATTTAGGTGAATTCAGTAAAAACTTGGGTAAGTCAACAGAGCACTTGCTGAGGCCATCTGAAGTTTGCCTTCACAAGCAGTTATCCAGAGATCAAAAGCCACTTTCAAAAGAGATTAAAATTTCTGCTCAAAGTATTGGAAAACTGCGAACGCCTGATAAAGACACACAGAAGAGCAATTTCAATTCTTTGCAATGCCATAAACAAAATGGAGCTGGTGCTGAGAGTTTGATTCAGTCATCTACTCTCCCAAGGCAGAACAAGAGAGAGGAAGTCAGAACAGTAACTTCTACTTTGTTGTTGCCAAAGCGAATTGCAAATCCACCTGATGCAGGAAGCAAGAAGATTTCTGTAAAAACACTTTCATCAATCCCGAATTTGC
Organism: Turnix velox; assembly: GCA_013400935.1. Taxonomy (NCBI): domain Eukaryota; kingdom Metazoa; phylum Chordata; class Aves; order Charadriiformes; family Turnicidae; genus Turnix; species Turnix velox. The sequence goes on along the minus strand of VZTY01024031.1, from coordinate 17,488 downwards.
AGGTAATTTTGAATTTACTCTTTGTGTTTTGCATTTTAGTATACAAAAACATATACATTTACATTCTAGCATAGTAAAACATAGAACTGAAACATATTGTTAAATGTGAGTAAAGTCCCATCACATGCTACTTGCAAATAGAGTTGTTCTGGAGAACAAAATCATAGAGTTGGAAGGGCACTTCAAGGGCCATGTCATGCAATCCCCTGCAGGAGTTATCTGAGCAGGGACATCCTGCACTAGATGAAGTTGCTCAGAGCCTCAGCAAGCCTGATCTTGAGTATCTCCAGGGATGGAGCCGCCACCACTTCTCTGGGCAGACTGTTCCAGTGTGTCACCATCCTCCTCATAGGTAAGAACTTCTTCCTCATGTCTCATCTAACCCTGCCCTGCTCTAGTTTCAAACCCCTGCCCCTTGTCCCATGGCTCCGTGCCCTGGCAAACAACCCCTCCCCAGCTTTCCTGGAGCCCCTTCAGGCACTGGGAGGCTGCTGTGAGATCTCCTCAAAGCCTTCTCTTCTCCAGCCTCAACAGCCCCAGCTCTGTCAACCTATCCTCAGAGCAGAGGTGCTCCAGCGAGGGGATCACCCTGGACCCTCCTCTGGACCCTCTCCAACAGATCTGTGTCCTTCTTGTGCTGAGGTTTCCAGACATGGAGGCAGTTGCAAATACAGAAAATAGAGTCTGTGAAACAGTTAAACTGTTTATTCTTGTATGGGTGAAGGAAGATGGTGGGAACAAAGGTGATTATTGCAAATGATGTTATGATGATTCTTAAAGGCATAGAAGTAGAATGCTGAAATGAATATAATTCCATGAAAAGTTATTTTTTCTTTCACTGTGGAGCATGTTTTCTGCTTGCACTAAACCAAAACTCCAGTGGATCTCTGTAAATTTTAGGTCCCCTATTCACAAATTTTCTCAGAATAGACTGGAACAGGGAACTTTAATTGTACAAGTTGTATTTACTACCCACATTGGATTATATTTGACATTTTATCTTGTCTTTTTAGGCAACTCCCGATCTCTTAAAAGGGCAGCAGGATCTTGCACAGCAAACAAATGAAGAGACTGCTAAACAGATACTTTACAATTATCTTAAGGAAGGGTTAGTAAACATAATTAACTTCTGCAGAGGAGATTGTATTATATTACTGTTTGTTTTCTATTATGTTTAAAGTGTAAAACTGTGAAATCAAAGCTATAACTAAATGAGATGTGTGATTTTTAATACCATACCTCAGCTGAGTCCTTTAAGGCGTTATAGGATGTCAAAATATCCAGGCAATCAGGACTTCATTAGGTATTGTACAGGATTTGATTAAATATCCATGCTACTTGTGAATTAGAATATGTTTTGTCTTTGAAATACTTCTGGGGTTAAACTACGTGTGATACGGAGTTCATGAATAATTCTAATCATGCCTCGTAGGAGTTAAGCTTGTGGATTTTTTAAACCACAATGGAGTGTTATCTCTTAAGGTTTGACAGAAGCTGACTTGTTGCTCTGCATTTAATCTTTTGTCCTCCTGCAGCTCTTTTACATGGTATTTTGAAATGATAACTTACTGAAAGATGAAAGAAGAAAAAAATTAATTAAAATATGCATGATGCATTTCTCTGCATTCCTTGTGTAGCAGGTTCTGGGAGCTGCTGAAGTATTATTTTATGGAGCAGTAGTCAGAACTTGAAAAAACATCATACTAATTACTTGTAATTTCACTGCGCTTGACTAGTATGCATGCTGAATTTCTGTCTGCAGCTGTGGTGTTGTAGGAGAGATGCAATCAAAAAATTCAGCAATTTGGTTTTCGTTCTTGGGGGTGTGGGATTGGGTGTGTGTTAGTAGGTTTTAGTGGTTTTGTGTCAGTAGGTTTTAGTGGTTTTGTGTGCATTTTTTGTGGTTTAGTTGTTTCTTTGGTACTTACTAATTATAAAACATCCATAGTACACATTTTTAGAAGCTTCTCTTTAAAGGTTTTAATGAAATCATAGTTAATTTCAGGCTGTTTAATATTTTTCCTTCATCACCATTTTCAGTAGTTTGGACACTCTGCATTTGTTCTGATGTTAACGAAATATTATTTGATCATATTGTTGCTTGTATTGTCTGTATTTTAGAAGTGCTGATAATGATGATGCAACAAAGAGAAAAGTCAACTTAGTTTTTGAGAAAATTCAGACTTTAAAGTCAAGAGCTGCTGGAAAGACAAAGGTAAACAATTTTTTAAATTGCTTTGGCTTGTTTCGTAGTGATGGGGTGTTCAAAGAGGTCTCAAAAATTCAAATCTCCTCACTAACTTCAGTTGAACTTCATATACTAACATATGGGAAATCTTTTTGTTAACAATTAAAAAGGAATTTTGAGGATTTTGCCATAAGAACTTCAATATTTTGCTTCTACACTTAGGAAGGAGAGGTAAACTTAACATAAACATCAAAAGGTTGCTGGATTGAAGAAAAATTAACACACATAACTAAAAATGACCACTCAGTAAAGTGATGTAAATAGATATGCAAGTGAAGACAGTGGTTTTGTATGTAATTTAGAAAAGCTGTGATGTAGGCTGTTGATTAAAAGGCGTATCATGATAGCAGCATTTGAAGATCTGCTGCATGGTATCTTGTTTTTCAGTTCTAAAGCAAAGTGAAGAAATGTATAGTGCTTGCATGAAAATGATTAAGTGCTTACTTTTGATGATTATTTTATTCTTGGCTGTAATTATTCAAAATAAAAATATAAACACAAGAAACTATTGAAAAAGCATGTTTGAAAATCTTTCTTGACACATGAACATGAATCCACTTGATGTCCATTATGTGTAACTGGTAAAATCTCAGCCCAGTTTGTCCCCATGTATTCATGATTTACTTATAGTCTAGTCATAGTCATCTAGGTTGGAAGGGACCTTTCAGATCATCAAGTCCAACCATCAGCCCAACTCTTGCAAGCTACATACCTAGACAGGGACTTGAACCCTTGATCCTCAGATTAGGAGTCTGGTGCTTAATTTGAATTTTTCTTAGGTTTATGGGTTTTTTTGTATTTTTGGCAACATGCCTTGAGAGATTACCAGGAAGCTAAATGAAAACAAAATCATGGTTCATTTAAAAATGTTAGCATTGCTTGATCTGTGTGAGAAGTCTCTGGTGAGCTTGGGCAGTTGATGCTGCATTTTTCAGCCTTGCTTTAGATTTTGAAAAACAATTGTCAAATAACATCATGGCTTTGTGCAAATATACATCTCTATTTAATTGTAGGCTTCAGAATCTTCAGCTGAAGTAAAAGCATTGATGGAACAAAAGGCAGAGCTTGAAAGGAAAGTAGAAGAATTAGAGAAAAAACTGGACCTAGAAATTTGGGTATGACATTTGGTTGTTATAAAGCATTTGTCTATTTCAAATACGCTTTTCTAACGAAGTGACAACTGGTCAGCCATCTGAATTTTTTTGTATTGTTTTAATCGAGACATGTTTGTGCTTTTACAGGAGACCTTTTAAGTATCATTGTGCATAGCATAGTTACTCTCTTTAAGAAATTTTTCTTCTTAATATTTCAGGAATTTGAAGGTATGAATAAAATAATTAGTTATACACTCATAAAATTTATTGGATATCTTCAGAGGTAAATGTTAATCTATTGACTGCATTGATGCGTGTGGTGAGTGAAAGGCAAACTGTAAAACTCATTAGCTGCTGTTTACTAATTACAACATTATTTTTGTGGTGCTGAATTCAAATTATTTAATTACAACCATACTCTGAAGACATGAGAAGGACAGCTTGGCTTCTTTTGGTTTGCATTTAGAGCATATGAGAAGAATTAACTTACTTGAAACTGATTAGATAGTCCTAGAGAGTTTTCAGTTCTCATGTTTATAATGAAAATTGAAAAGTGGAGCTGTGTGCTTTAATAATTGTTCAAAGATTTTAATAAATAATTAAGCATTTCTACATGTGAAAAATACCAATACGCAACCTATTGTATAATAAAAAGCAGCGTTTAATTTATTTATGCTTAGTCTATTATCTTGCCTAACTTCTGGTGTACAAAATTTAGAATCAACAGAATTGCAAAGAAGAGAGAGATGCTACACGAGCAATTCTGACAGATCTTCAGTTGCAACTTGATGAAAGTAGATGTGAAAATGAGGCCTTAAAAAAGCAGCTGGAAGAAAATGAGAAGGAATTCAGAGCAAACTTAGAGGAGTGAGTTATTTCTAGAAAAATTATTCATTGGAGTTTGTACCATTTTTTAAACCTTTCTGTGTATTAATAGTATCAGACAGAGTGAAATTTGTTATTGTAGGAAATGTTTCTGTCGTTTAAAAATGGCATTTTTTAGAATATTTGTAAGGAAAAGAAAAACTGCTGAATTTTCAGTCTTCTTCCTAGTGCAAATTGCTTTTAATATTTCATGGTCATAATACACAATTCAAGTCTTTGAAATATGGAGACATTTGAGTGCTTTAGTCAAGAATATAGTACCAAGTTTAAATCAATGCAACTTTCCAATTAAATATCTGGTTAAGAGTTCTCATTTTTACCCCTGATGTTTCAATTTTCTGCCTCATTGTATCCTCCTTCCTTGTGGGGAACATGGGAATAGGTAATTGTACCTTTAAAGTAGTCAAAAGAACAAATTAAAAATCCTGTCTCATTTTTCCTGATGAGGCTTTTTCAAGTGAAGATGGAGCACGAGCAAAACCAGAATGAGATCAGAGATCTTCAAGACCAGCTGTCTGAGATGCATGATGAACTGGATAATGCTAAACATACTGATGATGGGGAGAAAGAGGTTCTAATTGAGGTTAGTCATAAAGTACCTGAAGAATGATTAAAAAATCAAAAGAATTGCATAAAAAGTGGGAACCAATATACAAGCAGAAGAATACATAGTTTAGCTCTACCTGCACTATCAATCTGAAAAAATATACCATTCTTAGTGCATTAGCTAAGTACCGTCGTTTTATAGAACAGGAGGACAATTAACAAAATGGTTGAGGGACAGCTCATTTACCCAGCTACTAATCTCAGTTGTAATAATTAAATAGGAGTTCTGCACAGAAAAGGGAAGATCAGTTTAAAGGAGGTTTGTGTATAAGCTAGATGTGATTCAACTAGGAAAAGAACTTGCGAAATTGGTCTCTCAATTGTTGGTCCCCTATTAGTGGGAACAAAGAGAGAAATTATGCAGTCTGAAGAAGAGTTTCTGTCACCTTGGGATGGGAGAGCCTGGTTAGCGTAATGATGAAATAGGGCACACTGCTTAAAATTGTATAAGAGTATCAGTGCATAATGGTTGAAGAGGAAGATGAGAATTCAGAATGACCAGTTCATTTCTTTTAATCCTTGTACAAAGAACTAGCTGAAGAAATGGAAGCTCGAAGTTAAAATGTGAAACAGGGAGCAAAAGCATAGATAGCAGATCTCAGGAATATTAACGATGCTTGATACAAAACATGCTGAGTATAGAAACTACCTTGTTTTATGCAGATGAGATTTGATTTCTCAAGTTACTGGCATAAATCTCAGGCACTACAAATGAAATTTTTTCATGAGTAGGGGCTGTCTGGGATGACAGTGATAGTATTGAAGAACTTAAATCTAAATGGAGGAGTGAGTCAAGCACATTTTATGTAAAGTTGCTGTGAAGGAGGTAGTGATTGCTTTTTCTGTGTTGTGTGGGGATAGAGGAAGAAATAAGAAATTCAGATATTGAGATCTGAAGTAAATGTTGGAAAATATTTTCTATCACTATAGATAAATAGTGGACTATGGCTATTTGTATGGTAGTAGAGTGCCTCTTATTGTAGGGTTTCAGGGACAGAACAGTGAATGTGTGTCAGGAATGGTTTAGATGTGCTCATCCTCCTTTGCTGCAGGAGAAGTTTCTATTCTTTTTGGAAGTGCAAATGTTCACAGCTTGAGAAATACAAACCCTCCCTCAAAGTGTTAAAGACTAGGCTGGATGAGGCATTGAGCAACCTGGTCTAGTGGGAGGTGTCCCTGCATATGGCAGGGGAGTTGGAACTGGATGATCTTTAAGGTCTCTTCCAACCCAAACCATTCTTTAATTCTATGAATTGGACAATTTTTGAAGCTGTGTTGTTTTCGTTGTTGCAAATTTGTATCTTGAGTGTAGCCCCGAAGAGAAGGATTTGGGGGTGTCAGTGGATGACAAACTCAACATGAGCTACCAGTGTGCACTTGCAGCCAAGAAGGTGAACCAAATCCTGGGTTGGATCAAGAGAACTTTGACCAGCAGGTCAAGAGAGGTGGTTTTGCTCCTCTACTGTGCTCTGTTGAGGCCCCACTGGAGTATTGTGTCCAGTTTTGGAATCCTCAACATAAGAAGCTCATTGAGCTATTGGAGCTGGTCCAGAGGAGGGCCATGAAGATGATCAAAGGGCTGGAGCAACTGCTTTATAAGGACAGGCTGAAGGAGTTGGGTTTGTTCAGCTTGGTGAAGAGAAGGCTCGGGGGAGACCTCATAGTAACTTATCCATACCTGAAGGGGTCCTACAGAAAGGCAGGGATAGGACATCTTAATAGGATGTGTGATGGAATATCTAGGAATAATGGATGTAAATTGGAAGAGGGTAGATTCAGGCTAGATATAAGAAAGAAATTATTTACAGTGAGGGTGGTGACACACTGGAACAGGTTGCCCAAAGAGGTTGTGTACGACCCCTCTCTGGAGGTGCTTAAGGCCAGGCTGGACAAGGCACTGAGCAGCCTGATGTAGTGGGAGGTGTCCCTGCATATGGCAGGGGGTTTGGAATTAGATGTTCTTTAAGGTCCCTTCCAGCCCAAACTGCTCTATGATTCTATATTTATTCTTCACATTCACTATGAAGAATATGAAGAGATGACTATTCACTAGTCATTTCCTTCACAGCAATTTGAACAGGGGAAAATGTGGGAGGAGGAGAAAGGGTGTAAAGGCATGGACTGAGTTGGAAAGCATTTGTTTAGTCTTCAGCCCTTGCAGAACTAACTTTATTTCTAGCAGAAAAGACAACAAGGAATTACCAATGGGGTCACTTCTTTTGCAGAGTGGTAAATAAATGGTTCCTGTCTGCCTCTTTGCTGCAGAAGGTAGAACTGAGAGTTGTTAAATTGCAATTTTAATTTGACTCCTACTTAATTTACAGGCAATATATACTGTCAAATTTTTTATCATAATTTTGCAGTGTCAGATATGTTGACCCATTAGGTAAAGCACCATGTATGTATTACACTTCTAATAAGCTTAGAGTTTATTCAATTTATAGCTTACTTTAAAAGCAGCAAAAAATGTTATCCATTCAAAATGAAGTTGGCCTTGAAGAACTTAAATTTAGATGCTTTGCTTCTCTGAGTCACAAACAATATCTGTTTGATCTATTTGTCATGTGCAATTGTGCTTAATTTTTAGGAGCTGGTGCAAATGAAGCAGCATCTGCAAGAAGTATTAATAGCAAAAGATCAACAAGAAGAGATTTTGAGAAAGAGAGAGAGAGAACTTACAGCTTTAAAAGGAGCACTAAAAGAAGAAGTATCCAGCCATGACATGGAGATGGATAGACTTAAAGCCCAGCATGATAAAGAACTGCTCGATCTACAACAGAGCTTGGAGAAAGCAACAGAGGTGAAACAAGTGATTATGGTTAATCCCTATAGGAAAAAGCATATACCGCACGTATTCCCATTTTTCAGACACTAATACTTTCTCAGCAAAATAAATTGGTAGATTTGGTCTAGTTGATTCTTAGCTGTTGATAATGAGTTTTATTTCATACACTTGGATGTTTTGATTGTTTACTTTAGTTGGAGTTGTGGCTGTACTACAGAGATCTATTTGCTTGTCTTGGGTTAAATGGACTTTTGGCTTCAACTGAACTTTGAGGATGACCTGGAAAGTCAGTGATGCTGTTGACGTTACAGTTTTGGAGCTTCTGCATTTCTCCACATTTTTTTGCAGCCCATTTTTATTATCCTCAGCTCCTCGTGTCACCTCCTGTTCCTTGTTTACATTGTTCCACCTTGGCCTTTGAACTACTTAGTGCTAGGATTTTTAATTTTTATTTTATCCATTTATCCTCCGTGTTCAAATGAGTGCCAGCAGAAGGAGAACAGCAAAGAGTGGGTGACTGGAAGCAGGCAGGAGGGAAATGTTATCAGGAAGTCTCTCTGAGGGAGGCACTAGGAAGAGTTTTAAGCTGTGCGTAAGTGTTAGTGTTCTCCAAAAAATGTCCTTTGTTAAATTGTCTGTGCAGTTGAGACAGCTAGGAATTAATGAAAAGATGTTTTTTTTAAGGTAACAGCACACTGCCAGTTATTAGTATCTTTCCATATCTCTTTATTCTATTTCTGCTGAATATTTGAGAACATGTGCAAAGTCAAATTGCCTTGTAAGTCAGTGTTAGTCAAACCTGTAGCCTTTGGTTTTGCCCTTTGAAGTGTCCCTGCTAATTTATTTCTTTTGCTCATGGAACACTGGTGTTGGGTGGATTACTGTTATCCTGGTAGTCATGACCAAAAACATAATGTAGGCGTGCATTGAAATTAAGCTTGAAGCAAGTTTCCCTATTTTTTTCTGAGCAAAACAGAACACATGGAAGATGCTGAATAGATATTGTATGACTGAGCACTGATAACATAGTATTCTTTTAAAAGAATGTTTTAAAATGTGTGATTTTCTTTAGTGCTTGCAAAAGTTCATGCAGCCTTGGACTTCTACTTGAGATTGTTTTGCTTAGTTAAAGTGTTATTTCTCTTTGTTTACATCATCATGAAGATATTTGACCCATTTAAGTTGTTTGCAATTAATTTTTTTCTTTGAGAGAAAAGTAGAGCTTTTGAATTATCATTTTTTTATTATACGGTAATTGCAGTGACAGCTTAACCTCAGTGAACCATCTTTCAAAGTTACTGCATGGTAATTTACTGTATTTCAATTATGGAACTGTAATTACGACTGACAAGAGATGAAAGAGTAGTCTGTTTGGCATTACAATAACAGTCTGGGAAATTGCTCTGAGTAGGTTGCTGTGGCTTAGGATAGTTATAAATAGCATTTATTTGCATGACATAGTCTATCTAATAGTAAATTTAATAAGAGGTTCAAAAGGGAAAATTAATGAATTAATGTTGCTTTAGTCACTAGTTCTTGTCTTCCATTCTACTTCAAGTGATTTTTGTTGATTTTATTTTAAGTTAAATTTGTATTATTTGTATTGGAAGGTGGGGTTTTTTTGTCTTTTTTTTTTTCTAATCTGGCTAGTATTAGTACTCTTAATGATTTGATTTTGAAGCCTAGTATTATGACTGTGTCTGCTGGCCGGATTAAGTTGTTGAGTTTGATACATCAACTGTAAGAAAAATATCATCAGTCTCTGCAGGTAGTTAACTGTGTGCTCTGCTGTGGTCTTAGGTGTGGTATTAATATTGGCCTTAGTAATGTGGAGTACCCAACAGTGTGTGTGGAAATAATGTTTTATGCAATTGAGGCTGCTTGGCCTGTTCAATAATTTTTAAAATGTTATTGCAGTCTGGAAAGGTTTGTATTGGATGGTGGGAAACAATAATTTTACATCAAATATTAGTAGAAAGGGCTGTTCTGTTGCATTTGGTGAAAAAAAAAAAGATGTGTAAATGATGTAATAGTGATCATACAGACAATGTTAGTACTGATGTTTGATAGATCAGGGTTTATTGGAGCCTGTATGTATAAAGTTGCTAGTTTTTATGTTGCTTCTGTATAAACTGTTAAACTCGTATTCGGTGTTGTGTGTTAGGCTGAAAGAAGTTTTTGCAGGGAGAAAGGAAGTTATTTTTGTGGCTGTGTTAGAAGGATTTTTCAGCAGCTGGAGACTTCAGATTGGTTGGTAATTAATGCTGGGTGTAATTAGAACACCACAGAACTGTTTTGAAAGCATGATAGAAATGTATTCTGGGTTATCTGACAGAGTTATCAAAGCAGAGTTACTTCGTTATGTGTTACTCTGTTCTCAGGCTCATTGATAAATTGTTTGGTTGGGGTTTTCTTGCTTGTTTTTTGAAATGGAGATTGTTAGATAAAGCCACAGTTATTAAAATATTAATTTCCTTTGCTATAGTTTACCTTTTAAACTCATTTTTCTAATATATATTTTGTCTGTGGTGGTCATGAGATGTCTGTGATTGTTCTTAACTTCATTGCTTAGACCAGACTATTTCCATTAACAATAGTAAAAGTTACTCTTCTATGACATCCCTATGTAGGGTAATAATTACCTTAAATGTAACAATAAATGTATTTCTATATAATAAGGCTTTTATCTGTCACCTGCAGTGCTAAAGCAGAAATTAATATGAATTCCCTCCTGGTTTTAATGAAGTACCAAAGTTTATATTGTTTAATCCCACCCTAACAACCCAACAGAACAGAACTGTACTATTTAACTGTGGGTGCTCTCTCACTGTAGGTGAAGTGCTACTGTTTCAGTCAAATTTGGAAAGAGTTTCTGAAAAGTAATACCATAGTTAGAAGGTTGTAGAAAATGGCAGCCAGTACTGTTCAAATTCCACTGCAATCCTGTCATCTTGGGAGCATGGTTGCAAACTGCAGAGTGCACCAATCTCTCTGATTTTGAGAAGCAGTGTGCACAAATCTTGTTTGGAGGAAGCTATACTACCACATTATGAAGAGACTTACCTAATACTGACCCATGGAGCTGTGCAAAACTATGCTGGGTGAGGATCAGGACTCGGAGTCACAGGACCTGAATTTTCTAAATTGACAAAGGGATGGATGCCCCCTCCCTGGAGGTGTTTAAGGCCAGACTGGATGAGGCATTGAGCAACCTGGTCTAGTGGGAGGTGTCCCTGCTCATGGAAGGCGGGTTGGAACTAGATGATCTTTAAGGTCCCTTCCAACCCAAACCATTCTATGATTCTATGACCTTGACTGATTTATTCAGGGCTCATCATACTTCTGACCTAAGGTTTTATTTTAGTTTAAGAAAACTAATGCCCACTAAGGTGGGCTTTTTTGTGGTCCAAGTTAGTGTTTCCTCTTTGTTGACTTGCTTCCTACTGCCCACCGTTTACTTCTCTGCTCTGTGGAGCTATGAAGACAGATGGAGTGGGTCAAGGAGCGGAATGGTGCACAGCATGGCACTGGAAGGAAGGCTGCAGGCACTCCTTAAATAGGCATTACTGGAAACACATTTAAGAAGTTTATGAAAAACCTGGGAGTCAGATTTGATCTGTTTTGCTCTAAGTGTCCATTGTGTGAATGGAAAGGAAGTTGTTTGGTAATACTATCATGCATGTTTTTAGGTACCCATAAAAATAAAATACCAAACAAAGTATGGAATATTGTCTGTGCTGTTAACAAGAATACTGAGCGTGCCTTTAAAGTGCACTAAAGATGTAACGTGACTTTGTCTTTGGTACTACAAGCAATCTTTTAAAATTCCAGTTCCCTCCATTTATTTGGTGGAATATGTATGTGTTTGAATGCGGACTTTACCATGAAACTTCAGCAGAGTGATTTTTATACTGGATAAGAGGCAAGAAAGCTCTTGAGCTGTGTGAAGGTCCATTTGAGTTGGATTTCACTGCATCTGAGCAAGAGAATATGCAAGCTATCTGTTTTATCTCTACAGATAAAACAGTTCAGCAGGACTGCATCTGGGTTGGGAAGGGGGTTTGTTCCTGAGTCGTCTTTTGTTTTCTTTCTTGTCTTATGGAGGTGTATGTTTGTGTATGTGTGGAAAGTGTTTCACTATGCAAGTCCGTTCAGAACATAGTACAGTGTGAGCACAGAAGTAGTTAATATTTTACTCTAGTCTTTGCAGCAACTGCTGACCTTGAAAGAACTGTTAGTTTAAGCCAGTCTGAGCATGTCATGGTACATAGTTAGGGGGATAATATGACATTGATATAGCTACTGCTTGAGAAGTTAACACTTCCCTAGCTCTGGATTTTGTAACTAGATGGATGTTAGGTCAAGCCTTTATTTGTAAATCTATTTAATATGCTCTTAGGGAAAAAAAAAAACACCCCAAACCTGTAAATTTATAAATTCTCAATTAAAAAATGTAGATATTCAATATTATTTTTACAACTCTCGAATGAAAACCTAAATAATTTTCTGATACTTTGCTGTTCTGATCAATGAAAATGGCCATGCAAGAATATAAGCCTTGTCTCTAAACTGTCATGAGTGAGTGATTTTTAATCAATTAATAGAATGGGTCTGGATGAATTGGAAAGAAAGTGAGATGCAGCGTATTTCGCTAAGAGAGAGAAAACCACTGGCCCTTTTCATAGGTAACTCATGATGATGAACTGCATCTATGCAGAGATGATGGGAAGAGTAAAAGTAGCGAGGTAAGACAGTAAAATAGTAAGCAAAGCAGTGCAGTCTCTTTTCAAGAAGCTTGGATGTTTTATGCTGGGGTGGGGAGTTGGTAGCCATTGCTTCTAAGGAGTTTTTGAATTTCTTCTTCAGAATTACAAGAATTTATTACACGTTCTGTCCAAGGCTACTGTGTCATTCAACCCCAGGCTTCCAGCTGCTTTGAGAAACAGTGTCTGAAGTTGGAAGAATTGCCTCAACGTAGACAGTTAACAAAAATACTGGAACAACAAACAGAAGTAAAGACCTGTTATTGGCATTCATGAGCTTTGAAAACTAGTTGACTATCCTTCCATAATACTGTTTTCAGAAGCTCTCTTTGCTGAAGAACTAATAGGGATTACAATTAAAGGGCTGTCTCTATGCTGAGAATCAGTGTTTGTCATTTTTCCTTGAGTGTCAGTCTTTGGGTGTAGGTTGTATTTATTTTTCTTTCTTTGGAAATCATCTGCATGTTACTGAGGAAAACTGGTGTCTAGTTTAAACTTCATTTGTTTATATACACAAAGGAGAGGAAAAGACAGCAGAAAAGGATTTGCTATCTCTTTCACTGCTGCCTCCCGAGGGTGTGTGAAGGAACGAGGTAGATCTGAATCTCTGAAGCCATGGGAGACTTTTTACACCTAGTTCAAGAAGTTTAACAACCTAAAAAGGTGGCCCATGAGACTTCAGAGTTCGTTTTAGCAGGCAGTATCCTCCTTGTTACCTTATGTATCCTACACCAGAATTAAGTGAGCAGTGACACCGTTCCCTTTTTTTTCAGAAGATTTTGGGAGATTTTCATGTAGTTTGCTTTGACTCCACAACTACAAGAAGACTATTCGAAAGTGTGTTACATTCATTTAAAAAAAATTTCTATTTGTGCTCTAGCTCATTTGGAATGGAGATTTATTCTGTACATTTGTACTTAAAAGTGTGGCAATTAAATAACATACAGTTAATTGATTGAGTTAACTTTTACAAGCTCAACTTGATTCTGAGAGGCTTTGAGAAAATCTGGCTGAGTTGTGGCAAATAAGCACAGAATCTAGCCAGAATTTAACAATACTATTAAACTGTGAATGAGATCCTTAGCTCCCCCTCGCATCAGCTCTTCCTGTGTTTTGTAAAAGGACTATGAAGGTCCCTGCCAGAGGGGAATTACACTAGCTGAATCACTGAAGGCATCCCAAACCATGTTTTAATGATCAGTTACACAACGCTCTCATGTCTTTGCCAGTGCTGAGGGTGTGGTAAAGAAAAAAAGGTGTGGAGCCATAGAACATTTTCTGCATTCCTGTCCAAGAGGTTTTTTTGCTTTATTCCTGTTGAAGTAGAATATTTCGTTTGCATCTCAAGGACCCTGTTTGTGTGTTCCATCCAGTTTCTGTCAGCTCTCGCTAGAATGGGTGGTTTTGTTCTAACTGAGCTTCATCTCTGATACTTTAATCTATTCACTGCTCGCACCAATATTGAAAGGAGAAGAGGATATAAAAATATTTGCTTTACTGAAATTTCTACAACAGAGGAGTTGGAACAATACTTATTGTTCTACTTAATCTTGACTAATTTTGAAACACTTTATTATTATTATTATTTTATTATTTCTATATGCAGTGACACAAACCCAGACTATTTGACTCATTTCTGATTAGGCCAAACTACTGACGGGGAGGATGAGAAGTGAGGGAAGTGAATTTCACTGCTCAAGTTCTCATATGGAGAATAACTTCCTTATGCCCAAAGCTGAAAAGTAACTGCTGCATGCACATGAACTCAGCAGCTGTCTGTGCTGTATGGGAACATATAAGCAGACACAGGTACAACACTAGGTAAAACTTCATAGATTGGGTGCATGTATCAAATCAGGCAGTACACATGTGTATGTGTGTGTATTCTCTTGCTTTACTCTCATCCATCTGTTATGACTTAAAAATAGCTTTGTACTCACTTAAACACAATATTGAGCTGTTGGAACTGGTCCAGAGGAGAGCCACAAAAAAGGGCTAGAACAGCTCCCTTATGAGGACAGGCTGAAGGAGTTGGGGTTCTTGAGAAGAGAAGGCTCAGGGGGGACCTCATAATAGTTTCTCAGTACCTTAAGAGGGCCTACAGAAAGGCTGGGGTAGGATTTTTTAATAGGACATGTGATGGAAGGACTAGGAATAATGGATGTAAATTGGAAGAGGGGAGATTTAGGCTAGATAGAAGAAAGAAATTATTTCCTGTGAGGGTGGTGGGACGCTGGAACAGTTGTGGATGCCACCTTTCTGGAGGTGTTTAAGGCCAGGCTGGATGAGGCAATGAGCAACCTGGTCTGTTGGGAGGAGTGCCTGCCAATAGCAGGGGGATTGGAACTAGATGATCTTTGAGGTCCTTTCCAACCCAAACTATTCTATGATTCTATGAACCTATTATTTCATATAATATTTCATCTACCAGTGTCTTTCAGACTTTAGTCTATTCCTTCACTCAGTACATACTCTTGAAAACTTCATATGAAGAAAGAATTTTATTGATTATTTCACAGACTTGAATTTCTTTTCACAGCATAGCTGCAAGCTCATGTTATTCCCCACAGTAAGTCTAACAAAATAAAGGGCAGAGATATTATTGTCTAAAGTATACTTTAGTTGTGCATGTCCAAACTGAAGTACCTGAGTTAACCTAAGATTAACTATTATATAGTCCTTGAGATGTCCAGGGAACAATTCTTGCTGACATCAGTGTGCTAAGGGCTTTAGAAACCAAATGCCAGTGTCTGAAGTTTAATGTGATAAAATTTGAGAAAGCATATTATTTATTAAAAAATAATAGATGGTCTGAGTGCATTTAAGAAGTCTGCAAGGATGTAGGTATTAAGACAAAAGTATTATTCCTTCATATATTGAAGACATGAAAATATAAAGATGAAACAGGCTAAAATCATGGGGAATAGAAGGCCCTGAATGATGGACTGAAGACAGATTGGAAGAAGAGACAAAACAAATACAGGCAAACAATGTAACAATGAGGACACTATAAGGCTTTTACTGTAAATAAATCCCATCCATATAATATTGTAAAAACTTGCTAATGGAGACATTATGTTTTAGTAAATCAAGAGAGAGTAAACTGAAATAAATATGTTTTAAAGGGGAGAAACTGCTGTCTTGGAATTGGGATATGTTAATTTTAAGATCCAAAGACATGTTGGTTTTAAGATCAAGCGCTTCAATGGATGATACCGGCTTTAGATTTTGTCCCCTTTTTTTTGACGCGGTTTGATGTTTTTTGGTGTGGTTGGTTTATTTTGGCGGGTTTTTTTATATGGTAAATGTGTCTGAATATATAGAATTTCCCTCCAGCTTTTGTTTTCAAGTATCTTGCACAACCAGTTTTGTCTGTTATCTTCTAAATGTGTCTTTATATACATAATCCCTGTACAGCTCTCTCAAAGTGATCTGCAATTCTGTGAACTAAAGATCATGTTACATTAACAACATGTATGTTAATGTTATGTAGCTTAAGTCATTACTTCATGACCTTTACACAGTTCTGTTACCATGCCTTAAATTTATATAAGCTTAATCCTATTGTTTGCCAAAAACATTACCTGCCTGCAGCAATTTAAAGTGTTTATGAATGGGGTACTGACAGGAGTCATGCTTTGATGTAACGTCATTAAACCATGAGGACCTTTGTTAACCCAGACTGTTTTAGCACAGCAACATTACAAATAAGTCACATATGGGATGAAAGCTCTGTCCAAAGCACAATCCTTGTGTGTGACTTCTCCCTCTCTGGCTTTTTTCCTCATATGTACTGACAAGCCCCGTAGTGTTCAGTTCCACTTTCATCCTCATTACTCCAACAGCTCTAATTCCATGCTTTTGCAGTTTTCAACTCCTGTTTTTTGAACATGTGAGCCAGCTGCTGAATTTTAAGTGGCAGCTGTGCCTTCTTGTTTATGTAGATGGAACCAAAACCAACGAGGTTAATGCTGTCTGTTAACAGATCCCATCTGATGTACAGTTTAAAGTATCTATGGTATTGAGTTTTAACTTTTGAAATGCAATAATTGGTATTCAGAGTTTACTAGTATACATACTAATTTCTTATTAATTTCAGTATAGTGGTTTTCATGTGCCCTACTGGAATGTTTTTTTAAGGGAATTCTATTAGGTTATAGTGGGCCATGTCTGAGGGTGGATGATATACACTCTGTGAGTAATAATGCCTTCTAGGTTTGAGTGGTTGGTTACATGCAGTGTCTGTGTAGTGGGGTTCCATACTATTTAGGGAGTTCATAGAGTTCCACAGCTTTAGCAGTGTTTCTATGTGATTTGATAGCTGCTGGCATGAACTTCATGTAACCATTCAATATTTGAACAAGGATGTCTCTCCAGAGGGTTCTCCCATAACGGTGTAGCTACAAGTTCTTTAAGAACTGCATTTCAGTGCTTGTTTCCTTTGCATGTCCTTTCCAATGATGCCTTGGGTCTTTTCTATTATGTTTACCTGTCTTCCCAAGAGAAGAGCTGGAGGAGTAGTAGAAGATTATGCAATAAGACTGTCAGTGGAGAATAGGAGCAGGCAAAAGGCACAGTGGTTTTTGGTACCTGAACTTTCTGTGGTGATGTGCTGCAGGGTATATTGTGTATTGTCAAAAGCTATTTACAATCCAGTGGAGAGCTCAATATACAATTCTTGTCATGCTGGGGATACATATAGGGGGATTTTTCTATCTAAACCCAGACATATAGTATCATAGAATAGTTTGAGTTGGACCCCCTCAAGTACTGAAAAGTTACTATAAGGGCCCCCCCCGAGCCTTATCTTCTTCAGGCTGAACAACTCCAACTCCT
>VZTY01024024.1:1697-16992 GCA_013400935.1 Turnix velox | reverse complement strand
CTATGATTCTCTGATTCTACAAAGACACTTCTGAGTGGTCCCAACATGGGCATCACAATCTTCCTGATGAAAACAGCAGGATGTCATCAACTTGTGGTCTCCTGCTGCCTCCTCCATCCTGCTGGGGGGACATTGTAGCAGTCAGACCTGGGATGTAAAGGAACACTGGAGGAATGATAACACCAGAGGTGTGAATGCTTCTATGTAGCTGTTTCAACTGCTTTATTAATGAATCCTCATTGTGCTAATTGGATAGCTTGGACTACTAGACTGTTAAAACACTTTTTCATCTAGGAATATTTTTTTTTCTTAAATATATGCTCTTCCCTTTGTCCCATAATAGGGTTTTGTCTGCATTGCTATGTTTTTTTATCAGAATTGGAGGCTTGCCGCTCTGCAGTGCATCCTGTCTGAGCAGAGAGACATCTAAACCAGGGCAGACAAATCTCACTCCAAAAGTCCCTGTTTCTCCTGATTATAAAGAGCCTCAAGAGAGCTGGCTCAGAAGGTGATGTTTTCACTCAGGTGGGAGAGGTTAGCTGAGATAAATCCCTAGGTGAGTGAATGAATTTTCACTTGGACTTCAGGAGAGATGTTAAGAACGCTCTGGGGAACCTTTCCTGATGGAAGTGTCATTATATACAGCATCTTGGAGTGCAGATAACCCCTATGCTTCATTGTTCTCTTGACCTTAAGTACCACAGAAAATATCTTTGTCCATTTTGGGAGCCTCTGCTGGCAATCTGCAAATGGCCACACATGCTTCTAGCAGGGTGAAATACAGTGGGGAAAGAAGTAAAACCAGATCCATCTACCATGTCCCCAGTAGAGCTTTTTGCCTGCTTCTTCGGGAATCCCATATCTTGTGAGTGAGAAGGATCTAAAAGTTCTTAATATCCACTGAAAATTTATGTGAAACTCATGAGTGTATCATTTGTCATCAAGCCAGCCCTCTTCACCCTTTTCAGACCATGTCATAAAGCCAGACCCTGCAGAGAAGGTGTATGCAAGGGTGCATTTCTTAAGGGAGAAGCTCCTTTGGGTTTGGGTTTGGGTTTTTTTTTTCTTTCTTTTTTTTAGACGATTCCTGTCTCTCGGAACCAGAAGGTCTGACAAGAAGGACACTGATTTTTAAGAAGGACCTTGAGTTGCTGGAGCAGGTCCAGAGGAGGTTCATGAAGATAATCAGAGTGCTGGAGCACCTTCTTTATGAGGACAGGCTGAAGGAGTTGGGGTTGTTGAGCCTGGAGAAGAAAAGGCTCAGGGGGGACCTCATAGTAGCTTCTCAATACCTGAAGGGGGCTACAGAAAGGCTGGGGTAGGACTTTTGAATAGGATATGTGATGGAAGGACTAGGAATAATGGATGTAAATTGGAAGAGGGGAGGTTTAAGCTGGAGATAAGAAGGAAATTCTTTACAGTGAGAGTGGTGAGACACTGGAAGAGGCTTCCCAGAGAGGTTGTGGATGCTCCCTCAATCCCTGGAGGTGTTTAAGACCAGGCTGGATGAGGCACTGAGCAACCTGGTCTAGTGGAAGGTGTCCCTGCCCATGGCAGGGGGGTTGGAACTAGATGATCTTTGAGGTTTCTTCCAACCCAAACCATTCTATGATTCTATGTCTAAGGTATCTAAAAGAAGTGATGATAATGTGAAAGGTCATATCTTCTATTCTCCATGTGATAGAGAAATCTAAACTTTCTCCAGAATGAGAACAGCAGTTGTAAAGAGAGAAACTAAGTACTGAGTTTAGTTGAACCATAATTAACTTGTGGAAAACACCTCAGCATGTAAAGAAGACCATGAATTTATGTATTGATGAAAGACTAGACTGGGAAGGAGAAGAATAGGAGTTTGTTTTGGTTGGAAAAGTATAGGAGACAGAACCCTTCATGACTCAAATCAAGGATGAGGCAGAAAATTCTTTGATTTGGGAACTTCTTCTGCCTCAGTATTTCTCTGTTGAAAGCACCTTTAGGGTGAAGCAATCAGACATAGGTATAGATTTATTTTTCACATTCCTGATAGCTATTATTTTAAAGAGTGAGCAAGAAAGGGAAGCACATTCACAAAGTGATTCCATTGAAATAAAACCAGCAGAATTAGCAGAAGGGGGAAAGACAGTCTCCATGACAACCACCTTCATCACCAATACCACCATCACTGTGAAAACACAGAGAAATTGAGTTATTTGGGATGTGTGACCCTCTCCATGTCTGGGGGAAAGGGTGTCTATTCAGGAAACAGACCAAGAGCGCTACCAGTGAGAGTTCCTGTGTGACCTGCTCTAGGTGTTCCTGCTCCACTAGGGGGATTGGACTAGATGATCTCTTGAGGTCACTTCCAATCCCTGTTTTTTCTGTGATTCTGTGTGAATAAAGTATTCTGACACAGCCAGCTCAACTTTTGGTTGGTGAGGTGGAAAAGATTAATCTGGGTCTGGTGAGGTGTGTGTTCATGCTGCTCAACTGGCACTGAGGAGTTATGCATGTGTCTGTGTATGTTATGCATGTGACTCTGGTGGAGTCTCCTTCTCTGGAGACATTTAAAACCCACCTGGATGCCTCCCTGTGTGACCTGCTCTAGGTGTTCCTGCTCCAGCAGGGGGATTGGACCTGATGATCTCTTGAGGTGCCTTCCAATCCCTGATATTCTGTGATTTTGTGTGTGATTCTGTGATCTCCCCAGGAAATGCTCTTAACTGTGTAATGCTCAGTGATGTAGAACTCATCCTCCATGTCTGTTGTCTAGTGGGGTGTTGACTTCTGTCTGTTGCCTCAGCATTCATCCTGCACCCAGTACTGAGGCCCCAACTAGATGTATAATGATTAAAAATGCCCCAAGTACCACCATGGCCAAATGGCCATTTGCTGACCCCTCTGAGGGGGTCAGATGCTGAATTTTTGCCTTCTATCTGTGAAGCTGCTGGAAAGTACACAGCCCCAGTCTCTTAATCATACAATAGTTTGGGTTGGAAGGGATCTTCAAGATCATCTAGTTGCAACCTCCCAGCCATGGGTTGGGACACCTCTCAATAGATCAGGTTGCTCAATGCCTCATCCAGCCTGGCCTTAAACACCTCCAGGGATTGAGGGGGCATCCACAACCTCTCTGGGCAACCTCTTCCAGTGTCTCACCACCCTCACCATAAAGAATTTCTTTCTTATTTCCAGCCTGAATCTTACCTCTTCCAATTTACATCCATTACTCCTAGTCCTGCCATCCTGTACCCCATGAAAAAGTCCTACCCCTGCCTTTCTGTAGCCCCCTTCAGATATTGAGAAGCTCCTAAGAGTTCCCCCCTGAGCCTTCTCTTCTCCAGGCTGAACAACCCCAACTCTTCAGCCTGCCCTCATAATGAGCATTATCCAAAGGGGTTTCAATCAAAATAATTCCCGGGAGGTTAATAAATCCACAGCAAAACCTGCAGGGCTGAAGTAAATCATTTTCTGTGTATTGTTGAAATGTCATTGTTTTACTGCCATATAAACATATATATTAAAGGGGGGAGAGTCAGCAGCTGTAAGTAAGACATAAAGGTTTGTAGAAAAATGAATTATGCAAATATGATCTCTCTTTTCCGGTGAGTGCAATAATAAAAATGTAAAATAAATCTTAATAACATGTCTCTGGCTTAAAATGCTAAGGGGTAAAAAGGGAAGGGGAGGGGAGGGAGGGAGAGGGTCAATGCTGTTGTTTATTATTGAATTGGATGCCGAATCCAACATGCCTAATGTTCTTGGAGAAATTGAAACATCTAATGTCAAATAAGATCTCCATGGTCTAATTCTTCATTCAGAGCCCTGGGGATAATGTCTAAGACGTGACAATCCAATAAGCTTTCACATCTTCATCCATTTGTTTTCAGGGAACCCTCATACCTCTGCTTAAGAAGTAAAAAAAATATCTGGGGAAAAAAAAAGTCATTATTTCTCACATTGTAATAAATTTCACTGGAGAAATAGGTGTAATTTTAAAAAGGGGAGGGATGAAAGTGGGGAGAGAGGCTGAATGATGGATTGTCTGCAGGTTTAATATACAGGACATAGACTTATCATCTATCTATCTGTCTATCTACATATCTGTCCATCTGTCTATCCACCTATCCATCTTTATTATTGTAGGGACTTCTCTTCCATCTTGAATGGATGTTATAGAACATGGGTGGTGAAGTTACAGATCACCTTTTTTCAGCTGTGAGGTCTTGCAGGGAGGCCTGAGACTAAACTAGAGATGAGACAAGCCAGCATCTTCTGCTGTGGACAGGACAAACCCACCATGAAGTCATCAAGACATGATTGAGTTCTCTCTATATGTATTGCTCAATTAACCATGGTTATGGTGGGTACATCCCTTGCAGGGACCAATCATGAATCATAGAATGATTTGGGTTGGAAAGGACCTTAAAGATCATCTAGTTCCAAGCCCCTGATATGAGGAAGGACACCTTCCACTAGATCAGATTGCTCAGTGCCTCATCCAGCCTGGCCTTAAACACCTCCAGGGTGGGGACATCCACAACTTGTTCCAGTGTCTCACCACCCTCACAGTAAAGAATTTCTTTCTTATATCCAGCCTAAATCTTCTCTCTTCCAGTTTGCATCCATCAGTCCTAGAAATAGGTCTGCAACAATCTGCTGCAGGATAAGAAGAAGGTGCCAGAACTTCCAATTTACATCCTTTATTTCTAGTCCTCCCATCACATATCCTATTAAAAAGTCCTACCCCACCCTTTCTGCAGGGCCCCCTCCAGGTATTNCCCTTTCTGTAGGACCCCCTTCAGGTATTGATAAGGGAGCAGAATGTGCAGGAAGAAATGGTTTTGCAAAAAATCTTTCCTTTTTTGATGAGGTATTGCATCACTTTTATAGAATCATAGAATGATTTGGGTTGGAAGGGACCTTAAAGATCATCTAGTCTCAACCCCTCTGCATAGGCAGGGACACCTCCCACTAGATCATGTTGCTCAATGCCTTTTGGTGACAGACACCCTACAAATGACAATCTGCATCCCCAGACAGACATACATGTTAATGACTGCCTATGGCAGGGGGGTTGGAACTAGATGATCTTTCAGGTCCCTTTCAACCCAAACCATACTATGATTGTATTATTGGTAAAAGCAGTAGTGATCTAAACAGATCTGTCCCTCTTTAGGGGTGAAATTTGGTGTTGTAGAACTGTCACCAGCCCCATTCATCTATTTTCCTGAATCTTTTACCACTTTTTGTTGCTGCACTTTGCCTTATTACCTGTCAGGTACTGCAGGGTTCTGCCACTGGCTTTATCTATTTTTCCTTGCTAATGGAGAGAATGGGAAATTAGAAGAGGACCTCTCATCTGTCATTGCTCTTTCAGGCTAAGAATTATGCTCTGCAAGCAGAACTGCCTCACATTAACACATGCACATCAAGGTAAACAGCAGTAGCTGGTTGCCTTCAGCCAACATGCAGATCAGTTTGTTCCTTGGCACATTAACAACGTGTTAATTGTTCTTTTCAGATGTGTTTTTTGCCTGCCAAGTGCAGGGGTAATCCTAACTTTGTCTTGCATCTTAGGTTTTGGGGCTCAGGTCAGGTTCAAGCAGGGTTGTGAAGCAATGGACCAGCACTAGGCTTTCATTTAGGATCCCAAAGCTATTCCAGGCTCTAGGGTGCAGGGATGTAGTTACAAGCTTTGAAACAGAGGTGAGAACTTCAATCAACAAATAAAGAAGTTGAGAATGAACCTGTGGTCTGGAGTGGATCTAGCCAGGGATGGAGGCTTTGAATGAAACAGAAGCAGAGCTGGTGTGTATAATACTAGGTAGAATAGAATCATAGAATCAAAATCATAGAATCATAGAATAGTTTGGGTTGGAAGAGACCCCAAAGATCAAGTTCCAACCCTCTGCCATGGGCAGGGACATCTTCCACTAGACCAGGGTGCTCAGTGCCTTGTCCAGCCTGGCCTTAAACACCTCCAGAGAGGGGGCAATATGACAATATTTTCAGTAGACCTCATTGACAACAGGAATGGGGCCAAATTTCAGTCTTTCTGAGGAGTTTTGAGGCAGTTTGCTGGAAGAAAGAGGAGCTTCTACTCATTGTTATTACATACAGAGAAAAAGAATGAGAGAAAGAACCAAGATACAGACTCACTGAAAGAGGAAGCAATTTTCAGGCTTAAAAAAAGAAAAACACATTTCAACTTTGCAATGTACATTCATATGTATGTATGGACTTCCATCATTTGCACATAATTTAGCAAAAGCAAGAGTGAAATCCAGTGGAAAGATTCAAACATGCAAAAAAAGAGCCATAATTTTCCTCCCAATTGTGACTGAACGGTTATTATTTGCTAAGGAGAACCTTTTTTTCTTTCTTTCTTGTCTTTTTTTTTTTCTCCTTTCTCCTTTAACATCTCATTAATGTTAATGCAACCCCAGCTCGATAAAAATGGGAAGATAGGGCAATAGGCATTTAGCAAATTTATTTTGTGAAAGTAATATCTTAGGTCTGGGTAAATGGTATTCATTGTGAGAGGACAGCTGTGTAAAATGAGCATCTCCAGGCCCCATTAACCCAAAGTAAAAGGAACTGGGCAAGCATGGGCTATGAAAGATGAAGAAACTTTTTGATTTTCTTTCTTTATTCCATGGGGAAACTGGATTGCTGGCTGTCTTGGTCTCCACTGAATGGGAATTTGTGCGAAGAGCATCATGTCTCCCTTTTTTGGATCAACTTCTTGCCATAGAAATCCTTTGTGGGGTGGAGAGGACCATAATATGAAGCTTGGATGCAACTAAATCTGAGCAGTCAGACTTGTTCACCCAAATAGAAACTAGATGGTGCCCTGTAGGAACCTTCATCTTTATTTTTTATGGGTTGGCAATGTCCAACTAGCTGAATCCCAGTTGACATCTGGTTTGCAGCCTTCCAGTGGGCATCTGCTTATTTTTCTGGGTTTGAGGGTGTTTCTGCCTAGAGCTTCAGCTTTAATCTCAGCTGTCACAAGCACACAGAGTCCTCCAAATTCATCAAAATTTCCTAGAGGCAAAATTTGGATGGATTATTTTTTCATTCTTTTCTCCATACTTAACTACAAGCTTACTCTAGACATCTAAACTCTAGTACTCATAGAGGGAAGATCTTGCTAGGGTCACTCATCCATCTCCCAATACTTCCCACCAGTTACTAAATTTATAACTGTGAAGGATATAGGGGTGGAATAGTATTGAACCCACTTAACTTCATATGCCTCTATTGTAGATGCCTGTATCTGAATTAAAAATCCTCTTCCATCTTATGATCTATTAAAAAATCCTACTACAGAAAGGCTGGGGTAGGACTTTTTAATAGGGTCCAGGATGGCAGGACTAGGAGTAATGGATGCAAATATTAGAGGGGGGATTTAGGCTGGATCTAAGGAAGAAGTTCTTACCTGTGAGGGTGGTGAGACACTGAAACAGGTTGCCCAGAGAGGTTGTGGATGCCCCCTCAATCCCTGGAGGTGTTTAAGGCCAGGCTGTATGAGGCACTGAACAACCTGGTCTAGTGGGAGATGTCCCTACCCATGGCAGAGGGGCTGGAACTAGATGATCTTGAAGGTCCCTTCCAACCCAAACCATTCTATGATTCTATAACTATCCTCTCCCTTGTCTGTCTGGACAGTCCATGGGAAGAGATGGAGACCCAGATGTTCAGTTTGTCTTCCCAGTCTAAGAATCACAGAATAATTAAGGAAAGTGGTCTCTAATTTATCCCTATCCTGCCCCAAACAGCATGGCCAGTTAGATTTGTCCAACACAGTTTCACTTACCAAGACAGGCATCTGCTTTAGACTGAGGTGGACAGTGCCATGAGCTCCTCTGACACCTCAGTATATCTGAAGATTTTCTATCCTGGTTTGGGGTAAAACAAGGTCAACTTTCTGTTCAATGAGAGAGATTCTTGGTTGTACTTGTTGCTGTGGCAACCAGGGGCAGATGTCTTCATTGTCCACCTCACTGGAGGAGTTACACCTGTGGAGAGGTCAAGGGACTCAAACTGACCANCTTTCTTGTCTTTTTTTTTTTCTCCTTTCTCCTTTAACATCTCATTAATGTTAATGCAACCCCAGCTCGATAAAAATGGGAAGATAGGGCAATAGGCATTTAGCAAATTTATTTTGTGAAAGTAATATCTTAGGTCTGGGTAAATGGTATTCATTGTGAGAGGACAGCTGTGTAAAATGAGCATCTCCAGGCCCCATTAACCCAAAGTAAAAGGAACTGGGCAAGCATGGGCTATGAAAGATGAAGAAACTTTTTGATTTTCTTTCTTTATTCCATGGGGAAACTGGATTGCTGGCTGTCTTGGTCTCCACTGAATGGGAATTTGTGCGAAGAGCATCATGTCTCCCTTTTTTGGATCAACTTCTTGCCATAGAAATCCTTTGTGGGGTGGAGAGGACCATAATATGAAGCTTGGATGCAACTAAATCTGAGCAGTCAGACTTGTTCACCCAAATAGAAACTAGATGGTGCCCTGTAGGAACCTTCATCTTTATTTTTTATGGGTTGGCAATGTCCAACTAGCTGAATCCCAGTTGACATCTGGTTTGCAGCCTTCCAGTGGGCATCTGCTTATTTTTCTGGGTTTGAGGGTGTTTCTGCCTAGAGCTTCAGCTTTAATCTCAGCTGTCACAAGCACACAGAGTCCTCCAAATTCATCAAAATTTCCTAGAGGCAAAATTTGGATGGATTATTTTTTCATTCTTTTCTCCATACTTAACTACAAGCTTACTCTAGACATCTAAACTCTAGTACTCATAGAGGGAAGATCTTGCTAGGGTCACTCATCCATCTCCCAATACTTCCCACCAGTTACTAAATTTATAACTGTGAAGGATATAGGGGTGGAATAGTATTGAACCCACTTAACTTCATATGCCTCTATTGTAGATGCCTGTATCTGAATTAAAAATCCTCTTCCATCTTATGATCTATTAAAAAATCCTACTACAGAAAGGCTGGGGTAGGACTTTTTAATAG
The DNA here is from genome assembly GCA_013400935.1 of Turnix velox. Lineage (NCBI taxonomy): Eukaryota > Metazoa > Chordata > Aves > Charadriiformes > Turnicidae > Turnix > Turnix velox. The sequence goes on along the minus strand of VZTY01024024.1, from coordinate 7,981 downwards.
GGTCCAGGATGGCAGGACTAGGAGTAATGGATGCAAATATTAGAGGGGGGATTTAGGCTGGATCTAAGGAAGAAGTTCTTACCTGTGAGGGTGGTGAGACACTGAAACAGGTTGCCCAGAGAGGTTGTGGATGCCCCCTCAATCCCTGGAGGTGTTTAAGGCCAGGCTGTATGAGGCACTGAACAACCTGGTCTAGTGGGAGATGTCCCTACCCATGGCAGAGGGGCTGGAACTAGATGATCTTGAAGGTCCCTTCCAACCCAAACCATTCTATGATTCTATAACTATCCTCTCCCTTGTCTGTCTGGACAGTCCATGGGAAGAGATGGAGACCCAGATGTTCAGTTTGTCTTCCCAGTCTAAGAATCACAGAATAATTAAGGAAAGTGGTCTCTAATTTATCCCTATCCTGCCCCAAACAGCATGGCCAGTTAGATTTGTCCAACACAGTTTCACTTACCAAGACAGGCATCTGCTTTAGACTGAGGTGGACAGTGCCATGAGCTCCTCTGACACCTCAGTATATCTGAAGATTTTCTATCCTGGTTTGGGGTAAAACAAGGTCAACTTTCTGTTCAATGAGAGAGATTCTTGGTTGTACTTGTTGCTGTGGCAACCAGGGGCAGATGTCTTCATTGTCCACCTCACTGGAGGAGTTACACCTGTGGAGAGGTCAAGGGACTCAAACTGACCAGCAGGGTATTCCATCCCATCTTCTGTGCTCATTGTAAAAACTGAGGGATCCAAGAGGTCAAGCTGGCTCCTCTCTAGTTGTTTTTTCCTCTAAGGACTATTCTTCAATGGACTTCATCTTCAGTGAAGCTTTCATTGATGACTGATGTCTGAGGAGGACACTTCTGCTCACCTGCTTTTTGATCCTGGTAGATGTGTTCCATNGCAGGGTATTCCATCCCATCTTCTGTGCTCATTGTAAAAACTGAGGGATCCAAGAGGTCAAGCTGGCTCCTCTCTAGTTGTTTTTTCCTCTAAGGACTATTCTTCAATGGACTTCATCTTCAGTGAAGCTTTCATTGATGACTGATGTCTGAGGAGGACACTTCTGCTCACCTGCTTTTTGATCCTGGTAGATGTGTTCCATTTCCCATTTTTCTGGAAATTTCCTAGTGATTGTCAGTGACATCTTTGTAGAATCAGAATGGACTTTCAAAGGTCATCTAGTCTAACCTGCCTGCAGTAAGCAGGGACATCCTGTACTAGATCAGGTTGCTCAAAACCTTACCAAGCCTGACCTCCACAGCTGCGTCCTCCACCAGAAGCTTTCCATATGTTCCTAGGAACCTGATCAGATTTTGTATATATTTATGGTGTATCTATTTTGTCATATTTTTCATTAGTTTAGTGGGGGTTTTATCTAAACTTGTAACTCTTTCTCTCCTCTTCCTCTCCTTGAAGTGTGAAAGATGAGGTAGAGCATCTTGTCATTGCCTAAATCAACCCAAACCATGACAATAGCAGACTAGGACAGAGCTTGCAGATATGAAGCAGAACTTAGAGGTCTTTATCCTTCTCCAATGGCAACTAGAGGCCAATAGGGATGTGCCTCAGTGCCAAAGATGACAAAAAGACCCCTCCATTTACAAAGCTGAATCCTATCCATGCTGACTGAGCATCCTGAGGTTAAAAGAGATGTCTTCACATACAAATCTAGTGCTGTGTGGGTTGGCCTGGGGTGTGAGAGACATCCATGAACAGCTAACTGGAAGAGATCAGGACACACAAGGCATCTGTGCCCTTCTGAGTGTCAGACAGGATAACCCAGTGACACTGGGACACAATACATGTGAGAGGGCAGCTGAATAGATTGACAAAAAATGAACAAATAATTTATTCTTTTATGTAAGAGTTACTGAAATGTCCCAGAGCTGTGCAGAGGGGAAGCCCTGCTCCATAAATTATATGATGTCCTTGAGACATTGACAGATGAGGGACCCAATCAGTTTTTTCTCCTATTTTTTCCCCACTCTTAGGGTTATCCATCAGGACTACACACCATCATCTTCCTGTGTCACTATCACACTCAGCTCTTCATTCTACTTCTGGGGGAAGCTGATTACTATTCTCTTTAATAAAAGGAAAAAAAAAAAAAGGAATGAAAGGTAACAATTATCTTTTTCAATCAACATTCACATGAAAGGTCTCTAATAATAATAGCACTTAGCACTCTCGAGCTCCAAAGTGCTTTTCAGACATTAACTAATGAATCAAGGAATCAAGGAGGGAAAGCTTGGAGCTCATCTATCTTGAGCTTTCCAACTGTCATGGGATTCAGACTAGGACCACTGCAGCTGAAGGAACAGAAGAAGCTAGAAGTCTCCACTGTTGGAAACAAAAAAAAGCTCATCAACAGTCCTGGGTTCTTTGAATATTGGGTTCCTAATCCTATTTGGGCTTCAGTTTCTCTGTTTTATTCTACAGGAAAAGAAAGACAGGCTCCATAAGGATCAGAATTCATGTGAGAACTGTCAAAAGTCCTCTCTAATTCTTGTCTGAGAATACTGTTGTGGCTGTCTCTCAGGGTCTCACAACTGTGACTTTAACTAGGTGCTGTTACAGCATTAATTTGCACTCCTGACTTGAGTCTCAGCCTCGTTGAGGGTGTCACTGTTGATGAAGTCATGAAGAAAAAGAGGAGGGCTCACGGATGCAACACAGACTCAGCTGTTACATATTTGGCAATGACATGATCTCCAAACAGTAAAAAAGACCCTAAAGATCCAGGACAGAGGCAAGGAGAGGGTGGGATGAAACTTATGAGGACAGGCTGAAGGAGGTGGGGTTGTTCAGCCTGGAGAAGAGAAGGCTTGAGGGGAACTCGAAGAAGCTTCTCAATACCTGAAGTTGGCTACAGAAATGCTGGGGTAGGACTTTTGAATAGGATATGTGATGGGAGGACTAGGAGTAAAGGATGTAAATTGGAAGAGGGGAGATTCAGGCTGAAGATAAGAAAGAAATTCTTTCCTGTGAGGGTGGTGAGACACTGGAAAAGGTTTCCCAGAGAGGTTGTGGATGCCCCCTCAATCCCTGGAGGTGTTTAAGGCCAGGCTGGATGAGGCATTGAGCCTCAGGTGTCCCTGCCCATAGCAGGAGGGTTGCAACTAGATGATCTTTAAGGTTCCTTCTAACCCAAACTATTCTATGCTTGTTTTTCTGGGGGGCAGAAGGAGCTACTGTAAAAAATAAACCATCAGCAGTTCTGTCTCAATGAATGCAGAGCACTCTGAGTCTCTCAGGATCACTAAAGAATAAAGGAATGATCAGGACAGATAGTCTAAAGAGCAGGGGGATTTCTGGTTAGGAACTGCTCAGCTTTGCCATGACCAAAGATCTTCTTTACATGCTTATAGGCAGAGCTTTAAGGAGGAGAAAAAAATGGTAGCCGTGAAGTTCAGGGACCTCAGGAGATGTTTAAAGCCAGGCTGGACAAGGCATTAAGTAACCTGGTTAGTGAGAGGTGTCCCTGCCCATGGCAAGAGGGATGTAACTGTATGATCTTTAATGTCCCTTCTAACCCAAACCATTCTATGATTCTATGAAATTGGACAGGAGTATTTACAATCTTCATTGACACAGGTTGATACAGAGAGGCTTCACCCAGCAAGGGATTTCCTCAATCATTGAAAATTAGGGCTGCAGACTGAGGAGAGATAGCAAGGCAGTGTCATTTCCACCTAATTAGTTACTGGCAGATGCATGTCTTTAGCTTTTCAAAGGTAGCAGCTCTTGCCACTGTTGTCACCTCTCAGCCACCCTCTGTGAAGACCCTTATGCAGCTTCTCACTCTGAGCTATCCTTGCTGTACTTTAAAACACCTTTCTCACCTTATACCCTATTGATAAGGAAGAGATGGGGTTTTTTCCATTCAAATCTGAAAGTGTCTTTTTAGCAGTTTTTCCAGATCCTACTCTCATCTCATCTCTCTTCTTTCTCATTTTGGGGGGTTGTTTCACCATAATGATGTTTCCACCCCTCTGATTGTCTTGCAGCAGAAAGGAAACAAATTTTAGGATTGTAGAATGGTTTGGGTTGGAAGGAACCTTAAAAATTATCTAATTTCAACTCTCCTGCCATGGGCAGGGACACCTCCCACTAGACCAGGTTGCTCAATGCCTCATCCAGCCTGGCCTTAAACACCTCCAGAGATTGAGGGGACATCCACAACTTCTCTGGACAACCTCTTCCAGTGTCTTCCCACCCTCACCACAGGGGATTTCTTTCTTATCTCCAGCCTAAATCTCCCCTCTTCCTACTTTTCTGCCTTTAAATTCTCAATCTTGCTAAGCCCTTCATTTAGTATTTTTGTTTAAATGTATGGAAAGAGAGGAGCTGGAGACAGACACCATAAACACTCTTTCTATTCCCATTCTTAGGTAGCTGTGCTATTCAAAAGAAGGAAAAAAGAAAAGGGAAAAGGAGAAAGGAAATAGTGGGGGTGGGGGAGAATAAAAAGGAGGCACCATTTTTTTAAATGTCTGCTTTAAGAATGTAATTTCCCCATGGGTGGATATTTTACAAGGACTAGACCCAAAGTCTAGCCACAGAGTCTGTTGAAGAGGAGGAAGCAGGCAGAAAGCACCATTTTCAACACTCCCGTGGTTTAGCATTTCATAGCCAGGGGAAAACAATAAAGCCAGGGGCAGAGCTAATGAGGTTGGCTTGATTTTTGTGGGGAAACACTGGAGGTGTGAGGAAAATCTGAAGCTGAGTCTGACTGTTAACTCTGTGAGGGAAATTTGGCACTTGTTGAAGATGGAAAAGGAAAAAATTGAGACAAAAACCCTTTGAAAAGTGAAGGAAATACAGGAAGAAAACATGCTTTTGCTGCTGATGAGGATAAAGCTGAAAAATGATAAAACCTTTTAAAGAGCCTTTAGTTTGCAGCATAATTGGATTTCATGTTTTGGCAGCAAGATGTGATTATTCCCTCCTCAATAAAACATCCTTCCTGTGAATGATGACCGTGTGGAATTAGCATGGCTAAGGAGTTTAGTGTGGAAGATGCTTTTGCTCATCTCCCTTTTTCTTTCACCCCTGGATCTCAGAGCATTCTGCACATGGTAATTTCAAAGTTCTCCAATACTTCTGGTGTCTTTCCTGCCATTACCACTTTGCTGCTGAAGGGAATTGGGACATCATTTACTAATACCCTGAAGTTTGTATAACAAGTCAGAGAGCCCTAAACCCTTAAATGAGCTCCTTTCATCATGACCACACTACCTGCTGGTGAAATCCTCATCTTGCCATGATTGAAGACCAGGTCTCCACTCCTGATAACAGATTATTATGAAGAAGATGCCAGATGTGTTCATCAGCCCTGCTGTTCCTGCTCCCAAAATTACTTCAGTAGTCTGGAGCTCATGAGAAATCCAACTGCATTAAAATAATTTGTTTCAAGAATATTGTCTTTTACTGAGCTCATTTCTAGCCTTCTGGGCTTTCTACGGGTGCTGTGAAGTGGAACACAGCAGGGCAAAGACATTTCCTAGTAGACCCAGCATACACAGGTCATTATTTTATGTCACCTGTTCAGTTGCCTTCTTTACAACTCAGAACTTGAAGTTATTAAAGCCTGGAAGCTATTGACCACTCTGCATTCATGCTGGATGCCCTGTGGGAGGAATTACACATTGCTGCCAATGTCATCTCCTTTTCCCTTTTCATATTCTCTTGCTGGGCCTATTTCTGACAAATCATTTTGGGATTGATTGCAAATACCAGCATTCATGGACATGTTGAAAGATAAGGAAATGTACTTGCTGCACTCAGTGATACAAATAACATCTCAAACATCAATAAAAGGAGGAAATGGTACCAGAACTGGGAACAGTGCTATTTAATATCTTTGTTCATGGCATGGACAGTGGGATTGAGTGTACCCTCACCAAGTTTACAGATGACACCAAGCTGTGGGGTGCATTTGACACACCAGAGACACACCAGAGGGAAGGGATGCCATCCAGAGGGACCTTGACAAGCTTGAGAGCATGGGAATATGCCAACATCTTGAAGTTCATTAAGACCAAGTGCAAGGTCCTGCACCCAGGTTGGGGCCACCCCAACCACAGATACAGGCTTGAGTGCAGCCCTGAAGAGAAAAATTTTGCGGTGTCAATGGATGGGAAACTCAACATGAGCCAGCAGTGTGTGCTTGCAGCACAGAAGCCAATCCAATTCTGGGTTTCATCAAGAGAAATGTGACCAGCAGGTCAAGGGAAGTGATTTTGCTCCCCTACTCAGCTCTGGTGAGACCCCACCTGGAGTTACTG
>VZTY01024017.1:2675-35924 GCA_013400935.1 Turnix velox | reverse complement strand
TATACTATGATTCTATGATTCCAGGTGTACATGCCACAAAATTCAGTGAAGTCCCCCTTCAAGTGCTTGATCCTTCAAATAAATTCCCCTGCTGGCTTTTTTATTGAGCTATCACCCTCCTGCTTTGCTCTAAGGAGCTTCACAGTCTCCATCCAGTGGCTTGACCAACCACCAAAGGCTACTAGAGCCCAGGGAGACAGCAAACCACACCAGTAAGTAAACATGCTCTCCCTCTCCTCAGATGTTCCTACATGAAGAGGCCGAGACTTATTTTTTCCTACCAGAACAATCAACTCTGGGCTGTCCAAGAGCTCCACCAGCCTTGGGAGGATCCCTGTGTCCACCACAATTTGGATGCGGTCATTGGAGCCATCAGTCAGGTAGGAAACAGCCCAGCAGGAGTCAGAAATGACTTCCTTGTCTTCATGCTTTATGAGGCAGACAAGGACAGGCAGCATCATCTTCATGGCACACAGAGGAGGGTAGGGGTTCTTGTTCCTACAGAGATTTGACAGAGTCCACGTGATGTTCCTCAGGAACCCAACCTGAAACACAAGGAAGGTGTGAGACCCTCCCCACAGCAACAAGGGAGGAAGAAGGAGCATCCTGCTTCTGGTTCCTGCAGCTCAAAGATGTTATCAAGTAGCCAGAAGCATCTTCTTAATAAAAGGGCTGAGGTTTCTTTGAAGGGAGATGAAACAGGCAAGTGACCAAGTAGATTCATCCCCACCCTCCCCTATATTAGAGTCCCAATACCTTCACCTCTGGTGGGGTGACAAGCTCCAGTGACTAACAAAAGGTGGTGTTGGACCCCCATGGCAAATTACAGAGCATTCCTTAGACAAGAACAAGAATTTATTCTCTTCAATATTAGAAATTCATTGTTCTAGAGCTCTGAGGATTTGATCGAGTTGCATCATTCAGACAGTTTAGAGCTACCTGAAGAGCAGGAGGAGGAATCTTGAAGGGCAAGTTCAGCCCTTCCGTGTGCACGTGGAAGTCCTACACCAGTTTAATGTTACTCCTAGCTTGAGGTGGTCAAAAGAAGAAAGCAAGCTAAGACTGGAAGACACCACATTGACTTGTGGAATGTTTGCCCAGCTTTGTAGCTCAGAGTCATCAAAAGCAGCTCAAGAGAAGGTCTCAATTAGACAAGAGCTTAATAAGTCAACCAGTAGATCACCCAGTGCTTCACCCAGTCCCCAAGTGATGAAGAGGTGGTACAAGAAGAAAATGAAGGGTATTTACTGGAGTTGCAGGTGACACCAGAGCCAGCAAGGGAGGAATCACACTGCAATTGATAAGAGCATCTCTATAGAGAGGACCATCACCTGTACAGATGAGAAAAGGGTTATCTGCTGCATCTGCCCAAGTCACAAGACAGTCAACATCAAACAGCAACCAGAGCCACAGCCCAGGGCTCACTCACCATTACACTATTTTCAGATTTAACTGGTAGACTGGGGTGCCACCACAGCTGGCTTCTGGCAGGCAAACCAGGCACAACATGCCCTGTTCTCCCTACAGATACCACCCATGGGACAGGCCATCCCACCCCAGAAGGATGCAATCTTGTATTTGGCTTTGACCTAAATCCTCTTGCAGAGCCAACCTACTGGCCTTCTATGATGGTGGGACTACATCAGAGGACTATGAAAGATGGTGAGGGGCTCCATCTGTCCTACCAGCAACAGGACAAGGAGTAAGGTGGTTTTAGACTGAAAAAAAGGGAATATATACAGATGCAAAGAAGAAATGTTTTTAAAATGGCCCATGTTGCCCAGAGAAGCTGTGGCTGTCTCATCTACAGAGATGTGGGAGGTGTCCCTGCCCATGGCAAAGGGGCTGGAACTTGATGATCTTGAAGCCAATCTTCCAAGCCCAACCATTATATGATTCTATGTTGAAGGCCAGGTTGGACTGGGCATGGAACAGCCTGGGCTGGTGGAAGGTGGCCATGTTCATTGTACAAAGTTGGGTTGGAAAGGAACATAAGACCCAAAATTATGATTCTAAGCAACACAGGCTCTCCATACCCATCAGGACACACAAAGGGAGTGGAGAGTTTCAAGGACCACAGCTTGGAGACAAAGTTATCTTGAAGAACATCAGTATTCTTGCATTCAAGCCTCTCCATGCCCCCAAACCTGGAGACCTCTGCTTACCTGCAATGTTGCCCAGTGCCCACACAGCCTGCTCACTGATGTGCATGTGTGGGGAGGACAAGAGGGAGATGAAAGTTGGGATGGCACCTGCCTCCACCACTGCCCTGGTGTGCTCAGAGGTGCCAGAGGCAATGTTAGTCAGGGCCCAGGCTGCTTCAAACTGCAGAGGAGGGTTGTCAGCATGCATCAGGAACTCTACCAGCCTGGGGATGACCCCCAGCTCTATGATCTGATTGATAGGGGGGTTCTTCTCCTGGGACAGAATTCTCCTGTGAGAGAAGACACAGCACAGCCCAAGGTGAGAAGCCGTGATGCAACATCACCTGGTGGCCAGGCACAAGGCTGTGAGAAACAGGATCTCAGAGATACTAGTTCAGCATCTCGCATCAGCAAGATTTCTGGCAGAAGCTTGCACAGGAGACACCTCTAAGAAGATGCTGAAGCAACAGGAAGATGTCAAAGTAACTGAGCCATCTTCACAGCCAGTGGCAACAGCACTGGGCCCTTGATCTGAGAGCCTGAAGCCACCCAAAGCACCACCAGCAATGCATCTTCTCCTGGACCCTCTGGAGACATCCTTGCTGCACCCTATGATCCCTCCTGCACCCACCCAAGTAGGGACAGCCCTGCTGAGCAGGCACCCCAGCTCTTCTCCTGCCCAAGAACCAACTGGTGGGAGCCAGCATGGTCCCTGCTCAGCACAGCCTGGAAGTGCAGCTCCAGGAGCCACAGCCAAGCCTTTGGTGAGGTTCAACCACACCATCTCCATCACAGGCACTGCAGATGGAGCCAAGCAAAGCACACAGGGCCCAAACCAGGAATAAGCTGGAGGTCTCTCAGGGCATTTTGGGTTACCAGGTTCCTTCCTGTTTGAAGATGTGACAAATAAGGGGAAAAATTGCCTTCTGCTGACAGGACCCAAGGCAGGGATCATACCTGGTGGCCTGTGTGGCCTGCAGCTGCAGCTTTGCGTAGCTCCCATTCACAGCTTCAGCAATTTGCCCCAAGGACATTGGGATAGGCTGTGACACAGGGGAATGATGATTCAGAGTCAGGTGGCAAGCCAGGACCTCCCTCCAGTTTCATCTCCACCATGCATCGGCCGTCTAGTCCCAACTCAGTCACCACTTTATATCTAAGCAGTGTCTACTCTTTATGCAACGCAGTTTCGAGATGAGGCAGAGGAAAGAGAACCCACAAAAGCCTTCCAGGCAACTAATCCTTGTAATCAAGCATGGAAAGACTCACTGGCACACCACAATGGGTCTAGAAGCTCCATAATTAGCCCTTGCCCTGCAAGGAGGCAGACAGGAGCTCTGCATGCTTCCAGCCAGCTTGATCACCAGCCTGTTCTACCTTCCATGGAGAGAAGCCACATGGGACATTATCTCCATGCCAAGCAGCCCAGAAAAAGGGGCTGAGCAGTCTCAAAATGCTCCCCCCTGTTTACCCCAGGTCACTTGAGCTGGTAGTGCTCCAAGGAGATGTTATCTCTACAAGCTACTGAGCAGCCAGCTCTCACCTCATCACTTCTGTCTTCTCCAGGAGACAGGGACTCATCCAACAAACTGAAGGAGATGCTTCTGCGCTTCAGGATCTGCTCATCCTTCTTGGTCTTTCGCAGCTCAATGGTCATCTCCACTCTCTGCCTCCTCATGGTCTAGAGGGGAGGAGAAGACCATCACCTACTGGTATACACATCACCCAAGGAGCTCATCTCTACAACTCCCTGCCCCAAGCTTTTACGTGAGAAGAGTGTGGAGCACCAGCATCTGCCCTTGGCCAACTCCTGGCTTGAGGCTTACCCATGAGATGGGACACAGTGAAGCCCCTCACTCAGTGCCTTCCCAGGACACAGGCTGCTGGATGAACAGCAACTAGTGGGTTTTCTTCTCTTTAAGAGTAGATTTGTTGAGCCCAAAAGGCAAATCCTCATCAGCTCTACTGGCTTAAAGCAAGCTGACAGATCCCATGGTCTGATATCCCACAGCAACACCCTCTCCCCAGGAGAGCTCACCAAGATGATGCTTAAACATCTCCCACCCCAAAGTCACCCATCCAAAGCTCATGTCCACCTTGTCTGTACTACCCAAGCCCAGCCAACTCCATACCACATCCCCAAATCCACTGATTATCTATCTCTCTACCTTTTCTCTTCCCTCAAAAGGGTGGATTTGGGGGCAGCTACACTTTAGAAGCCCCCATGCCAGGTCCTGCCAACTGGGACACTGTCCAAGGGAGGCGGTGATCAATACTTACTTCTTGGTCCTTGCCCTTGTTCTTGAACTTCCTTATCCGCTCCTCAGTGACTGGCATCTTGGCAGGTTTGAAAGAGGCACTGACTGGCAAACTCCACACGCTTTTGAGGCTTCAGAACAAAAACAGGATCAGGTCACAACCAAGGACATCTAGAGAGGTGTCTGGAATCCCACACAAACTCTGGGCATGGACCTGAGCCACACATTTTCTCCTCCTGCTCCTTCAAGGCCAGGCTATGCTTAAACATTCCCAGGTGCTGCAACATCACTCTCTCTCCAGGCTCACAGCCAACACTTGGGGCTCAGATCAGTCTCCAAGAGCTTCTCCTTCCTAAGCTCAAATTCCTGATATGATTCTTTATGGTCCCTCTTTTACACCCCAGCAGCTCTTTCCCCTAACACAGGGTCCAGCCACCAAGCTGCAGAAACCCCCCAGCTCAGGGGGACCAGGATGAGCCCCCTCTTGTCACCACAAACCCTTAAACCCTGCACTCAAACCTCAAGTTCCACCTCAACCTCCCTTCCCTGCAACAGAGGGGAACTGAAGCACCCTAATATCTCTTCTTTTGGGGCAAGATTACACCATCCCCAACTCAGCAAAGGTGGGCCACAACTCCTATGCTGCTCCCACCAAGTAGGGAACCCAGCATAAATCTATTATACCAAAGAAGTACTCACTTCAAGTCCCCCTCATACCCCATCACATCAGAGAAGAATCACTCACCTCAACTCACTCTCTCAAGACCCATCATTCTTAGCTGCCCCTTTTATTGCCACATCCCCCTCCCACATCCCCCCATGATTGGCTCTTCCCAGAACTCCTGTTATGTCCACCTGGATGCACCTGGAGGAGGATGGATGGTGGTGCCCTCCCTCCTGAGCTTCCCTCCTGCCCAGGCCACCCTCTTCAACTCCTCCTCTGCCAATTGGGGCCTTGTTTTGTTGACAGACCCTTCAGGGGAGATGCCATCCCATAACCCTACAATATTCTGTGACATGGGACAGTTTGGGAGCTCCCTCCTTATCACTGTGCAGGGGATGGGCAGTCTGGGGATGCTCCTTTTGTGTCTTAGCAGCTGTAGGAAGATATTGCCACATCCCCCTCCCACAAGTGGTGAAAGCAGCTATTAAACTCTTCATTAGAACCTGATTTTAGTTTTCTTGACTTCTTTTTTTTCTGTGAGTGGGAGAGGAAGTGTAGCTGGAGCATCTCTCTCATGAGGACACAGCGAAAGTGTTGGGGTTCTTCATCCTGAAGAAGAGAAGGCTCAGGGGGGACCTCATAGGAGCTTCTCAATACCTGAAGGGGGCTACAGAAAGACTGGGGTAGGACTTTTTAAAAGGATCCAGGATGGCAGGACTAGAAGTAATGGATGTAAATTGGAAGAGGGGAGATTTAGGATGGGTTTTAGAAAGAAGTTCTTTGCTGTAAGAGTGGAACAGGTTGCCCAGAGATGTTGTGGATGCCCCCTCAATCCCTGGAGGTGTTTAAGGCCAGGCTGGAAGAGGCACTGAGCAACCTGGTGTGATGGGAGGCGTCCCTGTCCACAGCAGGAAGGCTGGAACTAGAAGATCTTGAAGGCTCCTTCCAACCTAAACCATTCAATAATTCTATGAACTCATCCATGCAGGGGTCAGTGCTCGCTGCAGAACTCTTTGAGACCAAATTCTAAGAGTTACAGGGAATAACTAGTTCATTGTGGCTATTTCCAGCATGGAGATACCTAAGGAAACACTCTGGGCTGTTTTAAGTCCTGGATTCAAACCCTGGGGTCACATCAGTTCTCCCTTTCAAGGAGCTATTAAACTGTTGCATGAAGCTTTATGCAGAAGGTGATGGAGGGGGGAGGTTTGAGAGAAGACCTTTGGATAAATCTGCTGTCCCTGGGCATTAAAAAACCCAGTTGTGCTAATCTTAAACGCTGGGTTTTTAAGCTTCAAGTGCCATCAGTTGCATTATCTGGTTTCCTGGCTGTTTGAGACAGGGAAATTACCTTTCAATTGCTTTTTAATTCAGCTTAATCTGGTGCAAAAAGTTAGTGCACGCCCTCTAATTTTGTTTTCTGAGTGGGTTTGTTGAAGCTAATTCCCCATTTAGCCAAGGTTAAAGCAAAACAGGCCTGGCTCGAGCTGAAATAGATGAGTTCCTCACCAGCAATTTAATTAAACTGGCTTAAAATTACACTCCAGGATATGCAGGGGAAGCCTCTTGCATAGGGCACCCCCTCCAGGAGTCATCCCTCTGCCTGGAGAGGAGTCTTGTCCCCAGAGCTGCAGGATATGGAGAAGTTTATCCTTATCCTGAGCTGCTCTTTCCCTTTTTGCCCTTTCCATTCTCTTTCCCCCTGCCAAGCACGATCAGACCCGTCCTCTTGAGCTGCCAGAGCTGGGAGGGAGAGGATAAAGAGAGAAAAAACAAGTGCAAATGGATGAGCAGCCCCATCTTTCCAGGCATCACTTGGGACAGTGATGGCAGGAGAGGTGCCACAGAGGATGAGCAGAGCTTGACCCCACACTGAGGACACAGGAGGATCAATATTTGCCCATCAGGAAAGGGAGGAGTAAAAAAAAAAATAACCCCAACCCCACCGTGTCTCAACTTCCTACATAACTAGAGGGTATCACAGCTAATGGAGAGGAAAGGAAATAAACCCCTAAATCTTCATGACAGTGTCCCCTGAGCTCAGCCTTGTGCTCTCAAGCTGAAAATCCCTGTGGTGACAGGTATGAAAAACCACAGTTCCACTTTGGAGGTTTTCTCTATGGCCCCACCACCCTTCACCCCCACGTGGGAAGCTTGGTTAGGTTTGAAAATACCAGTTTTAAGCCCTGAGATAAAAGCAATTTTTTTTTTCCCTTTTGTTTAAGGGGCTTTTTTCATGTTTCTTTAATAGATTAAACCTCCCTGCAAGAATAAAAAGGGACTGGTCAGGAAAAATATCACTCTGCAGTGGGGTGAGATGAAGAAGGGACAGCCCAGCTCCATCATGAGGGGGTTGATGGCCACAACTGGACTGAGTGATCCCTCTGTGGAAGGAAAACCTGAGCTGGCACAAAAGCAGGGATTCCTGCCAATGGCCTCACAACTCCTGGACAGCAGGTTTTCTCCCTCAGCTCTAATCTGGGCCATTAAATTAATATCAGCAAATTAATTTTTCTTATTGTTTATGGCAACATCACAGAAATATCCACGTGGGTTCCCGACCTGGCTGCTGAGGTGGATGTGGGGAAATTCCTGAGCGTGGCAAGGATGGAGCCTGGGAATCCTACTGTTTTCATTTGGGATGTACCCTCTCAATGCTTGATGACTCTGTACTGGTTCCAGCTGTAGGGTCAGAGCATCAGGCAGCTGGTGATCACTCCATGAGGTTCCTTTCAGTCCCATTGTTGGTGCAGCAGCCTTGGGTTGGAGCTGAGCTGTGCCAAGCTCTAAACACAGACAGACAATAAGTGACAGCCCCTGACCCCCCCGGTTGGTCTAATCAGGGACATGCAGAAGGTGGGAGAAGGGATTTATTGTCATCCCTGTCCCACTGGTGGCAAAGCTGAGCTCTGCAGCTGGGTTTTTCTGAGGCTCAAGGTGCAGCTTGTTGTTTCCCAGCCTCAAAATGAGGTCCTGCTCTCTTCCCCCTTGGTTCCTCTGCATCCACGGGGAAGCTCTGGTTCAGACAGTGGGTTCAAAGGGACAGCAACACACAAAAATGATGAAAGAAGTGTGATTTTCCATCAGTTCCATCAGTTTCCATCAGTTTGGTTGAAACAGCTCCTGCTGTCATCAGAGATGGTGGAGAAGGAAGGAGAGGTGTCCCCAGGGTGGTGATGTTCAAGGCAAAGCATCCTGTGGTGCCATTCTCCAGTCAAGGAATGGGTTTGCACCAAAATGTAAGGTCTGGAAAAAAAAAAAAAAAAAGAAATCACACTGGTTATAAACTAGAGAAGGGCAGGTTTAGATGAGACATTAGGAAAGAAGTTCCCTGCCTATGGCAAAGGGTTGGAACTGGATGGTTTTAAGGGTCCATTCCAGCCCAAACCACTCTATCATTCTAGTGGGAGGTATCCCTGNCCAAACCACTCTATCATTCTAGTGCTAGAATGCCATTCTAGTGGGAGGTATCCCTAGTCCCAAACTATTCTATGATTCCCCATGAGAGTGGTGAGACACTAGAAAAGGTTGCCCAGAGAGGTATTGAAGGCCCCATCCCTGGAGACATTTGAGGCCAGGCTTGTTGAGGCTCTGAGAAACCTGATTTAGTGCAGGATGTCCCTGCTCACTGCAGGAGGGGTGACACTAGGTGGCCTTGGAAGGTCCAACTCTACAATTCCATGATCATCCCAGCAGTTGGTGGGACTCTGAGCCAGGGCGGAGAAGAGCCAGGAGGACAAGCAGCCACTTGGCAGAGGCAGCTGTGGGTGTCCATTAGGCAGGGGGTGTAAGAGAATGCCCCTGTAACTCCACACCAGGCTGAATGCCCAGGAACTAATTTTAACTTCTGAGCTGCAGCAGCAGCAGCATCCTCCTCCTTTCCGCTGGCCGCAGAGGGATTAGAGTAATAATAGTTTTTGAAATTATTTAAAAATAACATCAGACTTAATCATAGCTATTTATTAAATCCATCATCCCCTGTCAGTTATGGGACACTGATTTATTCAGCTGCAGAAACTCTAATCACCTCTGGCTAAAAATCTTAGAGACTTTTTTTTTTCTTACTTCCTACCAGGGCTCAGTAATAATTACCCCTTTTGGCCCTGAACCCCGTAACTTGAGGAAGTGAAACAGAAATTTGGTGAATTTGGGGGTGAGGCACAATGGAGTAATGGAGAGACCTTGGATTTACTGAAAAAAAAATTACATAATTTTGTATAAATTATTATTAATTTTGTATAAATTTTAGAATTTGGGTTGGAAGGGACCTTAAAGATCATCTAGTTCCAACCCTCCTGCCATGGGCAGGGACACCTCCCACTACACCAGGTTGCTCAATGCCTCATCCAGCCTGGCCTTAAACACCTCCAGGGATTGAGGGGGCATCCACAGCCTCTCTGGGCAACCTCTTCCAGTGTCTCACCATTTCTTTCTTGTATCCAGCCTTAAATCTCCCCTCTTTCAACCTGCATCCATTACTCCTCATCCTGCCATCTTTCATGGCTCCTAGACAAAAAGGCTAAGACACATGTCAATCATGTAGGGAAGAGAAAACCCCATGAAAACCCCAGAAAACTCAAATAAATGATGGGGTCTTGAGCTTTTAGATGCCACTTTGCTATCAGGGAGTCCACAAACAGCTTAATTAGAGGAGGAGATGGGCTTCCCTGTGTCAGGATGGGAAGCTCCTATGGCTCCTGGCAGAGAGTTCACCCCACACCCACCCACCCCATACTGACTCCTCTGTCTCCTGTGACTCAGCAGCCTGGCACAAAGCATGGTTTGAGGCTGCAGAGGAAAAAAGAAGAGCCCATGGTCTGGGCAGTGTGTCCACATGGTGAAAGAAAGCACCAGCACAGCCCATGGTGCCTTTAATCCCAGCAACAAAGAGATGAAATGAGCTTTGCCTCTGGCTGCAGGCAGCAACCAGTCCAGCAGGTATCCTGGGTACATCTTGAGGTAGCTGGACACTGACAAAGACTCTTCACCATCAGCAGTTTGACTGTTGCCTTGACAACACTTAAAGCTAGTTCAGATGTGTGGGTGGGTAGCTGGGGGAAGGGAGTGAGGGACATAGTCTGCTCCCAGCATGATACAGGTCCCAAAAATGCAAAGCTCTCAGAAATGAGCTATAGAATCATAGAGTGGTTTAGGTTGGAAGGGACCTTAAAATTCATCTCGTTCCATCCCCCCTGCCATGGGCAGGGACCCTTCCCACTACACCAGGTTGCTCAATGCCTCATCCAGCCTAGTTTTAAACACCTCCAGGGATTGAGGGGGCATCCACAGCCTCTCTGGGCAACCTCTTCAAGTGTCTCACCACCCTCACAGGAAAGAATTTCTTTCTTAGATCCAGCCTAAATCTCCCCTCTTCCAATTTGCATCCATTACTCTTAGCATGTTATGCCCTTCAACTGTCTTGCTCCACCCCATTGAATGGTCTTGCCATAGGTGTGGGGTCAGGTTGTGACAAAGGTGAAAAACCACCAAGTGGACTCTTCTAGATCAAAAACCTAGTAGGTTTTGATGGCTGAGGACAGAAGCTGAAGATCCAGATCCTTCCTTTCAGGTTTTTCTGAAGACTTTCTGCAGTTGTTCCAGCATTTCTGCTGTTTTATGCCCTGCTGTAGCTTCTCTCCAACACTCCAGAACATCACAGTGAAGAATGTCCATCAGATGGCTTGAATGGTGCCTGCTCAAGTTCAACAAGACTGTTAAGATGGCAAACACGACCTTCCTGAACAACAACATTGTCCTGGACAACCAATATCAGTGCTGCACCCACATGAAGATGGTGAGAAAGAGCAGAGGGGAACAGCAGGAGCAGTTTGGGGTGATGGCAGCTCAGGAACCAGTCCTGACTCAGAGGCTGCTGTAAATTGGGTGGGAGCGTGTGATTTAAATCTGATGTCACCTCAAGTCCTTTTTCCCTGCCTTGTCTGTCACTTGTTAAAATCGAAGCAGCAGGACATTTCAGCTCTCTGCTTTGCTCTGCCCCTGTCTTCAAATGAATTCCCTGCATTTCTTTCATTATTTCTTTTGCTTTCTTTCCCATTCATAAGCCAGATATTGATCTATGGCAGCGATGAATCTGCCCTCACACTGAGCTCTGGGGGTGGCAGCTGGTCTGGAAACTGCAAATAAATAGCAGTGGGAGGAATAATCACAGTGTTTGCAGAGAGAGGGGAGATTCCTGAGAGAACATTGCTGCAGAGCAGCCTCAGGGATCCTCAGCCAGGTGGGATTTCCCAGCACTTTACTTCCTGCCACTTGCAAAAACAAAACATAAGGAGGGGGGAAAGAAAGTGTTTTATCTGGGTAAAACATTCTGAAGGGCAAGTTGTCCAAATAATACAAGAAACATAAGCATCAGTAGTCAGGGAGGGAGATCTGGACTTTTTGTTTTGTCATAACAGCAAAGAAGCATGTTGGTTGGTAGCAAGTGTAAAGAAGCAGAGGCACTGAAGCTTCTGAGAGCAGCAGTTTCTACCCTTCTCCTTCTCCCTCTCCTCCTTCCCTTTCCCCTTTCCCTTCCCCTTCTCCTCCTTCCCCTTCTCCTCCTTCCCCTTCTCCTCCTTCCCTTCTCTTCCTCCTTCCCCTCCTCCTCCTTCTCTTTCTCTCTCATCCTTCTCCTTCTCCTTCTCCTTCTCCTTCTCCTTCCCCTTCCCCTTCCCCTTTCCCTTCCCCTTCTCCTTCTTCTTCTTCTCCTCTTTTTCGTCCTCTTGCCCTCCTCCTCCTTCTCTTTCTCATTCTCATTCTCCTTCTTTCTTATCCTCCTCCTTTTCCTTCTCCTACCTTCCTCCTTTTTTTCCTTCTCCTCCTCCTCCTTCTCTTTCCTTCCCTTTTTCCTCTCCCCCACTACTCTACTAGGGGGGTCAGTAAAGCAATTCAGGACAGAAAGCCATAAATAGCAGCTCCATTTGGCCTCGCAGCAAAAATCCTGTTATTCTAGCCGTGTGGGATTCCTTGGGTGGCTTCCTGTTTCTCCTTCCAGCTTCCTCACCACCAGACCTCTGGACTGTCATGTCCCAGCTTGTCCCTCTGTGCCTGTTTCCTCCTCCACAACTTCTCTCCCCTGAGGCTGTCCCTGCCCTACACACATTCCCAGCCTGTCTCATGCTGCCCTCTATCCACGGAATAATCTCCCTCTCCCTACAAGCACTAAATCTTTCCTCTTTCCCCACTTTCTACCTGCACATCCCAGCCTTATCATTCCTTTGGGGGTTTGTCAAATCCTGGCATGTACCAAAACCTTCCATCTGGAAGACCAAAGTACTGAGCACTGAAAACTCTGTTACACTTTGCCTTTGGGGGGGATTGGCCAGATTCCTGGCATGCCCCAAACCCACAAAGCTGGACCACTGTAGGAAGGCTCCCATAAGGATGAACCTGAAAAGAAATCACAGCAGTAACTCAGCTTTCTGTGCCTTTCTGACTGTCAGAAAGTGTATTTGCTGTTTGCTTTGGGTGAGGAGTAGCTGTGCTCAAAGCTGAAGTCACCAGCATCCTACTGATGCTGACTTATACCTTCTTCTGACACAAATCCCTGTAAGATCAACTCATCCAGGTGAGTGCTGCTCTGGAAACCCCAAGTAATGCTAAAACCACATAGAAGAAAAATTCCTCCCATTTTGAAAGCATCACACTTTCACTGATAGGCCATACAAAGGTTTTCCCTCAGAAGAAAAAAACCCCATAGTTATTTTAAAAAAATGCCCCCTCAAGCACTAGTTTATATTTACTAATATTTCACAGAAGCATTATTTGGTCCCATTTTCTTCAACTAATTTTGTCAGTTGTTTTTGACTTTATATTTTTATATGTCCAAAGAAAGAATCAATCCTCTTTCCACTCTCTTCCCTCTGCAAAAGTTCAGGATGTTTTCTTATTTTGCACATTATTCTGAATTTTGAAACAGTCAGTGGAAAAGGAAAACACTGGGCTTTTCAACTTGAAGTCTCATTCCTCTGTGCTACATGCTCCTGCCATATGCTGCAGAGAAGAGGATTTCTTTAAGCTCTAATACAGTATCCAAGAAGAAAGAGGTTTTTTTTTTTTTATAGATCTGATCTTTGAAAAGATTAAATTTCCTCTCACTGACTTGCAAATTCGCCCCTACAGGCACCGCTGCCCATCCCTGATGAACGCTCAGAACCCCACAGCTCCCTTCTGTTTTCCTACAGATATTGCAGTCTTGATTAACAGACTCTTCTTTTTTATTTTCTCATCTGGGGTAAATTTATCTGAATTCACTTTGGGAGCACGGGGAAGCCCTGTGGGGCTAAAACACTGAGAGCAGTTCATTCTTCATATTAATTTGGCTTATGGATTTTTCCTTGTGTTGAAGGGAGCCCTGTTGCGATTCCATCAGGCACGTGCAGACCTCAGATAAATTCTTTTAAACTGAGGGATCTAAAATCAAAATCTGTCCCTATTTCATCAGTGAATTTATGTGCTTTAGGGAAATTTATTTCTTCTTTCTTTAGCTGCCTCTCAGGCTCTGTGTGAACAAAGACACAATGCCTCCCCCAAACGCTGTGGACTTTTCATTCTACAATCACACTGCAGCCATTACTCACATTCATCAGTCCTGCAGTATAATTGTCTTGCAAACAAGACCCTAAAAATAACCCTCCAGGGAAGGTGCATTGTCCTTTGTTTGCACACGTGTGCCCAAGCCTCAGTGGAAAACTAGAAGTCCCAGCTCTCAAGGTAAGGAAAGCCCAGCATGTTTCCTGCCTGGAGCCCTTTAGCACACAGCAAAAGGGGAGAGGAAACATATGGAGCAGTTATTCTTTAATGTGGGATTGTCTGCATCCCTCCTACTTTCAACTCATCCCAGATTTGCTGCACACCCCGAGACCATATGTTGGATTTGCCTCTCTGGACAGGAGGTCAAGGCAAGTCTCACACTGCTTACTGGCAAGTTTTACCTTCCTCCAGCCTGGCCTGGAGAACATGGGGATGGACAGATCTTTTCTGTGCAAGGAGTACAAGTAAAATGGGCAATGAAGGTTGCTGGTGTCAATCCAGGCTGCCCAGAAAGGGTGTGGGGTCTCCTTCCCTGGAGACATTCAAACCCCACCTGGATGCCTTCCTGTGTGACCTGATCTGGGTGGGGTGTTCCTCCTCCAGCAGGAGGGTTGGACTAGACGATCTTTTGAGGTCCCTTCCAACCCCTGATTCTGTGAACCCAAATTTGTCTGAAGAACTCACACGGTGCTGTTCACTAGCAGAAAAACATGGACAGAAGACTTTGTATGAAAGCAGATTTGATTAAACACTGGGACAGGTTACCCAGAGAGGTTGTGGATGTCCCCTCAATCTCTGGAGGTGTTTAAGGCCAGGCTGGATGAGGCATTGAGCAACCTGATCTAGTGGGAGGTGTCCCTGCCTGTGGCAGGGGGGATGGAACTAGATGATCTTTAAGGTCCCTTCCAACCCAAACTATTCTGATTCTATGATTCTGTGACTTGGACCAGCTGAATGAATCAACACAGTGAGGTCTATGTCTTATATCTTTACAAATATGTGAGGATTTTAGTAAATTTGCCTGATAGAACTCAGTAAAATTAACAGAGTAATACATATGGTGAGGGTGGTGAGACAGTGGAAGAGGTTGCCCAGAGAGGTTGTAGATGCCCCCTCAATCCCTGGAGGTGTTTAAAGCCAGGCTGGATGAGGCATTGAGCAACCTGATCTAGTGGGAGGTGTCCCTGCCCATGGCAGGGGGTTTGGAACTCGATGATCTTTAAGGTCCCTTCCAACTCAAACCACTCTATCATTCTATATGGAGACCAGGAGCCAAACTGAGCACCTCAGTGCATGGCAAGAGATATGGACAGAGTGATCACAAGGTATAGAATGCCTTTTCCAGAAAGACAAGGATGTTTTTCATAGTCAGACATACAAACCAGGCACTAGCAACACATAAGATGTTCAGGAGTATAGTGATTTAGTTCCTGAACTCAGCACTCACTGGGTTGTGCACAAGTCCCAGCACCTTTTGACTCCATCTCACTAGCTGCCAAACTATCTGTGCTGAAACTGGTGCCTGTGGGAATGCTGTGAAGTTCAAAAGCTGCTCTGAGAGCATCTATGAGAGATACTGTAGCTCTTGCTGCACACACAGGACTTCAAATGACAAGGGTAAAACCCTGGTTTCACTGATACCCAAAGCAAAGTTCTCAATGGCATCCACAAGGTCACGATTTTTCAACCTTTGGCTGCTGTCTACACCTGGATGTGTCTTCTTCAGTGTTCCAGGAAGAAACAGGGAGAGATGATCACATCTTCCATCAGATTCTCTCCAAGAAGAACTTATTTTGTGCGTGTCATTCACTCCCTTCAATGCTCCATCCTCTTTCTAGAACAAGAAACCCACTCACCAGAACTGCACTTGGCTGGAGATTGAAGCAGGTTCTCTGCAGTGGGGCGGTTTGTTACTAATTATCCAGGGAGAAGAGGATTGCAAGTGACTTTTCCTTAGGCAGGCCAGAGTGAGAAAAGAAAGCTGTCTGCCCTTATCTCCATCAAGGCATGAAGAGGTCCCACTCGATCTGGCAGGGCTGCCACTAAGGTAAAAATGATCATTTTCCAACTGAAGCATTGAGCTGCTTCTTGTCAATGGCTCATGTCTCCCCAGGACAGGAAAGACAGTCAGGACTGGTGAGAAGTTTGGATAAATAGTCACACAATCACACAGAATATCAAAGATTGGAAGGGACCTCAAGAAATCATCTAGTCCAATCCCTATGCTGAAGCAGGAACTACCAGATCAGGTCACGCAGGACAAGGTCCCACTTTCCTGTATCAAAATCTCCTGGGGAGCCTGAGCAACTCAGTCCACAAAAGGCTTTATTTTTCATTCAAAACATGCTAAAAGATTGAAATCTAAAAAGATCCTCAGTGTCCAGCCCCAAAGCTCATGTTAAACCTTGATTTTTACTGATTCAGTTGGTGTAACCACCTCCTGGTCTGCCTCTTGCTGCACAAACTACTTCTTGAGCCCAATCCTAATCATTACCATGGGGTGCATCAAAGTGTGATCACACCAGGCAATGGGGGAGAATTACTTTCTCACTGAAATAAGGAAAAACATGAGTGAAAGAGGATGCTGCTGCCCCAACCTAAATTTCTCCAAGGAAAATAAAACCCCAGCTTCTTAGAAGATAAACAAGCTGTGGAAAGAGCAGCTAGGGGTGACCTGATGTGAGCTTCAGATGTGAGCTGAAGCCTGAATGTAAAAGATCTGCTCCAGAGCAAATGAGATTGATGGAGAACATTCTGGTTAACACTGAATGCCTGGGCTTTGCAGAACTTCAAACAGGCTGAGTAAAGGGTTTGTCTGAAGCCTGAAAACTGATCTGAAAGCCGTGAAGGAAAGCACTGGTTAAAACCTGTTCATCTCCCATACATATGTAATTCAAGGAGCAGCTTTTGTAAGAAGCCGACTCGACCCTTTGTCTGGTTTTGACACACAGTTTTTTCTCCTTTTAATATCATTTTGAAGAGTCTCTGTGGCTGTAAAGGGCTTATTGGTGCTGTCTGCTGGCTCTTCAGATGATTATTACAAGCAGGACTTGAGCTAGAGAGAGATCAAACAGCTTCCAGCTGCTGAACTCGCAGTGTCCCTTCCAGCAGCTGCTGGGATTTTACAGCTCCCAGGATCTGTACATGGCAAACAAGCCTTTTGTACAGAGCAGACATTATAGAATTATAGAATGGTTTGAGTTGGAAGAAACCTTAAAATCATCTAGTTCCAACCCCCCCTTGCCATGGGTAGGGACACCTGCCACTACACCAGGTTGCTCAGTGCCTCATCCAGCCTGGCCTTAAACACCTCCAGGGACTGAAGGGGCATCCTCAACCTCTCTGGGCAACCTCTTCCAGTGTCTCACCACCCTCACGGCAAAGAACTTCTTTCTTAGATCCAGACTAGAGCTCCCTTCTTCCAAGTTGCATCCACTACTTATAGTCCTGCCATCCTGGACACTATTAAAAAGCCCTGCCCCAGCCTTCTGATATGATTTTCATAGCTGCTGAGATAGGCAGTTGCAAATCATGGCTGTGGGATGAGTGCAGCCCTGAAGAGAAGGATTTGGGGATGTCAGTGGATGAAAAACTCAGCATGAACCAACAATCTGTCCTTGCAGCCAAGAAGGCCAACCAAATTCTGGGCTGCATCAAGAGGAGTCTGACCAGCAGGTCCAGAGAGGTGATTTTGCCCCTCTACTTAGCTCTGGTGAGACCCCACCTGGAGTTACTGTGTCCAGTTCTGGAGCCCTCAACACAAGAAGAACATTGAGCTGTTGGAGCAGGTCCAGAGGAGGGTCGTGAAGATGATCAAAGGGCTGAAGCAACTGCCCTATGAAGACAGGCTGAAGGAGTTGGAGTTGTTGAGCCTGGAGAAGAGAACGCTCAGGGGGGACCTTATAGTAGCTTCTTAAGGGGGCTACAGAAAGGCTGGTGTAGGACTTTTGAACAGGATATGTGATGGAAGGACTAGCAATAATGGATGTAAATGGGAAGAGGGGAGATTCAGGCAAGGTACAAGAAAGAATTTCTTTATGATGACAATAGTGAAACACTGGAAGAGGTTGCCCAGAGAGGCTGTGGATGCCCCCTCAATCCCTGGAGGTGTTTAAGGCCAGGCTGGACAAGGCAGTGAGAAACCTGGTTTAGTGGGATGTGTCCCTGCCTATGGCAGATGATCTTTAAGGTTTCTCCCAACCCAAACTATTCTGTGATTCCATAATTCTATCCAAGTAGTGAGTTCTCCCTTCTCCAAGTACGCTGTGAGAGCCAAGAACGTTGTTCCCAGTGGAGCTGAGCTTCATCTTTGTCCCTGCTGGCTGACAGGTGGGATAATCTCAATAAAGGATGTCACAGCTCATGTCCTACTGATTTTAAGAAGCGTGGTGAAGAGTGGAACCAGCTGATATCCCTGACACGACAGGCTGGCTTCCAGCTTCCAGTGCAGATTAAGAATTCCCTTGTGTGGTCTGTACCCCCCCTGCCAGGTGGCCTTTGATGTCCTGGGCTCTGGTCCAGAAGAGAAGATTTGTGTTTACAGGATGACTTGGGAGATGGTACAACTGGGCACCATGAAGTTCAAGCAGAAGCCAAGGGAGGAGCTGGCAGAGGTGGACAGAAGACAGCACAGAGGTAGGTTGAGATCTCAGGCTTGGTGACAACAAATTAGGACAAAGCCAGCATGCCACAGGCTCAGCCAGTTCATTAAACATGAAAAAAGCTGCTAAAACTTGCTTCCAGGGAATATAAAATGACCTTAAACAACACAAAGACCTATTTTTATTTTTTTTTAAGAAGAACAGATGTGCTGTTGAGAGCCAGAGCTGGCACTCACAGCTGCCACGGGGCAGCAGGCCTGGCCAGATGGCTGAGTTGACAGCTAAGGACTTCTCTGCTGAACAGCCTGGCTTCACAGGTTTTTTTGGAACCATGGTGGAGGAAACAAGCACACACCTCCCAGAGCATACAGGAGTCCAGAGACAGAGTGAAACACCTTGTTTGAGGTGTGAATTATCACCTCTGCACCATCCAGCAAGCCTCGCTGAATGAGGAGGGGGGAGGTGTGTGTAAAGGGACAGAGGTAAGAACCAGTTCCCTGAGTTTAGCTGGATCTAAAAAATCTCTTTACTTTGAGGGTGGTGAGACACTGGAAGAGGTTGCCCAGAGAGGCTGTGGATGCTCCCTCAATCCCAGGAGGTGTTTAAGGCCAGGATGGATGAGGCATTGAGCAACTTGGTGTGGTGGGAGGTGTCCCTGCCCATGGCAGAGGGGTGGAACTAGATGATCTTTAAGGTCCCTTCCAAACCATTCTATGATTCTGTGAGTTCCCAGTGGGGGTGTGGAGCTGCCCTACCCCTGAAAGCGGAGCCTGGGACCATCCTTGTGAATGTGCAGCAAGATAGGGAAAATGAACAATTTTATTCCTTTCATCCAGATTAATATAGTAATCTTCCCTCCAACAGCTGCTGATGGAAGTGGCTCAGCATTTGGGTCTGAGCTTTGGGAAGCTCCAGAGGAGCATCACCAGGAGCAGGGGGGAAGCAGGGAACAAGCCAGATCAGAAAAGCCCTCTTAGAATCATAGAATGTGTTCGGTTGAAAGGGAACTTCAAAGGACATCTAGTCCAATCCCCTTCAGTGAGCAGGGACATCCTGCACTAGATCAGGTTGCTCAGAGCCTCAGCAAGCCTGGCTTTGGGTGTCTCCAAGGATGGGGCCTCCACCACCCCTCTGGTCAACCTGTTCTAGTGTCTCACCATCCTCTCTTTTACCCTACAGTGCCAGAATGAGGGGTTTGGCCAGCATGTGTGTGCTCTCCAAGGCCAGTGGTGGCCAGTGAAGGTTGCCACCTACAACCATTACCCTGGCACAGTAAATGCTGAGCAGTTCTGTTTCTGCCATAGCCCTCTCTCCAAGCCTGAGTAAGCTGGAATATATTTGGAGTGAGGTCAGACATGAGGCCAAGATATGGAGGCCAAGTCCTCTGTAGGAACAGATGACATCAAACTTCCACAGGTTTTACTGCCCAGCAGCATTGGGAAAAATACTTGTTGGGCAAATTCATGCAGCTCAGTTGCCTTCAAGAAGTACTTTGAAACAGAGATTGGCTCTGCTGCAAAGAAACCTGCATCTCAGAAGCCATTTCCAGCAACAATTAATTGAATCACTGATTGCAGGGGGATTGGAACTAGATGATCTTTAAGGTTCCTTCCAAATCAAACCATTGTGATTCTGTGATTGTGCAAATGTCTGATCAGTGATGCAACAGCAGAGCTTGGTAATGTAGGAGGAACAGGAAGATGGTGCCATGACTCTTGAACATGTCACCACTGGCCTCAAATAAAAATAAAATCCCTAGAGATATTCTGAAAAGGAGCAAACTCCCAAAAATTCAAGCCCAGGCTTGTTTCCAGCTACATGAAGTTACCCAAAAGGAGCACCAGCCAAAGGATTAGATTAATTTTTGCTTCTGCTGCTTGTATACTGGTTGCTGGAAGAGCCAGAGCCCTGCAGCTCGCTGCAGCCTGTCTGGCCTCTGCTGGTGGAGCCACTCGCCTCTCTGCTGTGCTGTCAAGAAGCCATGCTAATGCTTACCAGCAGGAACAGTGTTTAAGCACATTAGCAAACTCCACCAGTTCTTCACATACTTCACTGCACACAGAATCACAGAACATCAAGGATTGGTAGGGAACTCAAAAGATCATCTAGTCCAATCTTCCTGCCAGAGCAGGAACACCCAGATCAGGTCACACAGGGACATATCCAGGTGGGGTTTGAATGTCTCCAGAGAAGGAGTTATTGGGGTGGTATCTGTGGGAATTCCTTCACAGGCAGCTGAAACATCATGGTCTGAGAGCTGTGCTGCTTCGTCACACTTCCTCATCACACAAGTGCTTCATGTGTTTAACTTCAGCCTATCCCAAATACATGCTGAATAAGATGAGATGGTGTCAAGGTGAAAATGCTGAAAGGGGATTGACTGCAGTGCTGTCCTCATCATCAACAGAAGAGACAACCTGGTGTTGGCAAGAGCACTGAGGACCTTCAAGCATCACAGGATGTAAGGGATTGGAAGGGACCTCAAGATATCATCTAGTCCAATCTCCCTGTCACAGCAGGAACATCTGGGCCAGGTCACACAGGAAGGTGTCCAGATGTGGTTTGAATCTCCAGAGACGGAGACGCCACAACCTCTCTGGGCAGCCTGGGACACTCTTCTGCCACCATCACCCTGACGAAGTTTCTTCTCATGTTTCTGTGGAACCTCCTATGTTCCAGCTTGCACTCACTTCCCCTTGTCCTATCATTGGAGGTCACTGAGAAGAGCCTGGCTCCATCCTCCTCACACTCACCCTTTTTCTATTTATAAACATTACTGAGGTCACCCCTCAGTCTGCTCTTCTCCAAGCTAAAGAGACCCAGCTCCCTCAGCTTCTCCTCAGAAGGGAGATGCTCCAATCCCTTGATCATCTTCATGGCTCAGCCACTCACACTGATGAGAGTGTGAATCAGCCCCTCTGCTCTATTTCTTTTACTCTCAGCAACTATTTAATTTCTTTGCTGCCCAGCAGGTTTATGACATTTGACTGTGCCAAAATATGTCCTGATTGTCCTCAGTGACAGCAGTCTCTCAGCCACAGTGTTCCCTCTGTCAGCATATCAAAGCAGGAGCCTTAAAGGTAGAAAAATAACCTCTCCACAGCATCTTTTCCTTTGTTAAGTCCTGCGGAATCCTTTATTCAGGGCAAATGGGCTTTGCACGGTCCAGGGTCATGGTCCACAAGTCCAGAGGCTCCAGGGAGTACATTAATGCCAGCATTAACTCTCCTCCTTTCCCTACAACCACAGGGGATTTCTCCTTCCTTCTACACAAGTTAACAACCACAAATCTGCTTTGTCCTGCATTGCTACCAGGCTATTTTTTCCCACTGATTCTGTACTGGTCATGTCTTTCTTCCTCTGCTCCTTTCCAATATCACAAGGTGACTAGAAAATAATGAGGATTTAGCCTGGGAAGCATCAAGATATTCAAGGTTTCTGTGACCTTTCAAGAGGGTTACCCATTTCTTTGTGACTGATCTAGGTGTAACCTCATCTGGGTGTTCCTGCTCCGGCAGGGAGTTTGGACTAGATGATCTCTTCAGGTCCTTTCTGTGAAGGTGATCTCTTGAGGTCTGTGAGTGTGATCAAGGATCTCTTGAGGTCCTTGAGCTGATATTCTGTGATTTCCTGAAGGAAGGAGTGATGGGCTTGCTGCACAAACCCAGGATGTTCCTGTTCTGGGTCCTTTCGAAAGAGGAGAGGGCTGCAAGTAAGGTGTAAATTACATGGTAAGATCCATACTGTCAACTCTATGTATCAGCAAGCAAATGCCCTCAGTCTGGGTGCCCTGTGCTCTTTCCTGGAAAGGATTAAGCCTGTCATTACAATGCTCTCCTCATCCAGCTCTGCCTCTGCTTCTGAAAGCCAGTCTAGCTCTGCCCTTGAGGATTCTGCCCCTCCAGCACTGAGGAGCAGACTGCACACACCATGTTCACTCTGCTCCTGGAGGCAGAGCCTAGCCCTTCTGCAGGAACACACACTCAGCACAGATGGAAGCGTGAGCACAGCCCAGGCTTAATGAGGAGCTGCATAATCCCCTCCTGGCACTCAGCGACCTTCTGCTGCCTGGACAAATGTCAGCTCTTTATCAACCAGGAAAACTCACTGCCTATTGGAATTGCCATCAGCCCAGCACTATGCTGCTCAAAGGGAAACAGTCTAGGAAATAATTTTTCAGATCATGAGCTACTGAATATGGTTGGATTTTATTTCTATGTCCTGCACATGCAACTCCATCTCAGTCTAGGCAGCACCAGCTTGAGTGAGCTGTCCTGAAGAGAAGGATTTAGGGGTGCCAGTGGGCAATAAACTCAACATGAACCAGCAGTGTGTGCTTGCAGCCCAGAAGCCAACCCAATCCTGGGCTGCATCAAAAGAAGTGTGGCCAGTAGGTCAAGGCAGGTGATTTTGCCCTTTTACTCAGCTCTGGTGAGACCCCAACTGGAGTTACTGTGTCCAGTTCTGGAGCCCTCAACATAAGAAGGACACTGAGCTGTTGGAGCAGGTCCAGAGGAGGGCCATGAAGATGATCGAAGGGTTGGAGCCCCTCCCTTATGAGGACAGGCTGAAGGAGTTGAGGTTGTCAAGCCTGGAGAAGAGAAGGCTCAGGGGGACCTCAGAGTTGCTTCTCACTATCTGAAGTGGGCCACAGAATCATAGAATAGTTTGGGTTGGAAGGGACCTTAAAGATCATCGAGTTCCAACCCCCCTGCCACGGGCAGGGACACCTCCCACTAGATCAGGCTGCTCAGTGCCTTGTCCAGCCTGGAAAGGCTGCGGCAGGAATTTTTAATAGGATATGTGATGACGGGACTAGGAGTAATGGATGCAAATTGTAAGAGGGGAGATTTAGGCTGTTTCTAAGAAAGAATGTCTTTCCTGTGAGGATGGTGAGACACTGGAAGAGGTTGCCCAGAGAGACTGTGGATGTCCCCTCAATCCCTGGAGGTGTTTAAGGCCAGGCTGGATGAGGCACTGAGCAACCTGGTGTAGTGGGAGGTGTCCCTGCCCATGACAGGGGGTTTGGAACTAGATGATCTTGAAGGTGCCTTCCAACTCAAACCATTCTGTGATTCTATGAGAGGAGACTGACCAGGAGTACAAAAACCTGTGTGTCAACACACTGTGAGTCCAACTTTTCTTCTTTCCCAAGGACAATATTCACTTCTGGTTTGATGATTTCTTTAGCTCCATAAACAGTGAAAGAACAACTCTAAACCAAAGCAGGACACAGGTAAAATTAAGCATAATTTTATCTGGTTAGAGGTCTATCCAGACAGCACTGTAAATGCTAGCCTAAGTCAATTCAGATGGATTTATATTGGAGGCTCCAGTATATTACTTCAATGAAATTCCTTTTCAAAAGCATCTCTTATATTCTGTGCAATAATATTGATTTTAGCTGGTGGCAGCAAGAGGAAAGAGAATCCTCTTTTGTGACTGTCACCAACTTCTACAATCATCCATGCCTTTTGTATTCCAGCAGTAGCTCAGTCTCCCTACTTCATTTTCAACCCTGCCCAAGGCTGGTTCATGCTGTTAATCTGATTTTACCAACACAGAACTAGAAGAGAGAAAGGTGACATTCAGTTAGTGAAACTTTGGCATCTAGTGTCACTGCTGTCATTTAAAATACCCTTGGGTATCTGGGACATCTACAGGGGACAAAAGGATAGAACATAGAGCTTAAAAGAGACCCTGTGGCCCTCTGGAGCAGGGCCATATTGGAAAAGTATGGCATAGCAATTGTATCCCAACCAACTGTGGTTTTTCTCTCCCCAGCCTCTGTAACTCCTACTAGTTTTTTCACTCCATTCCTCTTTGTCAGCTGAACTATCTGACAACCATTTTTGCACAGCCCATCCCCACATTTCATCCACTGTGTTATTCCAAAGGGATTCTAACAGCCTAACTCAAATCTGCAGCACTGCAGAGGGATCCTCAGGCAAAGGCACACTCTGCCTTCAGCACAAGCTGTGGCTGGTAGAAGAGCAGATCTATTCAGGAGTGAAAGAAGTTGGGTCATCACTTCTACCTTGTAGCTCTTCAAGGGAATGTTAGTCCAAGAGACAGCTCTTGCAAGTGCCAGGGCTCGAGACAGGATGTCCAACAGCCACTTCATTTCATCAGAGAAGCACAAAGAATTAGGAAATATGCAACCTGGAACTAGACAAATTGGCACCATTTTTTATTAGCCTGCATTGCCTCCTGCAGCCCTTTTTTTCTGCAGAATCAACCGCAGCAACAGTGAACTACAGAGAGAAAGAGCAACCTAAGTTTTCATCTATGAGATACAGTAAAGTGGAAGGACGAGTAATGGAAAGCAGTTGTAAAACAGCAAACAAATCAGCTATGAATAGGCAGTTACTCATGGTGTTTGAATTCCAACACTATTACTGAATGCACATCTTGCAGCTGACAGAGGGAGGTATGCATCCTGCCAGTGAGGACAGCCAGAGGGAGTGGGGATGAATGCCTGCTCCTAACACCTCTGCAGCCCCCTCCAGATAGAAACGTCAACCATCCTTCCTTCCTTCCTTCCTCCCTCCCTCCCTCCTTCCCTTCTCTCTCTTCCTTCCTCCCTTCTCTCTCTCTTCCTTCCTCTCTTCTCTCTTCATCCCTCCCTTCTCTACCTCTCTTCCTTGCTCCCTTCTCTCTTCCTTCCTCCCTTCTCTCCCTCTCTTCCTCCTCCCTTCTCCTCCTCCCTCCCTTCCTTCTTTCCTTCCTTCCTATCAGTGTCTTTCACTGCCATGCCCACAGGAATAGAAGATCTTCAGCAGAACTCTACTTTCTATATCATTATACCCATCTTTCTCATTTTAGATCCCAGCCTAATCTCTCCAGGGTTTGGGGACAAGTAGAAGGCACCAGAGCTGCTTGCTTGACTTTGCTGACCTGGGGGAGAAAAAAAGTACAGAATTGGCTATAACAAGGTACTCTTTACTCCTCCCAAATTGAGCTAAATAAATTGATGGCCGTCATGACTCAGCATGCTTTGTCTGTAGATAGAGCTGCAGAGGTAAGAGTTTCTACAGCAACCCATTCCTTCCTGCATAGAATGTTCTCATAAATGCTCCCCAACCTGACTTTTAATCAGAGGGTGCAGCTAATATGATGCAAAGGAAGAGCACCTTAAGCTAGGTGATAAATCTCACTTGCACTTTACTATTCCTTAGTCAGGCAAAAATCCTACTAACTGATCACTTATCCAATTTAAGACTGGAATGGAAGATGGAGAGAGAGAGACTGTTGTAGCTGTCTAACATTAGCAGCACATATAATTAATTTTGCACATATGGTTTTGTCATAACATAAGGGAAGTAACAGCCGTGCAAAAGGGAGTATTCTCTCTTCTTTGCACCAACCTCAAATCTGCATTTCCCAGCTTTTATGATAATTGCACCATATTCATCACTCCTCCAGCCTGTTCTATCCTTAAATCTCAGCTTATGGATGAAGGTTAGGTGGGCCAGACAGTGTCCCTCATCTTGCTTTTAAAGACAACAGCCACAAGATTACTACTGTCATTTATTTCATTGTCACTGAAACGACTTAATGCATTTCCTGGCACCACACTAAAACACTGTGGAGAGAGTGAGACCAATTATATTTGACTGAGAATCCAGAATGACTCCAGCACTGGGCATAGAATCATAGAATGGTTTGGGTTGGAAGTGTCCTTAAAGATCACCTAGTTCCAACCCGCCTGCCATGGGCAGGGACACCTCCCACTACACCAGGATGCTCAATGCCTCATCCAGCCTGGCCTTAAACCCCTCCAGGGATTGAGGGGGCATCCACAACCCGTCTGGGCACATGAACACTACAAACAGTGCCTGGAAACACAATTGCTGCTAAGCTGCTAAGTTCTATTTGCTACAGATCAGGCCTGATGGCAATTCATAGGAATGTCCAGAAGTTTCTGCAGCTTCTTGTCCGGGGAGGGTGGAAACCACAGTAGGGTGAAGGAAGTAGAATCATAGAATTGGAAAGGACCCTCAAAAGACATCTAGTCCACCCCCCTGCAGTGACAGGGACATCCTGCACTAGATCAGGTTGCTCAGAGCCTCAGCAAGCCTGGCCTTGGATGTCTACAGAGATGGGATCTCCACCACCTCTCTGGGCAACCTGTTCCAGTGTCTCACACCTTTATGGTGAAGACCTTCTTCCTAACAGCTTATCTAAACCTTCCCTGCTCCAGTTCAAACCCGTCATGCTCTGCCAAACAGTCCCTCCCCAGCTTCTTGTACTCTGAGGTTGTCCTGTCCTGCCAAATTAAATAGAGGCCTTGAGAACTTGAGGATGTCTGGGCAGGGAAGATAAAGACTGGAGATAAAAAAGTAATAAAACAATGGCCATGTTCACCTGAGAAAAGACACTAAGAAAGCTAGAGACTCTCTTGTTAATTATTAACAGGGTAAGGTGCCTGAATGATTTCTTTCCAAATCAATGTCAGAGAAGTCCTGAAATCTGAGTCTTAATCCTCCTACCTCCAGGGAGTCTTAGAAAATCAAGACCTGGACTTCCCACTTCTCAAAACGGCACAGAGAGAAGAGGTGAGGTTATGAGCAGGGTACTACAAGATTTCACCAGTCATTAACATTTAAAAGCTGAAAAAAGCTGTTTAACTCAATTTTATCAAGCAGGCCCACATTATCATCATGAAGGAGGAGTTCCAGACTCTTCAGTTAGTCCCAGGATGGATAATTCAGTTGGGTTTCTGGTAAAAGAGGAAATAAAGTGTTGACCACAATAGCCAAGCTTAAGTGAGACAAAATTATTTTAAAGCAAATTTTCCACAGGTAGGTGTAATAAAATTTGCCTTTTTAGCTGAGGACACACCTTCCCAGCTCTAGTGCAAACCAAAATGAACTTCCACAGCCTTAGAAAGAAAAGATTTCAAAGGGGTTCTGTTCCCATTTGGACTGGCATGAATCTGGAGCATTATATGAATCATTCTGCATTTCTATCAGTTCAAAATCTGGAATACAGGCCTGATTTCTATGCTGGCACACAGATCTGCTACTGCACCAGAACAACCTTTTCTAGGAGAGGTATTACTCACACTGTGGATATGAAACACTCTGCATGAAACAGGCATTTCAGGAAACACCAGGTCTCCCACTGGTATGCAAAAAAATACAGGGATCTGATGATAAAAAGCTCACCTCGGGGCTTTCAGGGTCCATTATAATAGAGAGGGGTTGTTTGGGGAACATCATTGCTTGAGCTGCTTCCTTAGAGGTGAAGCCTTTGCTGAATGTGGCCCAAGAAGAGAAAAAAAGAATGTAAGGGAAAGAATTGGAGGAGAGAAGCATCATGTTCAAGAGTCCAAACCTTAGAAAACACACAAAAAAGCAGAGGAGCAGCCAATAGCCCTAAGCCATGAGAACAACCTCCTCATCCAACTGCAGGCCAAGTGTTATCAATGATTAAATTCTCCCCTCCATAATCTTGCACCTCCTTTCAACCCAGCTCTGGGGAATATTTTTCCTTCTCCTGTACCTGAACTGGTTTTGATTTAATGTAATTGGAGTAGTTTTAAATCCCTACCCTAGGAGCCATGTGGCTGTCTGCTGCTTCTTCTGAAATCAGTGTTAACATCCACAGGATGTTAAACTCACAGATGCCTCATATATCTCAGAATTTATTAACTGAATCTCAAGATTCCTTCTGAAGAAATATAATCTCCCAGTGACATTTTGTCCTGATGCTGCTAACGGCTTGTGTGATCCACAAAACCTGTGTGATGTTCCCTTTCCTGTCTCCAAAGCATTAGACCACAGAGTTCAAACTCTTGACTTCAGATCTCTCAGCTCAGAATGACTCAGTCACTAAATTCCAAAAGGAGGAGAGAGGGCTTTGGAGGAAGTTCATCAGGCAGAAATAACTGCTCCTTTTTCTCTTTTTCTTATTCTCTCAGTCTGGGATAAAGGAAAAAAAAACCCTCACATTGTCTGCCTGCTTAAATATTGGGAGGCTAAAGAGTGCTGCACAAACAGGAAAGGAGCTGTGTTTTTCTAGACTTTAACTCATGGCTGCTCAGTGAAGAGCTGCCAATTTGTGCCACTGCCCAAAAGAAACTATGTGAATTGCTGAGGGTGAGCAAGACTCTTTTGGAAGAGGCAATGCTGGAGCAAATTCCTCTGGACCTATTGAAAATGTACACGTGAAGTGCATACTGCTTTTGGGAGGCACCTATTCTTTGGGGTTTCAGTCCAACTTAGTTTCTCACTCAACACCATGCACTAGTCTTGGTCTCTCTCCCCTCTTAGATGAGGAGAACAAGGTGAACCACTTGGTCAAGAAGAGAAGCTAGCAGTCAGATGCATGAGGTGAGATGCAGCTGCTGCAGTCACAGAAACATAGAATGGTTTGGGTTGGAAGGAACTTTAAAGATAATCTAGTTCCAACCCCCCTGCCATGGGCCAGGACAATTCGCACTACACCAGGTTGCTCAATGCCTCATCCAGCCTGACCTTAAACAACTCCAGGAAAGGGGTATCCACAACCTCTCTGGGCAACCTCTCCAGTGTTCATCACCCTCACAGGAAACAACTTCTTTCTTAAATCCAGCCTAGATCTCCCCTCTTCCCATTTACATCAATTATTCCTAATCCTTTCATCACATAAACTATTCAAAAGTCCTACCCCAGCCCTTCTGTAGCCTCCTTCAGGTACTGAGAAGTTACTCTGAGGTCCCCCTGAGCATTCTCTTCTCCAGGCTGAACAACCCCAACTCCTTCAGAAGGGAGGTGCTCCAGCCCTTTGATCATCTTTGTGGCCTTCCTCTGGACCTGCTCCAACAGCTCAATGTCCTTCTTATGTTGAGGGCTCCAGAAATGGGCACAGAAACTCCAGTTGGGACCTCACCAGAGCCAAGTAGAGGAGCAAAATCACTTTCCTTGACCTGCTGGTCACACTTCTCTTGATGCAGCCCAGGATTGGGTTGGCTTCTGGGCTGCAAGCACACACTGGTGGCTCATGTTGACAAAGAAGCCAAGCTTGGAAGAGGTTGTAACGAAGTGAAAAGTCACTGGGTCATAAAGTCACTGGGAAAACCCCCAGTTGTCCCACCATGATTTCTTCAGTACTGACCTAATGATGAGCAGAAATACAGTTCAGTAGATCAGGCAAGAAGAATCTGAAATTCAGGACTTTGTTTCCTGTGCCTTCCTCTGACTCACTGTCTGATATTTGTAATTCATCTTCTGCTCTCACCCACATAGAAAAAGTGGAGAATCACCAGGAAGTTATGAGGCTTAAATGATTCATGTTTATGTAAGGCCTTCTGATCCCCAGATAAAATCTCTTTGAGAAAGGCAAAATATTATCACAAATTAGAACTTTATTTTTGTGCCACTATTGACTAGTGATAGCTCCTCTCACAAACCTCCCCTTTAGAAATTAACTTCCCAGAATACCAATTTCCAACTCCATTTTATCCAAACCACTAATTTACCTGGTTAAAAAGTGCTAAGTAGCTAAGGCAGTGTGTACAATCATTAATAAATATGGGCAGGCTTTGCTAATTCAAATTCTGACACTGCTTCAGAGCAAGGCCACTGGGAAACTTCAGTGACAGAAGTGAAGTGTTGGTGGTAGTTCTTCAGAGCTACAAACTCAGCTTCCTGGGCTGCTTGTGCCTTTACTATTTAATAATTGGGGGAATGAGGAGCTCCCTCAAAGGAAAAAGGGACCTAAAAGTGCCCTGCCAGCCCCTCTAAGAAGACAGGACACTAGATCACTAATTCACTTTCAAGAAAGGTTTCCTGTAACATCCCACCTTTTCTTACCCTCCAGTAACCTGCTTGAGCAGCTTTATCTCTTTGATAAGAGTGAATTAGCATAAATGATTAATACAGACCTTTTAATCTACCTTGTTAAAGAGTCTGGAGCCTACCACTCTTTAAAACCATGCTTAAATGATACAGCCAGCTCACATCTAGCATTTATATTCCCCCAGGTGGATTTTGACTTTTTTCTGCAGCAGATTCTGACTATTTATCCAAGAGCTTGTGAAACTCCTGGGCTTGGAAACACTTGCCTTTTTAGCATCCAGAGAATCAATAGCTCAGCCAGCTCTGAGATCCAGCCTGTCTTGTTTATTATCCATCACTGTACACTGTCTCTGATGTCTGGGAAAGTGTATGCTCACAGCAGATGTCCTGCCATGCTGCTATGACCCAAAGAATGCTCACTGCAGATGGAGAAGGCATCCCCTTCACTAAAGACCACGACACTCTTCAATTCTCCTGGCTGTTGCAGTCATCCTATTGTAATGACAAGCAACTGGAGTTTGCAAGAGAAAAGAGGAAATTTTGGCCCTTATTCTGAGCATGGTATGACTGACTTCTCTCTTACAACTAAACTCAGATGCTCATGCTCAGAAGCTGGAAGACAACCTGCCTGAAGCCAAGGCCCAGCTGGCTGAGGTGGAGAAGAGCCAAGCTGAAATTAATGCCATCAGGTTCTCAGGTAAACTCCTTGACAACTCAGATCCTCCTCTTCCCCTGCATTTCATTTAACTCTGGCAGCCCTGCCCTATCTCCTCCAGCAAAACTGCCCAATCCTTCCAGCCTTTGCTCTTCTCTCTTTCCAGTCAGATTGAATTAATTTCTCTCCTGCTTCTTTATGCACTTTTCCCACAGCTGAAAGCAACCAGCTGAGATGGGAGCACAAGGAAGCTCAGAGCAGGCTTAACCAGACTGTCCACGTGAAGATTTCTCTCACCTCACAAGCAGATGACTTCAAAAGGCAGCTGGATGAAGAATCAAAGCTGCAACCTTTGTAGGCAACTCAGCAATGAAGAGCAGAGCCATAGTCCAGCATACCAAATTACACCAGCCATATCCTAAGAATGGCTTTGCAGACACATTTCTGAGGCTTCTACTAGGGTTTCACCTTTTTACTGGTGAAAACAGCAATGATGTTAGAGTTGAGGGCTCCTGAATCCACTCCTCACTCCACAAACTACTTCCCAGGATATTTCTGCCCTCTTTCCCTCAGGATAAAGTTGGGTGTAAGGTACCAAGAAGCAGAGGAAAGAACTAAATCAGACCAAGCATTGGTTGCCATTATGGAGTTTTCCTAAAGAAGTGGAGGACCTTGCTGTTGACCTTGAGAAGGCAAGAAGTCCAGCCATGCATCCAGCACAAGCCTGACAAGCAAGATCTAAGACCTGGTATTGGAAGCTCTGGGAGTTTTTCTGTTAACTCAGGACAGCTTTGGAACTGGTCCTTTATTCCTTAATATTTTAAGATCTCACTATTAAGCTTCAAGTAATCTGTATGACCATGAGAAACAAGGCTAAGGTTTATCATATCAAGAGAAAACCCAGATGAGAGTGGCAGCTAATTCCTAGGAGCACACAGCATGCTGCTGCTAAGCTCATTAGCTGACTTCCAGAAACAAGAGTACAGTTAAAGCAAAAGCCCTCCTTTACTGCCAGCCAAGGTATTCATCTTCTTTTTAAGGATAATGATACCCTGCTTTGAACTTTTCAGTGTTGCAGTACCAGGGGGTTGGCCTCTGGTTATTAACCACCATCCTCAAAGCAGATCTAAACAACATGCAGTTTAAACACTAGCAACAAACGCTCCTTCATTAAATTAGGATTTCTATCCCTGCTAGTGTTAGTGTAAGTGCATGAATAGTAGTGCAACTGTGGGGCATCTGAATGAAAAAGTTACTTAAAATAGGCACAAAGGCTGCTCCAGATCCACTGAAGTCCTTGGGAATCTGCCAATGACTGCAGTCAGCTTTAGAGCAGGGTCTCAAGAGCTGAAAATCCCACATACATCATTACATTATTGGGCTGAAAAATCTGTTCCACCATCATTTCCTTTAATGAAACACTTCTTTTATTCTATGGTTCCTGTGGTGCACTTGTCACCATGGCACCCGAACGCGTGTGCGGATCCTACGTGCATGTAGAATATTTGTGATTAAAAGCTCCTAGGAAAGAAAAATGTACCTTTCTTCTTTCCCTTCATGCCAAGCAGTTAAAACACAGTCTAAAACAGTCTTGGATAACATCCTGTTCATAAACGAATCGTCTTCCAACATAGGAAGAGTCACACTAATCAACCCAGGCAATTAACTACCAGCACATCTGCATGAAGAATATCTGAAGTGGGAAATATATGCTCCACAGCAGCATCATTATAACCACAAGAGCAAGGACAACTATCACCCTGATGGGAACTGGGTGATCTTGTTAAATTCCTAATGGTGAGGAAAGAAAAGCTGGTAAATATTTTAATCACCCATTCAGAGTGACCAAGAGAAACTCTGTCATTAGAATGGTTGCCAATTTAGCTGGGACCAGCTGGCAGGACAGGCAGAGAAGTGGAGTGGAAAGAAAACTTGTGTCCAGTGAATGGCTGGCTTTATCCTTCCAGGCCAATGCTGCTTCTGCTGCCCTGGACAAGAAGCAGAGAGTTTTTGGTAAGATGCTGACAGAATGGCAATGAAAATGCAAAGGGCTGTAGGTGGAAGTGGATGTTTCTCAGAAGGAATGCACACGAGGGAAAATTTTCAGCTTAAACTCTCTCTGAAGGATCGTTGGAGCACACAGAATCTATGAAGGAGGAGAAGAAGGTCCTTCAGGGTAAAAACTGCAAATCATGTAAATTGGAAGAGGGTAGATTCAGGCTAGATATAAGAAAGAAAATATTTACAGTGAGGGTAGTGAAACACTACCCACAGAGGCTGTGGATGGCCCCTCTCTGGAGGTGTTTAAAGCCAGGCTGGACAAGGCACTGAGCAGCCTGATCTAGTGGGAGGTGTCCCTACCTATGGCAGGGGGGTTGGAACTTGATAATCTTTAAGGTCCCTTCCAACCCAAACTATTCTATGACACTAGGTCCACTTTTCTTATTTCTAAAAATACTTTCACTCCCAGGAAACATACATTTTATGCACCAATAGTCTCAGGTTAGGTTCTGCTCTTGGGATGGCAGAGTCTGCATTAACAAACAGGTCACCCCTCTTGGATCATCCAAGATGATCAGCTCTGATGAGATCCCAACTGGAGTACTCTGTTC
>VZTY01024014.1:30241-45024 GCA_013400935.1 Turnix velox | reverse complement strand
CAAGGAGTATGGGGAATAAGCAACACCTTCCACAACAGCATCTTTCACAGCCCAGTAATCATTTTAAGTAGACAGCAACAGAATTAAGGAACGTTTTAAAACACAACTACCAAATATCTCAAGATTTACATGCACATCACTGTGTTTGCTCGTCAGAAAATCTTCAGGTTTCAAATTTCCAGCATCACTACAATCACAAGTGCAAAAAATATATCTGTATATATGTATTTGTTTCAAGAAGAAGGCTAAGAATATAGATGGGACGAAAGACACACCACTAAACATACTGAAATTACTGCCCAAGACGCATAATTCCACCTCAGACAAGCCTCCACCCACACACAGCAAGATTTCTGATGAAAGAGCAAGAAAAGGTGACATCATACATGTATTGTTAATTAAATAGTCAGCAGTAATGGGGTTTTGTTTAGTCAACAAACATTATATTAAAAAAAAAAAACTTGCAGTTCAAGCTTTCCAAGAGGAAAATATTCTCCTTTTAGTGCAGGAATCCAACCTTCCTCTCTTCCAAAATAAGACATGGTCTTAATTCACTTACCTCCTCCGTAGGTGGTGGCACACATGATGGATGTTATCCAGGCAATCTGGCTGTAGGAGATGTTGTAAACAGCCTGCAGCTCTTTGAAGTAGATTGTGAAAGCTTTAGGAAAGGTGTATGCAAACCCAACTGAGATGGAGGCTCCAAACACCACTGCCCATCCCCATCCACCATCAGGAGGAACGTAGCCCAGGTCTGAAGAGACTGGAGGAGCCATGGTCACTCCAGATTTTCACAGCAAAAACCACTTCCGGGAGTCCTGTAGAGCAAAGGACATGTGTGTTTTACAGAATATGCATGTCAAGTCATCAGGCAGCATTTTTTAACTGTAGTAAAATAATTTAGAAGCACAGAGGATCACCTACTCTTGTTTGCTCTTTTGCTGTCTATTAACTGCTTTACTGTTCAATTTTAACCCAACCAATGAGGATGGTGAGACACTAGGACCCAGAGAGGAGGTGGAGGCCCCATCCCCAGAAACATTTAAGGCCAGGCTTGCTGAGGCTCCAAGCCTGATCTAGTGCAGGATGTCCTTGCTTACTGCAGGGGGGATGGACTACATGACCTTTGAAGGTCCCTTCCAACTCTATGATTCTATGAAAATCACTCTTCCCTCTCTAATAACCTTTTCCAGTCCTTCAACCTCAAAATACTATCACAGCTTCCCTGTTTAGTGATGGATCTCACTCAAAACTGAAGTCAGTGCCTCCTCCATTTCTCTTCTACATCCAGCCAGAGCCTCAATTGTCTCACCTCAGGAGATGACTTCTGTAGGTTGATCAGCCTGTCCCTTCTGAAAGAAGCAGATGCCACAGTTGTACTGTCTTTAGCATAAAGGCTTCATGGTATATTTTTCAGGCATGGGTGGAAAACTTTATGCTTTCAGGTTATCCCTGCTTAAAAGAGTAATTCCCATTACAAGAGCAGCAGGTGATGGGATCTGTAGTACATCCACTTCCTCAAGGGGCTGAGGCTCTCTCCCTGCTCATTCCCCCAAAGCCAACAAACAAACTGAGCAAATGCTGGCAAAGAGAGGCTGAAGTTTCTTCCTACTTAGGGGCAGCAACTCTTCATGTGCCTGCCAGGTTAGCAGATTATGCTCAGGAGCAGCACAAGAAGGCCATTCACTCTTTTGCATTCTTCCCATTTTCCCATGGCCATGAAAATAAAATGAGGGTAAAAAAAAAAGAAAAAAAACCCCAAGGTAAAATCCTACATGCTTCTCAGAGTTAATCCATAAGTCCCCTCTCAAGGTCAAGGCGTTAAATCAGAGGGGAGAGGAGAAGGTCTGACAGCAAAGGGTACCAGCTAGATGCACCTAAATCTTTGAGGATAAAAGGTGGTTTGTTGTCTTTATCCACTGCAAACTCTCATGCAGGAGAAGCTGGTAGGAGAATACATCATCAGAGCTAATGGGAAGCACCAGACATCAGCTAAACCTCAGAGGTGGCAGCCAGCTAAGGAAGGAGATGGGGACCTTTGCTTATCATGCTAATAGGGGAAAGAAAACCATCATAGGACAAATACAGAGTAATTCATATCTATTTGGGAGTCCACTGCCTCTTCAGAGATACTGTGTGGTTCCAAACTCTAAGTAGGAGGACACTACTGGAAGTGCAGAGAAAAAGCTATTTTTTTAAGCAAGTGATGTACCTACAGATAACAGCTATGAAAGCAGGTGAAGGAAAATAAATTCAGCTGTGAAAGATATAACACTAATATAGAGCCCTCACTCTACAGGCTTCTAGGACACAGGGAAAGGACTTTTTATAGGGTACAGGATGGGAGGACTAGGAGTAATGGATGCAAGCTGGAAGAGGTGAGATTTAGGCTGGATCTAAGAAAGAAGTTCTTGGTTGTGAGGGTGGTGAGACATTGGAACAGGTTGCCCTATGAGTATGTGTCCCCTCCCTGGAAGTGTTTGAGGCCAGGCTGGATGAGGCATTGGGCAACCTGTTCTAGTGAGAGTTGTCCCTGCCCACTGCAGGGAGGTTGGAACCAGATGATCTTTAAGGTCCCTTTCAACCCAAACTATTCTATGATTCTAGCTTCCTCTGTGTGTGGACAACCGTTGCATGTGCAGCAGAGACACATTATCTGCTTTCCAACTTCAGCAGCCTGCTGGGGCAGCCCCACATTGTGAAACAAACACATAGCATTAAAGATGGAGCAGAAAGCCAGCTCAGGAGCACCATAAATACAATGAGATCTACTTTGTAAACTCTCAAACTACCACAGGCACATATTCCCCACTCCCAGAGCTTCCCACAGCTGTAGGGTGGGGTCTTAAAAGAAGCTCCAAGTTAAAGAGTAATAGCCATAATGGTGGAATGTCCATTGACATGACGTTTAAGAGCATTCCATACTTATCAAATATGCATTTCATGGAGCCATTTCCATTTAAAGTTTTTCTACCCAGTTCAGGCCACTCAAATATTGTGAAGAATACCAATTTCAAAAAAAATATGGACGTGGCCCAGAGGTTCTGAAATCAGGCAAAATAAAATGGATTAAAGGATGAGCATAGTGAGGACAGGCTTCCTTATTTAAGACTTACATTTGATATTCACAATCTACCAAAGTTTGGAATATGCAAAAATTCTCAGGCCCCTCAAATTAAACTCCTTTTTGCCAGTCTTTTAAAAAGGTTGAGCCTGAGCTTTAAATATATTTTTCAGAGATTAACATGAAAGGTTATTTTTCATTATCACCTACTCATTAACCTTGTAAAACTCTGACTAATTGTACACCACTACAAAGAGTCTCATATTATGAATATATTCCTTCATTTAACTTCATTTTCTGTTTAATGGGAGATTTATTCAGAAGATGTTAACTTATAATCAGATTATGGTATCAGCCTCATTGTCCAGCTTTTCTATATCAAGACTAATTCTTACATAATACAGAAAACCAAAGAGAGGAACCGAAGGCAAATGAAAATGTAGTGTACACTAAAAAATAAAAATCACATCAGTTGACTCTTACTTTCCTGGCCATAAAACAAGGGGTTTATAGCTCAACTTAGGAGAATTAAACATTAGGCATTATTTTAACAGAGCTTAACAGCCTGGACAATGGACAGACAGCAATATGATAAACTCACATCCTCCTCTCCCTTCTCCTTTGGCATCAGCATGGTTTGTGGGGACACCAGCACTGAGCACTGAGGAGGGCTCAGGACTATCCTCTTGTGAGCCTTGTCTTTGTCACCTTCAAGTTCCTCATCTTCTACAGGTTTGCTCCTCATTTCCACAAGGCACTACAGCAACTTCTTCTCCAATATCCATTTCACAGAAGTCTTTTGCAGTTTGGCTTTCCTTTCCAATAGCTTTTCTCAAAACTTTTTGGTGTCCTCCTCTGTTTTGTTACTTCAATGTTCATTTATCTCCAGGACCACATTTGCTACTTCCTCTCAATACTGCTCAGGCCTTGCCATGCCACTGAAGCAAAGTTACAGACATAGTATTCTCCAGGTCATATTTAAATGACCGGAGACATTACATTTCATTTTTCATTCCTTGTCACATTGCACACATAATTTCATTTGCTAGCTCTTTGAGATCATCTCTTCACACCTCCATTCTTGGCAGGTTTTATCTTTGCTTTACTCAGAAAACATTGAAATCTCCACCTTTTTATGCACCTTTTATTGCAGCAGAGGAAAACCAAGAGAATTAACTTCATGTAGCCACAATCTGACTCAAACACAGCTTCATCTATTAACCCAGAGAGACTCCCTGATGCCAAGCTGCCCTCAACCCAAGCAAGCCACCACACACCAGACATACCAGCTCACCAACCACCATTCAGTGGGACTTCTCTCTCTTCAGCAGAGGTGGGCACCACTCAGATTCCCCTCCCTGTGGCATTCCAGTTGCTGGCTCCCCTGGTAGTGACCTGCTTGGCTTTTAAAGCCATCTGCTGGACTCTTCCCCCACCCCAGATGAAGCTGAGATCAAAGGTTGAGATCAGTGGCTGTATCCTAAGATGCAAGGATCTGTAACTCACAACACTCTGCCACCCAACCCCTCAAAAGTTACATCCAAAGGCAAACCCATCCCACATTAAGTAATCTTTCATGATGGGATGGCCTTTAATTTCCCAGGGACACATCCAGGGCTAAACTCCCCATTTGCAGCACTCTTAGTGTTGTCCCTTCTCATATCTCCATGGATGTTAATAAATTATTTCTCTCCTTTTCCTTCCTCCCTCTATTCCCTGTACATATTAACTTATTGTGCCTCTACCTCATGTTTCTAGAAGCTCTGCTCTCACTCTCCACTGGGGGAATTTGCACACAGAGAGCCCCTATCTTTGCCCATCCTGTCACAGCAATCCTAACCTTGTGGTTGAAATTCCCTTACATGACCTTTGGGGTCACCTAAAATCCCACATTAGACTTATTTTGACCACTCAAGAACAAATGAAGGGGTTTACAGGTCACAGCAACACTTATCAAAGGGTAAATTGCACCCTGGGGTGCGGGGAGGGGGCACAGCAAATTCCTCAATTTCTTGCCAGTAACCAAGGTGTTGACTTGGAGCAGTGAGTGGAGCAATGTCCACAACTCGAGTCTGTGCTTCACTGAGGTTTACATAACCCAGTTTCAGTAGGAATGTGTCCACAAGGCTCACGTTGCAAATCCCCCCTTGGGAGGATTTAAAACATTCCCCTGCCGTGTTTATAATCCAGCTGCTGCAACACACTCCTTAAACACAAGGAAAAACAAGAAAACAACCGAT
The DNA here is from genome assembly GCA_013400935.1 of Turnix velox. Taxonomy (NCBI): domain Eukaryota; kingdom Metazoa; phylum Chordata; class Aves; order Charadriiformes; family Turnicidae; genus Turnix; species Turnix velox. Next base: position 39,720 of record VZTY01024014.1, on the reverse strand, counting down.
TGTGGGCAGACCAGGGTAATGCTTCTCAGCCAATCTGAGGAGAAAACTCTGCTGAAAGCAAAAAACAGACAAAGAGAGAAGTGATTATAGAATCACAGAACAGTTAGGGTTGGAAGGGACCTTAAGGACCATCTAATTCCACCCCCCCTGCNCCATTATTCCTAGTCCTTCCATCACATATCCTATTAAAAAGTTCTACTCCTGCCTCTCTGTAGGTCCCCTTCAGGTATTGATAAGCTAATTAACTCTGCAAGTCAGCACCTACTGTAACCCCTAGCAAAAGTATCTTCCCTGCAAGGACACAACAAATGCACTAGCCCCCATTTTACACCAATAAGGAAGGTTGCTGCCAGTGCTATGGCAGCCAGTCCAGATGATCTTCTCACAAAACACAGGACATACAACTGCACACTTCTCATTTAAAAGGATTTTCCACCAGCCAATAGTAACAACACGCTAAAAAGCCTCCAATGGCCAAAAGACAGTATGATAAATCCTTGAGAGGAATCCACAGAGAGCTATTAAATACAAAGATGTCTCCTCCAGCATTGCAGTTTGCTGGAGACTGGGGAATATTGACAGTTTGCTCTGTTCTTATCTCTCCAAGTATCCACCATTAATTCACCACCAAGAGGAGAATAACAACCAGACATACCTTGCTCTGATTGATCTTAGGGTCTGGCTCTTTCTACCTCACCTCTTAGGACTTCAACCAGTTATTCTTTCTAAGAAAGTTTCACAATTAGAAATGTAACGAGTATATCTGGCATCCATTAAAGTGAATAAATCCTTAAAACACAGTTGTAGGTCCTATGACAAATCATTACAGATTGTTCCAGCTTCATGTGGTCCCCTGTGATCTGTCCCACAGGGGGTCATCAGAAGCTGGTTGCTGAAGAGGCTGCAATCACACCAGACTTAAAGTTCACTGGAGTCACTGCTTTCATAACTACATCTTTAAGAATAACATAATTGTAAAAAACTTAATGGCATTGCAAAAGGTGAAATTGCTTCAGACTTTTAAAATTAAGTAGTTGCTGCACTGCTGATCTTGGTTTTCCAAGAGAAAACAAAAAAAAAAAAGCTTTCTCCTTTGCTTGCAGACAACTTGACACTTCCCCTGGCTCCAAGCAATCGAGACTTTGTTATATTTCATTATCCTTCCTTCCACCCCTACGTTAATAGCAATTGCCTAAATTACAAAGGTTTTCTACTGGGAGTTATTGGGCTGTGACCATTTGTATGGTCAAACTATTGAGACAGCATTTGGAAAACCACGGTGTCACCTCCATTGACAGTTGAGATGGGCAAGAGCAGCAGAAAAATCTCCTTTACTATTGCACTGGCCAATGTAGAATTGAGTTTTGAATGACTTATCCCATTACTCCATCTTCTTAAAACTTCCTCTTTATTTACTAGTTTTTGGTATAAAGTGTAGTATATCTTCTATGTCATTCATTTAAATAAATGCAAACCCAAATTTAAAGAGTAAATACAAGTGCTTCACTTTCTTTGTTGTCTGTGAGAAGATCAATTTGATGCTCACTCCATCCCAAATGTGTTTTTCAGGATGTTTGAAGAAGTCTGCTACTGAAGGAACAGGAACAGAATCAAACTGAAAGGTAAAGCCATAAAATTCATAATTCATCTGCAAATGTTTTTCTGTAGCTGATACATAATATACCATCTGGATTTCAAATCAGTTAATCACATGAAGCTTAAAATAGAGTTTAGAAATAGAATCAAAACCTATCAAAGAGGGAATCAAATGTTGGTCAAACTTCATACTTCTCCCATTGGGATGGGATGCTGCCAGCTTTGTGTGACAGTTGAGATGCAGCACAGAGGTCACATGCAGGCCTGAAGGGACAAAAAGAGCATTCCCTTAAATGGGTTTATTTGGTACTATTTTGGTTGATGTTTTACATGTGTGTTACCATTGCTAGTACTCATTGACACTTAAAGATGTAAATAAGCACAGAAACAACCAGAACAGGTCAGAATCTGTTCAGAACAGGCTGTGAAGACAGTAACAGGGCACACAGCCTCCTGTCCCATTACCCTACTGTCCCTGTGGGGTCAGGCAATATCTTGGCCTTCAGCCATACAAAGTGGAGGGACACAGAAGAATAGGACAGAGTAAGACTGTCAGGCTTTATCTGTTTTCCTTTTGTTCCTCTTCAGATTTCTGCCTTCTCTGTTCAAAGCTTATGACACACCAAAAGCTGCTCAGCCATTAAAATAGCCAGATCCAGCCAAATGTTCTCCAAGAGGAGATTTCTAACATTTTTATCCATTAGGAAACATACTATTTAGGATTTTGAACATGTGCTTGATTGCAATCACTATCTGCTATTTCACCTCAACTTCTGAGATAGAGTCTCATTTAAATTACATTTTGCAGAGGACCAAACCTTTCAAGGATGGAAAGTGTCTTCCAGGACTTGTCTGCAATCAGGTGAAAGAAAGAGATTCCACTGCTGCCTCCTGTAAGGGAAAGCTTACACACAACCTGTGTCACACTTCAGAACGCCTACAGTGGAGAAACACATTAGATATCAGTTAAGTCCTGCTGCTCCCAAAATAACTTGTTAAACCATAGCTTGATTACATAAACTTGGCTAAAGTTCATAAGTACCCGCCTCTTACAGTGAAAATTTCCATTATTATTTGTGTATAGAAACACTTAAATCAGCAGTGAGTCACCTAGGACCTCTCCCATGAAGAAATGAGATAGGTCTGAGCTTTGTTGGTCCAACTCTTCCCCATTCAAGAGGCAGAGAGGGAAGTACACGTGGCAAAGAATAAAGAGAAAGAAATGGCTGGGTCCTTGTTTCATAGAATGGTTCAGGTTGGAAAAGATCTTAAAGATCATCTAGTTCCAACCCCCCTGCCATGGGCAGGGACACCTCCCACTACACCAGGTTGCTCAATGGCCTTAAACACTTCCAGGGATGGGGCCATCCACAACCTCTCTGGCCAACCTGTTCCAGAGACTCACCACCCTCACAGCAAAGAACTTCTTTCTTAGATCCACCCTGAATCTCCCCTCTTCCAATTTCCAACATAAATCTAACCTCTTCCAATATGAATCTGTTTCTCTACATTTTGACTGCATTAATGCCCAAATGCGAGATACCCCTCTGGACTCCTTCATAGTTATGGGATTACATGAATCCATGCTCTGGTTCATGGAGATGGAGTAAACCTAGTGGATTATTTCCTTTAGGTAACAGTGCTTTGTTTTGGGGAGCATATGTGTTCCATTCCTCTGGCAAATGCTTCCAAAGCAATGTTTGAAAGGAAAAGAATTCTACCAACATCCCTCTTGCCAGGATAGAAACCACCTATCAAGTATAAATCTATTTTTCTTTTAAAAAAATACATCAGAATTTATATTTGTATCCCAAGAAGGAAAGTCCTCTTTGACACTTGGCTGGTATAATCATTTGCAAAACTGGTCCCTTGGTTAGCTGTTAGACCTCCTTGCACGTGAACAGGTTAACTTGACCACACAAAGTTAACTCGCCCACTGCCATGCATTATTTCACATTATAATGTGAGGAATTCATTAAGATTTCACAAGAACTAGAATGAAATTTGGGGCAATGGGAGATAATTTATCTACTTTATTCCAGGAGAGCAAATGAGAAACTTGAGAATCAAAGAAGATGGTTGAACTACCCCTGTTGTGGCTCTACCCCCCACCCTGGCCTTTACAGTCCCAGAGAACCTTCTAGATACAACTTTGATTACTTGGCTGAGAGTTTGTAGACATCTCCAGAAACACATTTCATAAGACATCCAACAGCTATTCCTGAACTCATGGATACACTGATATGTTTTTGAAGGAGCTACAAACACTGCAGCAAAACACAAGAACCATTAAATTCTGCCTGAGCAGCAAGGTTTGAGCTACATCTGCTCAGGTCAGTTTCCCTCCTCAGTTAAAAAAAAAAACAAAAACCAATCCCATAAGCAAATAATTCCAGTTAGTTTCTGAAGCTTTAGTTTTGTCCAAGCTATGGATCCTGAGATTTGATTTGTCCCCAGGAAGTCGATATAATTTGGTTGTCTGTTTCTTCCAGTCTCTTGCTACTTGGCTTTGATACAACTTTTTCCCTTGGGGATCACAGAGGGAAATTTTTCTTTCCTGCTGCAGTCAGCTTCAGATCTTAAGTCCCAAGAGTTCATTACATACTAGCATGCTGCAAAACCATAATATGGGACAAGAGAATCTTCATAAATTCATAAGAGTTTTAGAGAGAGCAAAGTTGCTTCATAGGAGACAAAAGATAGGAAGACTTGAGTATTTAGTATCCATAAATGCAAACTCCATGCTGGGAGAGGACAGTTTTGATCCTCAGCCACTATTTTATAAGCAAACTTTAGAGACAGCAGGAAAGTAGAGCCAAACCTAGAAAGATCTGTTTGCCTTATAGCAGCCATTATGGCTCCAGCTGACTCCTCAGATGAAAACTCCTGCAGTTTAATGTGTGCTGCTGATTTATTCAACTCATTAAAATAAGTTAAACAGCAAGTCTACCTCCCCTGGGCTGGCTTCATCATTTTTTCTGCTCCATCTTCAAGAGGACACATCCCTGGTCTTTCAACAGAGCATTGCAGATCTGAACAAGAATGTTCATGGTGACCTTGTTCTGCTGGATAATTTCTCTGCAAAAGTCTTCCATTAAAGGCTGCAAACAGAAAAAATATCAAGATTGTCCAGTACACATTGGTAGTTGGAGGAAATGAGCTCAACCATGTGAAGTACAATGCCATGATCAGACTAAATAAACTAAATAAAGAGGATGGGATCCTGGTGCAATGACCAAAGAGCTCCAGGATGCTCTTCATTCTGAGCTGATGACCAGAAGCATGGAACTGCCAGAATAAGCTCACCCCATTAGCACCATCATGTAGGTCTAGAAAAGGTGCACAGCTCCTCAGCACCCTACAAACATCAGCCTGCAGATAGATAGCCCAGGCAGCCAGCCCAGCCTGGCAAAGCTCATTTGAACATACACAACCACCACTAGATGGGACTTCTGAAATGCTTCTGCTGAAAACAGACTGCCAGGTGAACAGTCTTCAGATTGTACCCAGACTGAAGGCTGAGGTTAGCTTTGAAAGGGAAAAAGGGTTCTCCAATAAGCACCATCCGAAGCCATATATAAAACTGGAGCTTTGGTTGAACAGCTGGGAGGACAAGAGGCCTCTCATTCTCAGCTCTGCAGCAAACCCTTTTACCACCAACATAACTGTGCTCTCAACACTCCCCTTTTACCACTGAGGAAGTAGCTTCCCTGCTAGGTAAAGATGCTGGGAAATTCAGCATGAAGCATTAAAGGGTTTTCCAATATACAGTATTGCTAGACTGGAAAATCTCTCTCAACATTCCTGCTGGGATGTCAGCTCCAACCAAAGGCAAAAAGGGAAGGGGGGAGAGACAATGTCACCTGTGTGTGAGCAAAGGAGAAGTTAGACCTGAAGACCCACAAGGAATGAGGCAAGAAAGCAGAACAAAGCACCTTCTGCCTCAAAAAACTGCCTTAGAAATACCAAAACACCACACACGAGGTCACACAATTGAGACAAACAAGCACAGACAAGGAAAAGCTCAACAAGAATCAAAACCTTCAGAAATTTACTTAAACACGCACAGATTTATCACAAAAACAGCTGAACTCTGCTGTATTTCAACAATATGTTTATTTTAAGAAACATAACATGACATTAAGTAAAAATGCAAAATTGTGCAATTATGGCAAAATGTTTAAAAATCCACACATTTGCCCTCAGAGGACTACAGTACTTCTTACTAACATACCTGAGCACTGAATGTTGGATGCCATTTCTGACCAGCCTTATGGACAGGGAGCTCTTCGAAATCTTGTAGAACATACCCAACAGGGCATGTCTGGTGCACCAAAACTGCTTCTAGTTACTCTAAATTTTACTGATGGAATCAAGTGGAAGTTAGGAAAAAAACATTTTCCTTCTAAAGTAACTAATAATTTCAAAAGAGAGATATACACCCATGGAAGTCCTTACAATGCTAGAAATTCATTTTGTAAAAGGAAAATAAATGAATGTGGGGAGAATAAAAAACAAAAAAACAACCACCAGTGGGAAAAATGTAGAGATTGCTGTTAAAATATTATTAGTACCTTTGGTGCGTTGGTTTTTTTGTGCTGTGCAAGTTTACTTGAGCCTGACTGTAAAGAAAAACTTGACCAGGAATCTTGGACTTTCAGCAAAACGTAGAAGCATTTTAAAGAATTGGCAAAACGTCACAGCTACTGTCTCAACAAACTCCTCATGCACAAGATTTAGTATATTCTACTCCCACAGCAAGTTCCAGGATTTGAGCTCTTAAACACACAACGGACTTGGATCACACCCTCAGTTCAAATGAGTTCAACAGAATGGAGATCTTCGTACTTTTTAGTGCAGATAAAACAAAATTAACAAACCTACTGCAGAATTAACCACAGCATATTGTACTTCTATACATCACACGACCAGTCAAATTTGCTAACTCAACTCTATTTCATAGTTTCAAGTAATATATTGAAATTTGTTCTACTAAATAAATATAGAAGATTGTCCAAAAGCAGCAAGAAGTCTTGTAAATATCCAACCAAGCTTAAAAAAAAGAAAAAAAAAAACTAACAAGAAAAAAAGTTACATAACACTTTGCCAAAAAAAAAATTACAGATTTTACACACAAATGCAACACTGTTAGGGAGGGTGCTTCAGAAAGCTTGCAGCTAGAGGCCTACAACAGCGCAAAGAGAGCTAGCCAAAGACTAAGGATATTTTTAAACAAAATCAGTTGTACTTTTTAAAAAGAAAAAAAGAAAAGCAACCTCTTATTCTTGGTTATGGATATATCTAAAACGGTATTATCCAGAAGAAAACTAAACAGAGACAACACACCCCAAACACTGCAGGAAAACACAGCCTCAGCAAGAACTTCAACTTCAGGAAAAACAACTTCAGGCGCTCGCATTGGGAAGAAGCAGTTTGGTGGATCTCTGGAAGATGAGGTATGTAAATGCAAAGAGGCATTTAAGCGATTTTTTTTTTCCTTTTCCTTTTAATTTCACAGTTTTCTGTTTGCTTTTACCTTTTTTTCAAACACTTTGTGCAAGAATTAAGAAGTAGAACCAGGTGAGTATTTCCTGTGTATTAGGAAGATTCCATTTGGGAACAGTAAGACCACACAGTAAACAAACATTATCCAAATCCTCAGCCATGCCCGGGGGATAAACAACAAGCTAAATATTTGGCTTACTGAAACATCAGCTGTTAAGCCAGATCACAGTAAGCACTCACAGCCAGTGATGGCCACTGCCATTTCAAGTTCACTGGTTTACTTGGGTCCATTTGAGAAAAATAGGGAAGAGCAACTTACTCAACCTCTGCAAAAATTCCAGCTGGAACAACTGAAACCCAGCAAGTTACAGCTGCCACCAGATTCAAGAGTAATCTTTTTTCCCTTTTAAATCCAGTTTTGACTGCTGAAGTAGAGGTTGAAATTTGAACTCACTCCTTAAAAATAAGCTAAATGTTAAATACATAGAGAAAAGGTGTTGCCAAGTATTGCAATCCATGTTCTCTATGTGCATCAAAGATTATTTAATCCACGGAACACTTGTTGTCAATTTTGCTTTAATACACTGGCTATGAGGGCAGCTCAGTAGTGCAAATTTTCACATTGTAGATCAAGAATGAAACAGAAGGTATTTGAGGGGCTGACTGAGGGGACAAAAGAAGAAATAACTTGTAAATTTCAGCCACGCTTTCCCAAATGACTAGAGCACACGCCAACTCTGCACATAGCACTGTACTGTAGTGGAGACAGAAAGAACACTCCACACAAAAAGAAGAAAAAAAATAATAACTATTGTTAAGGCCATATCCTGTCATCATTCTGTGCAAGAATACCACTGTTGTAAAAATGTCCTGTTAAAAAAAAAAAAAGACAATATGATGACAGGACAAGGCCTGAAGACAGACACACACACTCCATGAAAAATAATGGGCTGTCTTAAACAGTAGCATAAGGGAAGCCCATTTCAGACAAGTATTAAAAAACATACTAGCACCATCAACTTTTGGGTTAAAGCGCTTTATGGGATGAAAAAAAAAAAAGTCTTCAGTAATGTTATAGTAAAAAAAAATATAATTACAGCACTATGTCTACGTGGCAGAAAATAGGTGTTGGGATTTTTCCCCCACCTTTATCCTTAAACTCAGTTGCAACAAAAATCCACAACCAAAAGTCATCTGAACAGACCTCCGTCCGGGGCAAAGGTATTCCATGCTCCAATTCTGTCTTGAGTTTTTCCTCCCCAATTTTAGTGCACAAACAACATCACAAACATCTTATCAGACTTCAAAAACAGCACAAGGTCATTACGAATCAGGATCTACCATTCCTCTATGTACTTTCAACCTAAAACAAAAAAAGCAACCCCAAAACTTAGTGATATTGCCTCAAATTTTACCCGAAAAAAAAGAAAAAAGAGGAGAAGAAAAAAAAAAAAGAAAAGTCACTTCAAAACATCTTGGACATCCTTAGCTATTAATGCTAGATTTTCTTTCACTGTAGTGCATAGTTATCCTGGCTCTTCCACTTAATTTGCTGTTGCCACAATAACACTCCTCCAGTATGACATGATTAAGTGTTTACCAGAAAAAAATGCTGATAATTGCACTTTGTAACCTCCTTCTCATTTCCCAGGAAAATATCAGTAAATAAAAAAACTGAACCAGTAATTCCCTCCCCAGACTGCAACCTTTAAAGAGCACCCATCCCCATATAAAAAAAAAAAACCCAAAAACAAAACCCTGCCTGTTTCAGCTTACAATAAATACTGACGGAATTTCTTTGCTTCCTTTTAAGACATGTTTTTTGTCTCTAGCATCAAGTTACCACTGAAATCACTAAGGCCTGTTACTGAAAGAATAGAAAACAAAAAAACAAAACAACCCAACTTAAATAACTTTCTGAAGACACTGCGGATACAATTTAGCAACAACACATTCAAAATGCCGGCCTAAATCCCAGAGCCTATCTGGAGTCTCGTAGACTTTTTGCCACTGGTCAGTAACCTCATCATACTGGTAGAGAGAATTCTTCCTGCTGGTTCTGAAGACGTGCTCTTCAACAGTGACTTGAGTAGCTCTGACAAACAGGTGGAGTTTGTTTTTGAGGAGGACGAGTTTTATATAGGGATTAATGGACTGGTCACAGGGGAAGTCTTTTTTTCGAGTCCACTTGTTTAGTTCAATGTCATAGGCCTCTACGGTAAACATACGCTGATGGTTTCCACAGGTTCCAGCTATGTAGTAGATGGAGTCATTGTATACAGTTGCCAAGCCTTGGATTCGAGGCACAGTCATTGGAGTCAAAAATCCCCAGTAATCCTTCTGAGGATCATAGCAGAGAAAAAATTCCCCTGTGAAAA
>VZTY01024014.1:0-23210 GCA_013400935.1 Turnix velox | reverse complement strand
CGGCCCTCTTACTCCCGCCGAAGCCAATCCTGCTGCTGACACTCACCAATGTAGGCCGCGCGGATTGGTGACTGCCCCTGACACCTGCCGGTAAATGTAGTGCGGCTGGTCAGTGCGCGGGGCATGCCGGGAGCTGTAGTTCCGTCCTGCAGCCATGTCTGGGAGTTGTAGTTTCCAGCAGGAGGCCGAGGTTGTGGGGGCGGGCTCTGAGCGTCGCCTCGCACCGCAGAGGCGGGAGCCTGAGGGCGGTGCCGCCATTTTGAGGCCCTGAGGCAGGGGACAGTGAGGTGTTGCTGTGCCAGAGCGGTCCCCTCTTCAGCAGCGCCCAGCTGAAACGGCCTTTCCACATTAAAAAAAAATATCCACTCTCGGGCCTTATGCTGTTGCTGTGCTCTCCTTGCCCACTCGCACCTCCTGGGGCAAACTTTCCCAGAGGAGAGTACAGGCCTCACTCAGAAGATGCTTGCCCTGTGAGCCAGGGAGAAGGGAGAGCGTCCATGCGCTGAGAATCATAGAATCATAGAATAGTTTGGGTTGGAAAGGACCTCAAAGATCATCGAGTTCCAACCCCTCTGGTATGGGCAGGGACTCCTCCCACTAGATCAGGTTGTTCAATGCCTCATCCAGACTGGCCTTAAACTCCTCCAGAGAGGAGAAATTCACAACCTCTCCGTGCAGCTTGTTCTCTTGTAAAGAACTCCTCATATCTAGCCTGAACCTCCCCTCTTCCAATTTATGTCCTTTATTTCTAGTTCTTCCATCACATATCCTATTAAAAGATCCTACCCCAGCCTTCCTGTAACCCCCTTCAGGTACTGAGAAGCTACTCTGAGGTCCCTCCTGAGCCTTCTCTTCACCAGGCTGAACAACTCTTAACTCCTTCAGCCTGTCTTTATAAGGCAGTTGCTCCAGCCCTTTGATCATCTTCGTGGCCTCCTCTGGACCCACTCCAACAGCTCAATGTCCTTCTTATGTTGAGGGCTCCAGAACTGGACACAGTACTCCAGATGGGTCCTCACGAGAGCCGAGAAGAGAAGGAGAAGAGAAATGCTTGCTGCTGGCCTAAAGCTGCAAAGACATGGACTAGGGCAGGGCTGCAAGACGCAGATCTGTGAAAGGCTGAATGAAAAGCTACTTGATCTGAAAGATCATCACTAAATTATTTTCTTGATTTTCCAGTGTTTGCAACCCCAGCATGCTGTGGCCTGCCCCATCAGCTGTACCTCTCCTACAGGCAAACAACTGTTTTGTTGCCAATGGCCTTCAGTACCACAAAGCAAGGTTCTCTTTCCTTCCTACACATAAAGTTTCTGATAGCCACCACCTTTCCCAGTTTTCTACAGCAACTAGACACTGGTTTCAGTCTTGACAACTTGAGTCATTATCAGAGCTTTGCCATGGAAGAGTTACTTTATTTGGTTTGTTGGTTTTTTTCCTTCTTTATGAAATAATATTAACAAAAAAAAGGATTAACAGAAGCATTGCAAAGTCCAGTAAGTATGTCATAGAATCACAGGATGTTTTGGGTTGGAAGGGACCTTAAAGATCTTTGAATTCCAACCCCCCTGCCATGGGAAGGGACACCTCCCACTAGATCAGGCTGCTCAGGGACTCATCCAGCCTGGCCTTAAACATCTCCAGGGAGGGGGCATCCAAAACCTCTTTGGGCAACCAGTTCCAGTGTCTCACCACCCTCACCATGAAGAATTTCTTTCTCATATCCAGCCTAAATCTCCCCTCTTCCAATTTGCATCCATTATTCCTAGTCCTGCCATCTTATGCCCTATAAAAAAGCCCCGCCTGTAGGTCCCCTTCAGGTATTGAGAAGCTACTATGAGGTCCCCCTTGAGCCTTTTCTCTAGGCTGAACAACCCCAACTCCTTCAGCCTGTCCTCATAAGGGAGTTGCTCCATCCCTCTGATCATCTTTGTGGCCCTCCTCTGGACATGGTTCAACAGCTCAATATCCTTCAGTACTTTTTTGGGTTTAGTCAAAATGGATGTCATACAACTTTGCAGCTTTTAGCTGAGAAGTTTTGTTAGTAAAGAAACACAAATAGACCAAATTTAACACTTTTAAAAAGATGTTGTAACTCTCAGAAATAATGTAGGTGCATTAGTAGTGCTGTAAAGCAGATTAATTTAAAGGCAAGAATAGTAGCATTTGGCGTTATCTGACCACTGCTTTATTGCTTCTGCTTTCAGTTGCAAGGCACAGCTTCTCCCTAGTTTGACAATTATCAGTGGTGTCCAGGCTGCTGTCGATAATAATGCTACACAGCACAGGAATGATAGAGACGCTGATGAAAGAAGTGCAAAAGAAAATAGAACTTCACATCTGCAAATCGATTCCGCAGTTTTCCAATTTCCCCATTCAGCAACTGCACGGCCTGTGAAATTGTCCCTAGAAACACAGAACGAAGGGATAGGAGAATACCTCCTCTCTTACCCTTTAGCAAATGGCATTGCCTGATACAGCTCATTTCCTTTGGTGTGGACTGGGCTGTGTGTTCAAAATGCTGAAGCAAAATGGAGAATGTTTTTAAATATAGATGCTGTGTCGAAGCAGTACTTTGGAGCATGAGCTTTTTTTGAAAGAGCCTACCTTTGTGAGGTTTTTGGTGAAGCAAATAAATCACCTTACAAATATTCTTTAAGAGGCATTGGTATCAGCAGTTTCTGAAGAGTCTGAAGTATTTTTCAAGTATAATACACCATCACCCTCTGGAAATCTTCATTAGAACTCCCTAGCACTCAGAAGATTTACACAGTGGAGGTCTACCTTGAAAGTCCAGCTTTCTCTGCATAGTACTTACTTGATCTGATGAGCAAAATGAGAAACATGTTACCCTTGAAGGCTGCCCTGAAATTCATGGTAATCACCTATTAAATGTGCACCTACAAAAAAAGCATATTAAAGCTGTGCATTTGCATTATGCACAAGTATTTAAACAAGATCTTTTTTTAATTACAAAATTCTTTATAATGCCCTTCTCCCTTTTCTTTCTCTCTTGTGTTATTGTTTTGCTTGAGAAGTGATGCAGGTCCAACATTTGAGTATAGAACTAGGACCTGAGTTCTTGGCTTTGTGCTGGCACTTATTTACTGCGTGCTGTTGGTCAAATTATGTGATTTCATGGATTTGTGCTTCCCAGGGGACAATGGGGAGCTGTGAAGCCCTTAGAGATGTATCAATGGAAATTCCTTTATCAATATTACAGTGAGTTTTGTAAGGTGCCTCCCTTAGGGGGGTTTGGTTTGGTTTTTTTGTGCCACTTCAAGATTTTGAAAGAATCCAGAATGTCCTGGTTATTGAGGGATGCTTCCATTTATGCTTTCATTTCACACCTAATTTATCATTCTAGCAGATGCAGCTCGAAAACATAAAGCTGAAAAACACTCAGTGGAAAAAGTAGAAGGGTTTTTTTTCCCATTTGATATTCCAAAACTTCAAAAATAAAAATGAAATAATAGTGACTGAGAAGGAACACAGAGTCTCTGTCTGTCTTTCCTAAGTGATTAGAAACATTGTCCCCATTATGAACTCAGAACTGGCACTGCTTGTTCTGGGACTCTTGCCTTCAGAATAAAGAATGTCTTTGTCATAAGCCCAAGCAAGAAAAGAAGGGGAAGAAAAAATTTTCAGGATAAAATGATGAAAATGTATACTTTTTCAGATATTTGAGAACTTAGAAGATACCACAAAGATTTTTGACCAAACAGTGAAGTTACTGCAGATGTTTCCCTTCTTTATTACACCTACAGAACAAGTTAATTAGAAAATTGTGCTCGATCTACTTGCAGTAGGGGGACAGAGTGATCATCTTATTTTTGTCACTTGTGTGGTTTGCGTCATCTGGTAGGGAACTGCCTGAACAATCCCTGGTGTTCTTGCTGCACAAGAGATGATGCACAGAGCACTTTTACAACACAGAATTAGTTGAGATTTATCATGTTTTCTCCTGCTGGCAAAAGGAAGATAAACACAACTGGACCAACATTTAAAGAGAAATATTAATAGAATTTTGTTCAAGTGGCTTTAAAAAGTGGCTTTTTAATCCACCTGGAATATTTGTGTCTTGTATATGATGTTGAGTTTAAAATTGTAGGAAGAGGTAGGGTTGCTGCAGCCTCTTTTCCTTCCCCATATGGTGTTCTTTTCACTGCAAAATGGAAACCATCATGAAAGGAATGACCAACCTGCCACAGAGTCCAAACAAAGGAGAAGTTTGAAGAAGCTTGACAAGGCTTTTCTTCTTTTCCACAGCAACTTTTTGAATTGTCACTTTTTTCATTAATCTCTTAAGTTGGGGAAAAAAAAAAGCTTTAGTTTTCAGTGAAATGGTTTAACTAGAAAATTCAAATGCGATATTGTTAAAAATAATATTTCTTGCTATCTCCAAAATCTGTCTCTATCACTAATATTTACAATTTTCCAGTTATTTATGTGTGTGTTAACTTATACTGCAAATCCACGAGTGGTAATACAGTCAATAAAACTCCACTCTGAAAACCCCTCATATTTTAATTGGAAAAACCTTGATATTCACTGTGGAACAATCTCACCTTGAAAAACAATCTTTTACCAGTTTGTCTTTAATGCATAAAGCACCGCTCATTTTCTGCTGTTCTGTCACCGAGGGGCACATTAATTTAGTTGCACAATAATTTAATACATCGATATATTGATCGAGGCAGAGAGGGTTTTGTTGAGCAGTTCCAAGAAATCCCACATTTCTTGTGGAATCTTTAAAAAAAAAAGACACTTTTTGAGGCAGTTGAAGTGAGGGGGGATTGCAAGATCATTAGGGAAAGTTGCCCTTCAAAGCCCATCGATCTGGCCCTACTGAGCACAGCAGGGGCTACAGCAGAAGAGAGAGAAGAGATGCAGGGGGCAATTAATGGGGCAGATACTGGAGTGCCTTTTCTGATTACCCCATACTGTACAGTGGATTTGGCCTCGCTGAGACAGGCTGGTAGAAACAAGAACCCTGATGAGATATAGCTCTGCTAATGTCAAGAAGTGCCACTTTCTAGCAGCAGGAACAACTTTGTTGAAACCATCTGTTGTTTTAGAAGACACATGTGTGCACACACACACACACATGCNCTGGTAGAAACAAGAACCACTTGGATATAGATCTAGGAGTTTATTGACTAGTGCCACTTTCTAGCAGCAGGAACAACTTTGTTGAAACCTTCTGTTGTTTTAGAAGACACATGTGTTCACACACACACACATGCATGTACTTCCTCCTCCCTTCTCCTTTCAGCTGACTGAAATCACAAAGCTAATCCCTCCTTAATCTCAGAATGACAAGCTCTGCTGTTCTCAGCAAGTTCCAGAAGCTACTGAAAAACTGGGTGACTGGTGTGGTTTAGGCAAAGTGAGAGTGATGTGTTTTGGAGCAGTGGCTTTAGAACAAAACACCCATTCATCCACCATCAGAGTTTTGAAAGAGCAATCTGATTCCTCAGAGAAGGCTTGGGTACCTGCATGGAGATGAGTGATCCCGACTCTGCTCTATCTGCTCTACAGAGGGGACAGAAAGAGGAGATTTCAGTGCGTTCAGTCCCAGTGTTCATGAAAACTTCAGTTTACATATTCCCTTGCACTGCCAAGTTTTATTTTCCCTTTAGTGGCTTTAGATCTGTTTCTTGTTGTGATCAGTAGGTTTGTTAGTGAGTAGAAGGACACTAAGATGAGGCCTGAAGAGAGGCCTGCTGTTGGCTATGAAGGTGTCTTTAATGTTATATATGATAAGGAAAGTTATTTCATAGAATCATAGAATGGTTTGGGTTGAAAGGGACCTAAAGCATCATCTAGTTCCAACCCCCCTGCCATAGGCAGGGACACCTCCCACTGGACCAGGTTGCTCAGTGCTTCATCCAGCCTGGCCTTAAACACCTCCACAGAGAGGGCATCCACAACCTCTCTGGGCAACCTGTTCCAGTGTATCACCACCCTCACCATGAAGAATTTCTTTCATATATCCAGCCTAAATCTCCCCTCTCCCAATTTACATAGAATCCCCGAAGAGTTTGGGTTGGAAAGGACCTTAAAGATCATCTAGTGCCAACCGCCCTGCACAAACCATCCTCCTACCCATTCTCTCCTAAAACTCTGCCTTTGTGAACTGATTGTTCAGAGAACATCCATTATTCCTAGTTCTGACGTCATATATCCTATTAAAAAGTCTTACCCCTGCCATTCTGTAGGAACCTTCAGGTACTGAGAAGCTACTATGGGGTCCCCCCCAAACCTTCTCTTTTCCAGGTGAACAACCCCAGCTCCTTCAGCCTGTCCTCAGAAGGGAGGTGCTCCAGCCCTCTATCATTTTGATGGCCCTCCTCTGAACCCACTGCAACCTCTGTACAACTGAACAAATGAGATGACTGGATGTCAGACATCAGGTGGATTCTCAGGAGGTTTTTTGCAAAAACTGCTAGAATTTACAAAAATTAACCTGACTCATTCTGGAGTCTAAAGGTTTCCCCCCATTTGTCCCTCATCCACCCCAGATAAGGTCATTAAGACTGATTCTAACTACAGTCACTCAGCTTTGATCTGTCCCAAAGGGATCCTGGCAGTGGTAAAGCTGCAGTGATGCCAGCTGTAATACAGACCAGCCACCCAGTTTAGGCTCCCAAAGCTCCAGTGATTAAGCTACTCTTGGGTCCCTGGGCCGTTCAGGTGTAGCCAGCAGGACCTGCACATCCTGACATGTCACCTCTGAAGCTGAGGCATCCTTCCAGGGTGAATTCTTTTTAGGCTCTTCCTTTCTCCTCTAGGAGTCTGTGTTTATAACATATGGAAAATAATTGCCAGTTTAAAAGGCTGTTTTGAGAACTGCCTTTTTTTAAAAAACCCTGACACATGGTGCAGCTTAAAGCTTGGAACTTTGTTCCTTCTACAAAAGGCCTTGAACTCTCTCTGGGCAGACCACTTTCATATCCTCTAAGCTCACACATTTCATGGTAATAAGCTGTGGGATTTAACTGTGCTGAGACAACATGCCTGCTCTTTAACCTAGCAGAATAAAGTAGAACTTTCTAAGCAAAAATAGTTAAGATAAACTGATACATGGAGCTAGCAGGGCTTTTTCTACTCTTGGATGGGAAGAGGAATGGCTTCCAAAACTTCAAACCTGATTATTTAGGAATTATACTGAATATCACTGTATCTTAACTAGTGAACTTTCCCAGGCTTGTTTGATAAAATAGGTGATAAAGTGACCTATAAATAAAACTAGATGTTCATGTTCTTGCCCGTATTATCCTGCCATAAGATCCATTCTTACTTAAAATTAATTCTTTTGGATGGAACACCTCTCCTATGAAAACAGGTTGAGGGAGTTGGTCTTATTCAGCCTGGACAAGAGAAGCCTCTGGGGAGACCTCATAGTGGCCTTTCAGTACTTAAAGAGGGATTATAAGAAACAGAGAGACAAAGTTTCTAACTGAGCCTGTTGCAATAGGACAGGGGATAATGGCTTTAAAGTAAAAGAGGGAAGATTTAGGCTAGATATGAGAAAGCCACACCAGGAGCACGAGAATTGAAGGGCAGGGAAGAAGAGTTGGGACATTCATTCCTTTTTTCAGATTCATCCATGCTTGGTGTCATAGAAAACTCAGAGCTCAGTTCTTTCACTAATCATTGCAATAGTATAAATGCTAAAAGGGAAAGTAATTTTAATGCCACTTTCTCTTCTTGCAGAGACTGTTCTCATTTCTAGCATGCACTGTGCAGGCAAGATCTCAGGGCAGTCACTCTTATTCACCATTCTTTTTCCATTACAAATGAGGGGAAATTAAAATTTTCCTCTATTTGCCAAAGAAAATAGCAGGTGCACTTTGGGGACCTGGTAAGACAATTAAGTACCATTTTTAGAAGCTATCTTATCCGTTCATTTCAGCTGAAAGAGTCAAATCTTTATAAATAAGTACTTTATAAGTTCAGATCTGAATAAAGATTCATCTTTTTATCTTAAAAAAAATTAAAGTCAATTATATCACGGTCAATATAAATGTCCCTTTGAGGCAAAGGGAATGATGGGAGAGAATTCACAGTGAGCCAGTCACTTCTCCATGGAGTACTGGGGAGGAAACACGGGTGCAGAACTTAACTCTTTCAGTGACAGAAATATCAGCAGCTGGGACAGCAGAAGAATACATTTGTTGAGGTTCATGACTATAATTTTCTGTCTATAATTTTTCTACAGCTTCCAAATGTTGTACTCAGGATATTAATCCTGGCATTACAGCTTTCCTGTCAAGTGCAATGAATCAAAATATAAACACATTAAATAAAACATAAATCATTTAGACATATATGTAAAATACTATGTACTGTACATACTTAGAATCATAGAATAGTTTGGGTTGGAAGGGATTTTAAAGATCATCAAGTTCCAACCCCTTGCCATAGGCAGGGACACCTCCCATTAGATGAGGCTGATCAGTGCCTTGTCCAGCCTGGCCTTAAACACCTCTAGGGAGGGGTCATCCACAATCTCTCTGGGCAACCTCTTCCAGTGTTTCACTACCCTCATTGTAAAGAATTTCTTTCTTATATCTAGCTTGAATCTCACCTCTTCCAATTTACATCCATTACTCTTAGTCCTGCCATCACATATCCTATTAAAAAGTCCTACCCCAGCCTTTTTGTAGGACCCCTTCAGGTATTGAAAAGCTACTATGAGGTCCCCTCTGAGGGGGAGCCTTCTCTTCACCAAGCTGAACACCCCCAACTCCTTCAGCCTGTACTTTACCTCAAATATATAGGCCTGGCATTCAGCTAAACAGAGATGGACCTGGAATAAGATACAACACATGTGCTCCTCTGTTTCTTTCAATGTGTTAAATCCCTTTCCCTGTGAGACAGAGGCTGTGCCCAGCTGCCTGTCTCATTGTTCTCTTCCACCTAAAGCTGAAACCTGGGATTAGTTCCACTCCCTGAATTCAATGCATAGCTAAGCTTACCTGGTGTGGCTGGAGGACAGCTACTCAGCAGGGAGTCCTGAAACCTAATAGTGGAACAGAAAAACTCCCCAGCGACTACATCATCTCAGTGTGTGAAAGCTGGAGCTGTCATTTCCACCACACGGTCGATGTGGGAGCACTGGACTGGCTCTTGGCAACCACACATGATAGGATGGATGAGCTGCTGTTCCAGGAGAAGAGGCTTGAACAGCATCAATAAGGGAAGGAAGAGAAAGTCAGTGCCAGCATTTGGGAAATTAGCTTGATTGGAGACTTTAGAACTGCAAAGTTTTGTGTGGGCAGGCAGGGGGAGTTGGGGTTGTGCAGCCTGGAGAGAAGAAGACTCAGGGGGGACCTCACGGTGACTTCCCAATGCCTGATGGGGGCTGCAGGGGGGCAGGGGTAGGACTTTTTGGTAGGATGTGTGGTGGCAGGACTAGTAGTGATGGATGTGGGTGGGAAGAGGGGAGATTTGGGCTGAATATAAGAAAGAAATTCTTCATGGTGAGGGTGGTGAGACATAGGAGCAGGTTGCCCGGGGGGGCTGTGGATTCCCCCTCTCTGGAGGTGTTTGAGACCAGGCTGGATGAGGCACTGAGCAACCTGGTCTAGTGGGAGGCATCCCTGCCTATGGCAGGGGGTTGGGACTGGATGATTTTGAAAGGCCCTTCCACCCCAAACCATTCTATGATTCCATGAAAATCCCTATGTCTTTCCAAGAGCATCCTTGTTTTGTTTCTCAAATATTATGGCATAGAGGGGGAAAGAAAAGAAGTAGGAGTGCCAAAAAGGAGATAAACTGCCTCTAAGTGTCAGAGGAAACTGAATATTACACCCCTTACTGACTTGTGTCACCCCATCCCCTGCCAGGACACACCTGATTTGTCAGAGGAAGATTCAGAGTGAATGAAAGAACGTGGAAAATAAAGGGGAAACATGGAAGAGTGGAGAGCAGATATGCCTTGTAGAGATAGAAGATTTGTTTCCTACAGCAGTAGGTGCCAGGATGGCTTTGGTGGGCTGCATCCTGTTTTCATCTCATCAGGCAGTGAAAGTAGGTAGGAGTGCAATACCCTGTTTTACCTTTGTTAGAATCATAGAATCATAGAGTAGTTTGGGTTGGAAGGGACCTTAAAGATCATCTAGATCCAATCCCCCTGCCATGGGCAGGGACACCTCCCACTAGATCAGGTTGCTCAGTGCTTAGAACACTTTCAGAGATGGGGCATCCACAACCTCTCTGGGCATCCTGGTTCCAATCTCTCACCACCCTCACCATAAAGAATTTCTTTCTTATATCCAGCCTAAATCTCCCCTCTCCCAATTTATGTCCATTATTCCTAGTTCTTCCATCACATACCCTATTAAAAAGTTCTACCCCAGCTTTTCTCTAGGCCCCCTTCAGGTATTGATAAGCTGAGACACAGCGTGTGGATGCTTAATGGGATCACTAATTCCACTTTTCCTTTTTAATTTTTTGAGGAAAAAAATCGCAACAAGAGGCTACTTTGCATCACCCTAAGAAGGAAGCAAAGAAAACACACTCTCAGCCCTGCCAAGGTTGGCATTCCCTTCTCACCCTGCTCTGAGCCAGAGCTTTGGCTTTTACCTCCATTCTGTGGATTTTGAGGCTGGGTATTTCTGAAGTGCAGCTGTGTGACTCGAAAGCCCTAACGGGGCTTTGCTGTTTTACACCAGCAGAGCATCCTGTCTTGAAGACAAAGCTCAGGAGAACTCCAGCATGTAATGAATACAGTCCCAATTTCTAACCAACAATACTCATTTCAAGGCCAGGATCTTTCAAAGTCCCCGTGCTGCCTCGCTGTTACCTGCCAAACCTTCCCACACTCGCAGGCTGGAACAATACCAGAAGAGCTGATTAGAGTTAGTCAGTAAATAACATGGGATGAAAACAAATTAGGTAGTAAAAGGACCCTCGAGAAATTAGGGGAAAAAAAAAAAAAGCTCTATAGCTTTTCAACTTATTCATGATTTACTAGAAAGTTGTATAATGTAGCAAGCCTTAGAGCTAGCTGAAATGCTTCTAAGGCCAAAATACCCCGATTTGAATAGCTGAGTTGTGTAGTGAAAGCCTGGGGAACTGTTTAAAGTAAGCTAAAAAGGAAACCAACGCTCCCCCTTCCCCCTCCTCTTCCTCAAACCTTTGATTAAAAAAGCAACAAAAATGCTAATCTTCTGTGGTTAAGCTGAAAGGCTTAAAAAGTGGCTAACAAACAACATGAATTATTCAGGGACAAGGTTACTGCTATTCCACACACATCGCTCCACAACGGGAGAGCCAAGTCACACAAGCACAATAATTTCTATGAGTGTTTTGGTGATAAAGGAGATACAAATAACCTCCATTAATTGCAGCAACATAATAAAGCCTTCCTGGGTCTTTAAGGATCCATAGCATACTCTTTCAAAATGGAGGATGTGATCTCGACCTGAATTTAATGGGTTATATAAATTGCATACTCCAGTGAGAGAAGTACTACTTTGTATTGAATGGATATGGCCAGAAGCAGTCTCATTCCTCAAACTGATAGTGGGCAAGCATCCAGAAATTTTGAAGATCAATAGTCACAGGAACCCATTTTGAGCTTCCGTGCTCATAGTCATCACCATCTTCTCTAAATCCAGAAGAAGCCTCATCACTCTGCAGGCTGAATTAGTGTGCATGTCTAGGTGTAGCACGAAAGAGGAAGGAGGAACAGAGTGATCAGAGCAATTTCTCAGATCTCAGACCACTGAAAGGAACATGATGAACTCACTCATGGGGTGTTAAGCTTGCTGTATTTGTTTGGGACAACCTAGACAACTTTGGATCCATCCTGGACCCAGCTGCCAACCAAGGCAGCTCAAGGTCTGCTGAGAGGCATTGGGATGCCTTTGGCTATGCCCCTCTACTTGGCTCTGGTGAGGGCTCACCTGGAGTATTATGTCCAGTTCTGGAGTCCTCAACATAAGAAGGACATTGAGTTGTTGGAACAGGTCCAGAGGAGGGCCACGAAGATGATCAAAGGGCTGGAGCAACTGCCCTTTGAAGACAGGCTGAAGGAGTTGGGGTTGTTCAGCCTGGAGAAGAGAAGGCTCAGGGGGGACCTCAAAGTAAGTTATCAGTACCTGGAGGGGTCCTACAGAAAGGCAGGGGTAGGACTTTTTAATAAGATACATGATGGGAGAACTAGAAATAATGGATGCAAATTGGAACGGGGTAGATTCAGGCTGGATATAAGAAAGAAATTCTNGGAACTCGATGATCTTTAAGGTCCCTTCCAACCCGAACTATTCTATGATTCTGTATCTTACTTTATAACTCATCTGCAGGTTCCCTGCTGCTCTTCTGTAAACCTTATGTCTGGGTGGGCAGCTTACTGCCCTGCAGAGCTCACTGAGGAAACAAGCTGTGGCCTGACTGGGGAAATCAGGAAAAGAGACTCAGTAATAAGTTATTCTGAGTTGGCTGCACATAACCCAGCACTTCTGAAGCATAAGACAGAGAGCAGAGTGGTGAGTCCTGAAGAGTATCTCAGAAATGCCTACAGATCCAGGGTGATAGCAGCCTAGCTCCTCCATCCTGCTGAAAAAAGTATTTTCTTATATTTATGTGGAACCTCTTACGTTCCAGCTTGCACCCATTGCCCCTTGTCCTATGGATGTCACTGAGAAGAACATGGTTCCATCCTCCTGACACTTACTCTTTACATATTTATAAACATTAATGAGGTCACTCCTCAGTCTCCAAGCTAAAGAGACCCATCTCCCTCAGCCTTTCCTTGTAAGAGAGGTGCTCCAATCCCTTAATCATCTTTGTGGCTCAATGCTGGACTCTCTCAGGCAATTCCCTGTCCTTCTTGAACTGCAGCACATCCCAGTGATGGAGAAGATGGCAAACAACAACAGCCTTTACACAGCTGTCTGCACTGATTTGTTTTCTGTCAGTGAGTTATGGGGGGGATGGAAAATAGAAAGAAAAACAGTCACAGAGAAGCTCAGTTGCAAAAAACCAAAGGTAAAGCTTCCAATTAAACACATAGCAGTCAGGTTAAAATTATAGGTGACAATTACTGTAACTTGATTAGGCACAATAGCAAATTCACTTCCCTAAATCACTTTCACAACTCTCCTAGGAGGTCTGAAAGATGTAGTATATGAGGTTCATTTAATTTCTAATGTAGTAATTATCACTACTGAATAAAAAAAAAAAATAGCGGTGACAGACCCAGGAAATAAATTTAGCACTTGAGGTTTTAATAAAATTTTTATGTGCAACCCCGTTGGTTAGAAATTGTTTAATCAATCTTATCTGGTTCACGGAGTTTCTGCTGAGCTTTCTCTTCATGTTATTACAAGGCAATATGCTGCAGCACCTTCCTGGCATCCCAAGTTGCAAAGCCTGAACACACCATTGCCATCCAAAGCTAGTCAAGCTCTTCTTTCATCTGGGAACATCCATGGTTTTGTTCATGTGCTGCCAATTGTTTCCAGGTTCTGCAGCTCTTTATAAGCACTGGTAACTCAAGAGAAGGTTCCAACCCCCTTTGCCCACCCTCCATAATGGGCTCTCGGCTCTAAGATGCTTCCTTAGTTCTTTGCCAGAGCTATCTAAGGAACTTCATCAGGTTTTCAAGATATTATTGTGCCAGTCACACAGAATCACAGAGTTTCAGGGATTAAAAGCCACCTCAAGAGATCATCTAGTCCAATCCCCCTGCCAGAACAGGAATGCCTAGACCAGGTCACACAGGAGTCCTTTCTGAAGGAGCTTCATGTTCCAGGCTTTTGAGGATTATCCCTCTTTTTCTAACCCCTCCAGGCTCATCCCAGCTGTGATGGGCACTCCTGTAAGTCTGTTTTTCTCAGGAGTAGTGAGTGTGCGTATAAAGAGACTGTGATCCACAACTACTGGTGTTTCTGAGAGGTTTTGCTTAAAATTTGAATTTTTCCCAAGCTTCTGGGCACGGATAGAGAGCTGAACCCACATTTTCCATCCTGCTACTTGCAGGGTCAGTGCCCTGAATAAATTAAGCTGAAATGGCTCATTTCTGTTTGCAAACCAGGTCGATGTGAGTAGCAGAGAGGTTAAAATGCCATTATTAGTGCCCAAAAGAAAACAAGAGAGTGTATTAATGGGATTCTGGGGCTGTTTCAATATTTCCCTTACTTAACCTAGGAAGTCCATCTCCACTACTGCTTAAAATGCTCACTGTTTTAAACCACATTGGTATGAATTAGTTAGTGCTACTTTAATTGGGCTTTGGTATCATTGAGAACCCTATTTTTATCCATTAGAAACAGGCAGTTCCCCCACCCAATGGGATTAAACTCTTCTCTTTCTCTCTGCTGGCGCTCTCTGGCCAAACACACAGAAAAATCAACCATACAAGTTGTTTTTGTAATTTTGTTTTCTTTTTCTCTTTGCAGGCAGTACACTGATAATTCCTAGAGTGACCCAGTGGCTACCAGGTAAATTGATAGCCCCCAAATCAATGAAAAGAAATCAATCAATACTTGGGTGCCATCATAAACAAAAATCATTCAGGAGATTAAAGCACTACAACGTGGTAATTTGAAAGGAGAGAATAAACTACTGCCTGGAGAGTTCATGTAACTTTCTTCAATTGATTTATGTCAAGAAATAATGGGGAGTAAGAAATATTTTGCTCTGCTGTGTTGTGATATGGTTCACAACATGCTGAAAGCCTTGTGAGATGCAGCTAGCCAACTGAGCCACCTTTGTCTGACCTGTAAAGCTTCACTTTGCTGCTTTGTAGTTCTCCTCCCTGTAGGACACATGTCTCACACCCCATTTTCCCCCAGGTATTTTCTGCCTGGGGAGCACTGCACAAGGACCATATTCATCACCTGCTAGGTGAATGCATCTCCAAATCTCATAGAATAGTTTGGATTGGAAGGGACCTTAAAGATCATCGAGTTCCAACCCCACTGCCATAGGAAGGGACACCTCCCACTAGATGAGGCTGCTCAGTGCCACGTCCAGCCTGGTCTTGAACACCTCCACAACCTCTCTGGGCAACCTGTTTCCGTGTCTCACCACCCTCACTGTAAAGAATTTCTTTCTTATGTCAAGTCTAAATCTACCCCCCTTCCAATTTACATCAATTGTTTCTGGTCCTCATCTCCTGATCTTATCTCCAGTCTTCATCTCTTGAAGCCTGTGGCTTCTTGGTCCATCCAGCCTTTGGTCTTTCTCTGCCAAGGTTTTAATGCCAACCCCACAAAGGTCTTTGCATGCATCATCAGGCAGGAAGGACAGTGGCAGGATTCAGGCCATGGTCCAATGGGCAGGAGGCTCTGTGATGATGTCTGACATCTTCAAAAGCATCTTGAGACACAGAGGATCAAAGATTTGGTGTGCCACAAGTCCTGAGATCAACTGGGAGCCTTTCAGAAAATGGATTATCAGAGTTAACGATCACTTTAACCTGAAAATGTTAGAATCAGAAAATCACCCAGGTTGGAAAGGACCTTTCAGATCCCCTCGACCTTCAAAAATCCTCATCTTTGTTTTCACCTGTCAAAGCAGCATCAAAGCCATGACTAAATGATTAATCAGAGCACCAAAAGATTCATTAAAGATACGAAGGGATGTTGATTGAACCCCAGCGCAGGAGAGCACTGAGGCAAGCTGTCCTCCAAATACCTGAGGATAAAGAGAAATCCTCACCTGCAGCTCCGCTCGGACGTGGCAGCGCTGCTGGGATCCGAAGGCCACTGCTGCCATCTGGTGTCATTGTCACCAGATGGAGGAGCGCTGGGACGTTGCAGGCTGAAAAAGTGGATAAATGAGAGGTGACTTAGTACCAGACATTGAGGAAGGACAAAATCTTCCCCGGCAAAGGACGGCCCTGCACATCCGAGCCATCTCACGTCCATCTCTATCTGAAAGAAAAGAGCTTGTGTGCTTGAAGATAACAGAAGGAGACAAGAGAAAGGAGAAGAGAAATTGCTTTAAAGGCTTTTTGCTGAGAGGAGACACAATCTAGCAGTGTGAGTGATGGATCAGCAGCTGTGGTCATCCTGCTCCAGCAGAGACATGGGGAAATGCTGCTGGAATCACAGAATCACACAATAGTTTGGGATGGAAGGGACCTTAAACATCATCAAGTTCTAACCCCTCTGCCATAAGCAGGGACATCTCCCACTAGATCAGACTACTCAGTGCCTTGTCCAGCCAAAACCATGGCAATTCATTCACTAAAAGAAAGNAGCCTTAAACACCTACAGGGAGAGGGCATCCACATCTTGTTCCAGTGTTTCACCACCCTCACTGCTTTCTTACATCCAGCCTGAATCTCCCCTCTTCCAATTTACATCCATTATTTCTAGTTCTTCCATCACATATCCTATTAAAAAGTCCTACCCCAGCCTTTCTGTAGTCCCCCTTCAGGTATTGAGAAGCTACTATGAGGTGTCCCTGAGCCTTCTCCAGACTGAACAAGCCAAACTCCTTCAGCCTGTCTTTATAAGGCAGTTGCTCCAGCCCTGTGATCATCTGAACCTGCTCCAACATTCAGTGTCCTTCTTATGTTGAGGAATGGGGAGGTTTGCAAAGCTACAGGGCAGAGGAGGAAGCTCAGGTCTCTAGGAGCTCAAACTGGAGCCATGTGGGTGGGAGGCTCCTATAACCATAGAATATAAAGTAGTTTGGGTTGAAAGGGACCTTAAAGATCAAGTTCCAACCCCCCTGCCATAGGCAGGGACACCTCCCACTAGATCAGGCTGCTCAGTGCCTTGTCCAGCCATAACCATGGCATCTCCTTCACTAAAAGAAAGCATCCATAGAGACATCCTTGCACTTTTACAGCCCCTGAGTGCTCCTCAGAGCTAAACCCTGGCAAGAGCCTGGCTAGCAGGGGTGGTTTGTTTCTGACTCATAACAAGGGTTTCTCATATGTAAAGGAAAAGAAATTGATGCCTGTTGTCACCATGAAAATCTCTGTCTCTTCTTATTGGACTAGTTGTTGAGCAGACACCTGGATGCTGAAAGACCTAGGTGACATCCCAGGAGATGGGGACCTTATCCTCTTGTTCCCTCAACAATTGTATTCATCAGGGAATCGAGCCAGCAAGCCTGGGTAAGGGATCCAGGAGAGACAAGGAACCACAAAAAATAAGTACATTTTCCAAATCCTTTCCATTTGCTGCAACTCCCCTGGTGCTTCAGGCACTGCCCCATAGAGAAGATCCACAAGTTAAGCGTGAAATAAAGCCGGCAAAATGGAAATAGTAATTATTTGATGGGCTCCCAGGGTATCAAATAGCAGTAAATTGAACCTCAGTGAAAAAGCAGACAATTTTCATTGTTGTACTGCTACGTTTTCAAAGCTAATTCAACTATTCCATTTTAAAGCCGAAAACATATTCAAATTAAAACGCCCATAAGATATGAAACGGGGGGGAGGAAAAAAGCCTCATTGGAGAGAGGACATGAGATGCATCAGTAATTTCCCATCAGGCTACAGTTCCCTTAACTGACCATGACAGCCAGAGATGAAATAGAAATTTCTATATCAAACAGGAACACAAAGGAGAGCTGACCTTTGATCAAATGTCTGTTTGTAGTTTTGACAAGAAAATTTGCATGAAAAGAATTTATGCTGGACACTTACAGGAGGAGTTTAACTCCCAGCATGTAAAGGAAGAGAGAGGTCAAACCATCCTTAAACAGCCTGTCAGATGAAAGCCACCCTCTCCTCGCTGCTGAGCTGTATGAAGTTTGGAGCCATTCATGCTCTCATTTCTAAAATCCCAGTGCTGTGAGTTCTGCAACGTGATTTTTCAAAGCAGTATTTATGCCAGAGTGGAAAAAAAAAAAGCAAAAAACCTGTTTCAGGCAAACAAAGGCTTTGTCACACAAAGAAAATCCTCTTTTAACACAGCAGCAGAAGGCATAAAAAAGAAAAAAAATTGAAAAGCATCGATTAATTATAATATTTAAGCTGTAGACTTAGCTGATGCTCCTTGTTTTCCAGCAGGAAAATTTTTAAAAGAAAGAGAAAAAAAACAAGGATGGAGGCTGAGAAGGAAGATCTGGGTGTGTTTGGAGATCTGCCCCACAGGTACCACTTCATCACCAGCCCCTACCTGAAAGCAAATGTGAGCTCACAGTGATGCTCCTCTGCCTGTAATGTTTTGAAATGTTCAGCCAAGAAATAGCAGCTGAATGAGGTAATTTGTGGGAAGGATTTGAGGAAATTCATAAGAATAAGGAGATTTTGGGTTTACCTTGTCAGGAAAATTCCTGCTGCTTGCTTGTAACTCTTAAGACAACTGCACAACAGTCATTTTCTTAGAGGTTTTTACAAAAGTTGCCACTTTGTGCAGGTAAGAGATTTATCAGATTCCTTCATCAGATGATGCCCTCTGCAGTGCGTTTTAAAACCTCTTGGATTGTCTCCTTTCTTCCTTATTTCTTTAATATTTCCAGCGTTACCCAGTTCCCTCACAGATTTTTGCAGCCTGGGCAATTTTCCCCAGTAAGGACTGTGGGATTTGGATAAATCTTTGAGTGCTTCCAGGTTTCCCTCATCTGTGGTCCTGTCCTGGTTTCTAACTGCAATAATAACCACTTCAGTGCCCTGATCTGCTCACAATCACAGAGTAATTTAGTTTGTTAAGTGAAGATATCAATAAAGATCTTCCTCATTTCCCTAAAGGGCTGATTTGCCCCTTTTTTCACCTTTTAACTGGAAGTTCAGCCCTGCGGGAATGGTTTCCCCGGGCGCTCGGTTTCCTGCTGACTGGGAGATGCCTGGTGCAGCCCAGCTGAGCATCCTGGGTCTGGCCAGGAGAGGTCAGTGAACACACACACACAGAGCCCATGGTCTCCAAATCTGGTAACAAAGCTGTTGTATCTCATGAAAATCAGCATTTGGCAGTTTCGGGATCCAGAAATACGAGGCATCATCCTCAGGTACGAGAGTCTGCTGCCAGGGTCAGTGCAAGATGCCCTTTTGGAGATGCACCAAGGCCTTATCCAGAGGGAGCTGGCAGCTGATCAGAGGCTAGCAAGCCTTCCAGATGTGCTCCTTGGACCAGCAGCTGCTTCAGCCTTTCCCTTACACTCGACTGGTTATCCTCCAAGATTAAAAATTTCTCCTGGAACCGTGCAGGAACCGGGCTGTAAAATTTAAGCATGCAGTCCTGCTCGGGCTGCCAGCAGCTGAGGTGAAAATCTCACCCAGAGTCTCCAGGTGCCAAAGTGCCCCTGGAGATGAAAGCAGTAAACACCTTGGGAATGCTTTGATCACAGGTGAGACATCTCAATCTGACATGTTTTCCATTGGACCAAGGCATTCTGCTCCCTTCTTGGCCTCCCAGTTAATTGCAAGAGCCTCAATATCCAATGCTAATTAAGGGTAAAGCTTCATGTGCAGCAGGGAGGACTCAGTGACAGCAGATTGCCCTCCAGAGAGGGGTGGGAGTGGTGAAAGAAACTGGGCTGGAGTCTCATAGCAACAGCTAAATAGTCAAGAGCTATTGGAGCGGGTCCAGAGGAGGGCCACGAAGATGGTCAAAGGGCTGGAGAAACTGCCCTATGAAGACAGGCTGAAGGAGTTGGGGTTGTTCAGCTTGGTGAAGAGAAGGCTCAGGGGGAACCTTATAGTAACTTATCAGTACCTGAGGGGGTCCTACAGAAAGGCAGGGGTAGGACTTTTTAATGTGCTATCACATGGGAGGACCAGAAACAATGGATGTAAATTGGAAGGGGGTAGATTTAGACTCAACATAAGAAAGAAATTCTTTACGGTGAGGGTGGTGAAGCACTGGAACAGGTTGCCCAGAGAGGTTGTGGATGCCCCCTCTCTGGAGGTGTTCAAGACCAGGCTGAATAAGTTCCTGAGCAGCCTGATCTAGTGGGGGGTGTCCCTGTCTATGGCAGGGGGGTTGGAACTCGATGATCTTTGAGGTCCCTTCCAACCCAAACTATTCTATGATTCTGTAAGAACTCTCTGTTGCATCTGTTGCTTGGACTCACCAGTCTCATTCCTGCTTCAATTTATTTTGTGAAGTTTTAGAACTCTCCATGAGCCCAAAACATCTATTTCCTAAAACATCTATTTCTGGAGGTGTTCAAGGCCGGGCTGGACAAGGCACTGAGCAGCCTGATCTAGTGAGAGGTGTGGCAGGGGGGTTGGAACTCGATGATCTTTAAGGTCCCTTCCAACCTGAACTATTTTATTATTCTAAACCTCTTACAGTATGCTGCTTATTTTGATGTTACTCTCTTGGTGTCCCCTTCTCACTCTTGTTGGAGCTTTAGTAATTTTTTTTTTCTCTTGCTTAGGATGGATCTAGTCCCAAATCCTTCTGTTAGAGGAGGATTTTAATAAGCTTAAGTCTGGTCTTCAGCAGCACTGTCAACACAGACCCTTCCTTCTAGTGCAGAGCCCTTTATAGGATAGGGTTACAAACACCAGGCTGCCTCTTTTAACATATTCAGCTAATAGACAGCAGTAGATACATGCTGATAACAGGAAAATACACACACATACATGCACTTATCCTAGAGACTATTAAATTACTGGCTAGGAAGTGGAGAGAAATGCTTCTGCTGGGAACAGGTGCCCAGCTCAAGTGCTGTCGTGGCATTTAGGTTATGAAAGGAAATCTTCTGCTTAAAGGTTGAAGAAAAATAATACACAGCACCGTAAAAGAGTGAGATTGGAATTAGTGACTTAATTAAAGCTGAATTAAATCCTTGAGGGGAGCATCTTGGCCTCAGTCCACACCAGCAGCTCGAGCAGACTTGCCTTCCCCATCCTCTTTCTGCTGCTTCCTTGGTGCTGGAAACAAAGACTTCAGCTGAGCAGCTTCAGCTGCTTTTCCTGCTGCTTGGAAACTGGGAGCAGCTCATTTCAAGCAGATAGTATCAGTTCAGCTGAGCTATACCATTTCATGCCAGTGATGAGTCTTGTTCTTGATCTTCATCTATCAGAGCTGCCATCCAAGAAAGAAACACATGCCCCAGTACAGCTGCTTCTTTATTCCAGTAAAGGGATCTTCATCCCATGACTTCTCTGTAGGGGTGGTGAACATGGTGCCTGGAAAAAATCCCATATTCAGCCAAGCAAGAGCCTTCCAGAAACCCCATAACATATCATTGGAGTCTCCACCTGCTCCTAGGGGCTTGGGCATGGACAAGGGTGAAGGAAGCCACATCCCAAGCATCCCAAACTTCTACAGCTGAATCTCTACCATAAGCAAAGAGAGAAACTTAGGGGTGAGATATTATTGCAGTGCTTGGGAGTCAAAGTCCAAGTTTAATGGCTAAACCTTGTCCATAATAAATGCATTTCCACCCTCACAGGATCCTGCCTGTGAGGAAAAAGCAGCCAAAAATGGCTTATGAATTATTACTTGCTGGCCTCTGTGACCAGAGATTTTGACGTTACAGGAAAACAAAACCATCTGGAGCAGAAGGCTGGGAAGGGTGAGGCTACCCAGAGCCAGGGCAGCTTTCTGAAACAAACCATGTTAAGCCACAGGAAAGAGAAAAAAACATGTTCTGCTTAAAAACAAACAAACAAACAAAAAACAAAACAAAAAAACACCCCCATCAAATTACAGCAAAAGTAGAACTATATTGAAGAAACAATTGCCCAAGATGCATTTAGGACACACAGCATGGTATTTGATCCTAGGTAGGTGGAAGCAGGCCTTGCCTGCAGGGCTTTTGGGTACAAGGCAATGTCACAAGCAAGATGGTCATCATGACCAGTAGACACCCTGTTCCTAGGGTAGGCCAGGTTATAGGATATTGCTGCTAATTAGAGAGCAGGATGCCAGGTTATAAAAGTCCAGATGTTCAAATAATACATGCATGTAGCCTTGGCCATGAACACTTTACTAACCAAGGAGTGCAGCAAGAGCAAAGCTCTTCTGTCAAGAGCATCTGAGCTGAAATCAAAGAGCAAATTGCTCAGACAACTCATCCACCAGTTAGAAAGCAAAGTCACTCAAACAGCAGATAACAGTGGAGGGAGAGCAGCTGTCATTGCTGGGAGGGCAGGGACAAGCAAAGAAAAAAGAGAATGTTGTTTCTCCAGAGTGAGAAATATTCAGAGGGGAGTTTCTATACTTTGGACTTGTCAGAAGTATCTTAATTTGACAATGAGCATCACTTACTTTGGGACTGGAGGAAATGAAATCTGCCCTTGTGCTGGTGAATGAGAAGGAATTGTGAAGGAGGGTACCAGGGCACCTTCAACTCTTGTACCTCTTCCATTGGATTGAAAAGAGAATTTGAGCATTTGGAGACTGCTGTGAAGAAGTCCTGCTGGGATGCCCAGATCTGGGGGGACACAGGACCCATCACACAGAGACTGAGGTTGTCCAGGCAGGAGCCTGCCTCATTGCATCTGCAGCTCCAGGAGCTGTGTTGGCCCCATAACTACCTCCTGTGAGTGCTTCTTAATCCACCCACTGGAATCTGCTCTATACAAGCCATGACAGAGGAACTTGCAGCCCACCCTGGCTCCCTTCCCCTTCCAGGAGCGCAGATGTGCATTCAGTGTGCAGGGACTTGAGGGAGGCAGTACAGCCTGAGACCCCCCTTCACCTTTCAGCATCTCTCTGCAGCTTGAGGTGGAAGGAGGAAACTCTGGCTCCATCCAGTGACCTCCAAAGTTGAGTACAGACAGCCCATCTCTGTCAGCAGCAGCTCTGCAGCAAGTTCAGAGCTGTTTTGGGGGAACAAGCTGACCTAGCTCACAGTATCCAAGTGTTTCACTTCAAGGAGGTGCTGCTGTCTTCTCCCTTGCCCTGTCTATTCTTTGTGGTTAGGTTTGTAATCCAGAGCCATACAGTGAGGACAGAGGAATGTGCCTGTCTTATTTCAAGTGCAGACTTCTGTTCCCATAGAGGCACATCATCAGTTCCTCCAGTACTTAGAAGAAGAAGACAATTAAGCTCACAGGAGGTGGAAGGAAGCGGGTGGCCTTCTGGCCTGGCCATCCCTTCTTCCTCTACCACCACGATGGAGACAGCAGAGCCAAGGCAGTGTCAGAGCTCTTTCATGTCCTGCCAGAACAGTCCCCATGGCCCCAGCTCCCTTCAGGGAAGAGGTGGTGGGTCATGGGGCCCTTCCCACTCCAGCACCATTCCTGGAGGCAGGGCAGGGGCTCAGCACCCCTTGGCAGGGCTGTAAACCTACTGGTGTGACTTGTCCCTACTTCATCCTCTCTTGTGACCACTGAG
>VZTY01024011.1:0-21179 GCA_013400935.1 Turnix velox | reverse complement strand
GGAAGGAAGGAAGGAAGGAAATATCCTTATTAAGAAGGTGAAATAGATTTTCTATATCAAAATTAGCTTCTCCTTTCCCATACCTATACTGTCTTTATCCTTCAGCTACAGCCAGTTCCCCAAACTCTGCTGTAGGATTTACCAATTCCCAGGAAAATCTGGTGTCCATCTTCCTTGTATTCAAATCCCCTATTTCATGAAACAGTGGGAAATTATCTTTTCAAGATTTGTGAATTTTTATATATCTTTTTTCATGCATTTATGCATCAAAATTTTCCTATTGTGTAACCTTTAATTCAATTATTTGCATTTAATCTGCCTTTAACTATATTTTAGTTAATCTCCAGATATTACATTGAGTTCTACATCCACACACAACCTACATTAATAAGGGTGATATTCATGGTTCAGACTGTGAATTGTTGTTGATGTTTATACAAGTCCCATAAAGAATTCACCTTCATCTGTGTTGCAGTTACCCTCATTTATTACTGGATATGTACTTAAGCACGTATAGATAGCTTCTTTTTATGCATGTAAAATGCATGTCTATGTATTTTTGCAAATTGCTCCTGTTTTCGCTAGCTCTCATGGCTCTGTATGAATACAAGGCTCTTTCCTCTGTGTGCAGATGCTTCTTGAAAACACATTTCATCTACAGTCTCCAGACTCCTCTGACATCCCAGCTTTTGCTTTGACTGGCATTCTCCTCCTATGCATTTGATATTTGCAGTCCAGTATGGCTGTCTTATTTCCTTTCCAAATCTAGTTTATTTTTATTCTTATGAATATTTTATTCTTACAAAACTGTAGCCATTTGTTCACACTTTCCTCTAGCCTTTCCCCTCCTCCTCCAAATTTCAGTTAGGAACTAACAGAATTTTTTTTTTCTTAATATTCCCTATTATCATTTTCTTTCATCTGTGATTTTAGTTCTAACCTTGTTTAAAATAAGAATCTTCAAGCCTTACAAACTGGCTTAGCAGCCTTACATATGCTATAAATGGCTCAAATATCTTTCCTTCTTCAGAGTGATCAACACCAGAACTCAAAAGTAAGTTGAAGGCAGTTTTACCACTTCAAAATTGCTCTGGCTTTTTAAATTAGGTCTATTAACTGGCCTGCTTTCCCTTACTTAAGTGTAAATTATCAAGAAAACAGACCATCTACCTGAAACTTTTAAAGAAATTGAATACATTTTGCTCCCAATATTTCTCATTAACACCATTTGGCATCATGAAGAAACATCTTTTCATATTCAGAGATAATTCTATGTTCTACAGCATACTTACAGAATTTGGACTTCTTTGGAGTTTTTTACTTTCTCTGCCACTTTCAGCTACCATCTTCTGGTTCAACTTTCTTTTCTAGTATTGCATACTGACAGTTAATGAAGTTACAATTTGAAATACTGTTTCATGAGAACCATAAGGACTGTTAGACACTAATGCTAATGTTGAGGAAAACATTGATGAGAGCAGAGATTTAAGTTTCTCTACAAAGCTAGCAGACTAATTGACAACTGATAATTAAAGCTGATTGATCCAGACTCACCAGGGGATAGTCAAGCTACTTCAAGGGATTGACTAAACTTCCTTATATGCTACTTTACCCAAAGAAAATTTGGCCCCAGTATGATATTGCATTGAAAGCCTGTTTTGTTATGCACTGGGGTACTTTCAGTTCCTGTCAAAGAAGCTGCATTTTAGCTTACAACATTAGAAAAAAACCCTATACACTATGACACTTTAAAGAGTTAGTGGTAGAAGTTGGATGATCTGTAACTGTTTTTTTTTTAAATTCCAACTACCAACACAGAAGTGTAACTCTGCAGTAAACAAACAGAGAATTGCTCATTTTTAAAACCACCAGCACTTCAAAATCATTTATAGCACAGTACTGTTAGACTCAAAACATTTTTAATGAGAAAAAAACTTAGAAGGATGAACTCCTGTACTGGAATTCTGCTTGCACCATACTCAAGTTTTTAAATTTCATAAACTCATTAACAAAAAGTAGACTGATACTA
Source organism: Turnix velox (assembly GCA_013400935.1). NCBI lineage: Eukaryota > Metazoa > Chordata > Aves > Charadriiformes > Turnicidae > Turnix > Turnix velox. The sequence continues at coordinate 19,150 of VZTY01024011.1, read as the reverse complement.
CTATTCATCATAGGGAATGACAATTTTTTATTAGGCTTAATAGAAATTAACCACCATCAAGCATATGTCTCCAAGCGTGACTGTGCTGGTTTGTTTGTCATTTCTGATCTCCAGCATAAGGGATGGGAGTTTGCTTGGAGGGTTTAAGCAGGACCCATCCCAGAGACATTGGAGAAGTGATGGTCACACAACTGGTGAATGCATTCCCACACCCCCTCAAATCTTTAAGGTGAGAATAAAGAATTGCTGATTTTGTAAATAATTTAAGCCTTTGGGTCTTTGTCTGATCTTCTGGGGAATGGTATGTGTGTGAGTGTCTGGTATCAGTATGACCTATCGTGCTTTACATAAAAGAAACCAAGGTTCCAACTCCTGGTAATTTGGATGCCTTCTGCTGAACCTCCACTGGATGGCTCCTGAATACCAATGCCTATTGCAAACTTTGTTGTTTTTGAAAATGACATACCTGACTCTGTAATTAAATGGATGAAGGGACTGTGAACCTCGACTGCACTTGTTTCTCGATGAAGAAAAAGAAGAAAAAACACCAACCCAGAGATATTTTATGTATCAGATTTGAATCCAGATTTCAGTATAGGAGTGACTGTAAGAATCACAGCCTGTGCATGAGCATAAAGTGTAAATTGAGTCCTGTGTTTTGAAACTTCTGCTGTTCTGACACCAGGAGTGGTGGCTGGGGGAAGAGAAAAAGTCACATGTATAAATGTAGTGTTCTCTGGGGCTTGCTCATGTTATAAACCATTCTCCTTTTTAACCTAAACCAATGATCCTTCTGTCCACATCCTATTTCAGCAACTCCTGGATGGTCAGTCAGATCACCTTCCCTACATTATTGGCTTATACTAATTCCTCTGGCCAAATAAATGAAATAATAATAAAAAAAAAGTTACAAAAGACCCCAACACCCTCGTCTGACTTCTGACAAGTGTAGAACTGCAAGTTTGTTTTAGCATCCTGTGATGAGGAGGGGACTACGAAGCCAAATGCCATGTGCTGTGAAAAGGTCACAGAAGAGGTGGAAAAACTACTCTTGCTGAGTGAAAACAAAGATAAAATTCTGCTGTGTCTCTGAAATATACATTTCAGTATGCATGTTGTGTCTGTAATCTTACACATTCCAGTATCTGTCCTTAGATGATAACTAGCCTCAGGCAGGTCAAAATTTTAGAGACTCTGGGTCCTGCCCAGGAAGCTGATCTATTTTCCTGAGCTTAACAAAGGCTGGCTGTCCTGCAGCAGGGACTCAGAAGTTCAGAACTGCAGCACAAGAATGCTTTTTGGAGATAGTCCAGAAAGAGCATATGGGAAGAAGAAGAGTGGCAGGAGATGTATTAATGGGCAGAGAGGCAGACTGTACTGGTGGGACAGATGGAAAGGGGAATGTTTTAGACAAAAAGAATAGGTAAATAAAATACAGAAATACAGTGATGACTGAGGAGAGAAGACACAAAGGAGATCCCACCTCAGGAATAAAGAGAGGAGAAAAGTGAATGGGCAAAGCAGAAAGCAGTGTTATTAATGGAAAAGAGACATAAAAATACACGTGTCCAAGGGGCCAATCTAGAGAGAAAACACTACAGCCAAAAAAAAGGGGAAAAGGAAAGAAAAACAATGTCAGTGCTCATTGAAAGGAAAATCTGGTTGACAGGTGAATTAATTATTGAACTTTGTTATCTGTAGAATAAAAAAACACTCACACCCCCAAGACACATACTCTTCTTCCATTCCCACACCTACATGGAGGCTTACAGCCCTCAGCCATATATATAGAAGATGAATCAAAGCCTCTTCCCTTGATGAGCTTTTGGCCTAATTAACATGAAAGAGACATAACTTGAAAAAAAAAAGAGAACTGCAGTTAGTGATAAAACAGGATGTTTTCCTGCCTCCCTCTGTAGCCTCCATACACCTCTGTCACAGTCAATTTGCATGTTTAATGCCATTGCTGCAGACTGCACTGAAGCTTCAGTCCCACAGAGTTATCTCCTTCACCTATAAACTCAGCAGCCCACTGTAGTTCTTCTGCAATCACCTGCTCAGCCAGGTCTGGAGAAGAAAACTTCCACCTAAAATTACACTGATATACTTCCAACTTGAGTGTTTTGATAATTCAAAGCAGCATTTTAAAATTATTTGAGTCTCAAAAACATCCCATCTATGCAGGTGATAACCAAAACCTTAGTAAGGGCAAACAGCTTCATGATGCTGCAGTTCTTTCTATGCTTCCTCTTCTAAGACAGTGTCTAACTATCTCTTGCCTCTCTTTAAAAACTGGGTTTGGTGTTTTTTCATGCAAAATGAAGGGTATCGACAGAAACACTAACCACCGGCCATCTTGAAATAAGCTCCTTAGCTTTACATTTCTCCTGTCTCAAAGGTGTTAACTTCTGTTATAAATATTGCATTTGATTAAATCTAAATTACAAAAAATTGTCTGCACTCAACATATCTCGGTATTTAAGTCAATATCTAATTAAGAAATTATGGAAAGATTTCAGTACAAGTACTTGAACTTCAAAACAGTCATCTTTGCAACACAAGTGTGCTGTAAACAGTTGTAGCAAGCAGAAATTGACAGGAGGAAATTGTTTGGAAAGTGTTTGCTTCAAAGAGCAATCCTCTACCTCTACCTTGCAGCAGTAGGACTTCAGGGACTGAGGCTCAATAACAGCACAGCTTGAGAACACATATAAACCAAAGTCACTGCAGTGGGCATGGTGTCTGCAACCATAATCAAATAAATGCATAGAAACAGAAAATATAACTAACAATACAATGGCGGTAACATACTGTGACCAGGTAAGGAACAAATGAGAACAGCACAGAATACAAAAAGAATTCAAAATACTTGAGTCCTTACTAAGTAGTTCATAGAATAATAGAACCATAGATTCACCTGGGTTAGATGGACCTTAAAAATTATCGAGTTCCAACCCTCTGCCCTGGGCAGGGACACCACTCACTAGTCCAGATTGATCCAATTGTATAACTTGACCTTAACTCCAGGGATGGGGAAGCCACAGCTCCTCTTCTCAAACAAATCTCCTCACATCTCCACTAGGATCTCACCACCCTCACAACAAAGAACTTCTTTCTAATATCTGGTTTACATCTCCCCACTTTCAGTTCAAAACCATTTCCACTTGCCCTACTTCCACACAACCCTGCAAAGAATCTTTCTCCATCTTTCTTCTAGCCTTCCTTTCAGTGACTGAAAGAGAGGAAGACCATCATCAGGTCTCCCCATAGTCTTCTCACGGCCAAATATTCATGGTTCCAGCTTACCACTGTTGGTTTGTAAAAAGTAGGATTATTAATACGCAATGGGCCACAATTTCAGGTGTATACATACACCTTTATGGTACTGGCTACCCAACTGCTGCTCAAAATCAAGAGAGGGACCTGACCAAACAAGGTAGAATCTGCTTTGCTTTTGTAGGGTATTTTTCCTGTCATGGCACTTGTAAGCCAATTTTGAAATAATTTTTGAAAAAAATCCAAGACCAACACACTAGGAACAAGTATTAACGAGCATTCATGCTTTTACTCACCACGCATTGTTTTTCCACCTGTGTCACAACCCTTTTACAACCAAAAAGATGCAAGAAACCTGTGCTGAAACATTTGGCTGAAAATTCAGCAGAAGGAAAGAGAATTGGCAGGATAAGTGAGTAAGGAATGGCCAAGGAGATATCATTTTCCCAGTGGGAGAGAAATTGCTTCCCGAAAGAGTTACAGAAAGACCATGAAAAGTACCCAGAAAACACAAAATACACATAGTTACCGATTCTTAACAGTACAGTGCACAAGTACAAACTGCTCAGACAGATTCCTGCCAGGATCAGCCTAGAAGAGCAACTAAAAGTTGTTGTGTACTCCAGCCTTTGATGGAAAATAGAACTATTTGCTAAAAACCCAGGTGTTTGCTTTTTCCTTTATATTGTGACTTCCATTCAAAGGGGACAATGAGCTTTAGAAACTCGTGTCTCACTTGAATTATAGATCCCACCATGGGTATTTGCTTTTGCATTTCTATTGTGGCTTCCATGCAAGGGACACAGTGTCCTTCAGAAAGTCATGTTTCATTACAGCCATAGGTTGCAGCACTGACAGTCAGAATTTAGAGCTCATAAAAGAAAAGGTACAAAAAGCGCACAAAACAAAGCTTTATATTGTACCCAAGGCTTTTGTTCCAACCTTGACAAGGGTATTGTTGACCAGCAGCCTGATGACCTGAGGGTACTGTTGACCAGCAGCCTGATGACCTGGAAAAATCCACCAAGTTTCATGCTCACCTAATTTCTTTCCCATTTCACATACCTGGAAGCCATAAAAACTGATGCAATTTGGGGGTTTTTTTGTAGTATACATTACAAGCTCATGTTTTGTATTCATATATTTCTCACTACATTGTCTTACTGAGCAATCTTCCTTAGGTGCTTCAAGGTGTCCTCAAAGGCAACCCCCTGTTTTTATCAACAAAAGAATTTGGAAGTTTATCTCCCTTTTGTAGATTGTGTCTATATCAAATTCCTCTAGACAACTACATGAATGTCAGTGTGATAAAGCTACTGAAGCATCTATGTAACCAATAGGACAAATCCAAGTAACACAGGAAGGACAAGACTACATTTTCCTCATTATGTATACTTCTCTGGGCAAGCTGGACAAAATGTGCTTTGGAAGAAAAGTTGGTGGAATTCATATAAAAATTAGAAGAAATTAACTTTGATTTAGTTAACAAGATTACAAGCAGAAGATCAGAGAAAAGTGCATCTTCAGCAAGTTTTACAATGACAGAAGCTGCCTGGTATCATGGGTATGGTGAATGGAATGAGTGCTATCTAGAGGGACCCAGACAGGTTTGAGAGGTCTGCCCAAGAAAACCTCATGAAGTTCAACAAGGCTAAGTGCAAAGTCCTGCATCTGAGTCATGACAACCCCAAGAAGAAATAGGGGTTGGGCAGAAAATGTATTGAGAGCAGTCGTGAAGAGAAGGATTTGGGATTTTCAAGGATGGGAATCTCAATATGACCTGGCAATGTGTGCTCACAGGACAGAAAGGCAGCAGCACCCTGGGTGGTCAGCAGGGTCAAGGGGGGATTCCACCTTTGTTTCACCTTTGTTTCTCCAGCTCTGGGGCCATCAACAGCAGAAGGACCTGGGACAGAGAAAGCTCTATGATTAAGATGATCAGAGAACTGGAACATCATTCCATTGAAGATAGGCTGAGAGAGATGGAGTTTTTCAGTCTAGAGAAGACTCTGGGTAATCCTTGTAATCATGGAATCACAGAATGTCAGGGATTGGAAAGGAACTCGAGAGGTCAACTAGTCCATCTCCCTGCCAGAGGAGGAACACCTAGACCAGGTCAAATAGCAATGCATCCAGGTGGATAATGGCCTTCCAGTATCTCAAGGTGGCCTAAAGGAGAGACAGGGAGGAACTTTTTACAAAAGCATAGAGTGATAGGATGAGGAGCAGTAGCTCTAAACTGGTAGAGTGGACACTTAGATTAGAAATCAGGAAGAATTTTTTCATTATGGGACTCTGGCCCAGGTTGCTCAGAGAGGCTGTGGATCCCCCATCCCTGGAGGTGTTCGAGGCCTGGATGGACATAGCTTGAAGCAACCTGATCTGGTGGGAGTTGTCCCTGCCCAAGGGAGGAGAAGTGGACTAGATGAGCATTCAGAGTCTTTCCAACCTAGACCATTCTACAATTCTATGATTAAAATTTCTATTTCATGATTCTTGGTAAGCCAGAAAATTTCTATTATGCCACAGTGTACTGAAAACATAGTAATTCTGGAAGTACCTTTGCTCACGGCAGAATCTTAGTCCACCAGTGTTTTAATTATTTTAAAAACAGAGATCAGTTGCTAAATTATCACACAATCTGTTTTAATCCTGCTATTATCTCTTTGCTACTACCATATAGTAGGTAGTTTTTGTCATTTACAAGAAAAAAAGTTCCTCAATAGATCTGTCTCTTGAAGAAGACTGACAATGGAAAAAATTTTCATAGCACCTCCAACTATACAAGGGATTTTTTTCCCCATCTATCTTAAGCTGTTTTACATAAACTAGCATTCACCTTCCTACTTCATGTATAGCTTCATGGTACCACATGTTCCTGGGAGGACAGCTCTGCTTTTAAGGCAGCCAGATTTCATACAATTCCTGTTAGTTTTTGGACCACACCCATGTCTTCTCATCCCTGAACATGGAATCAGGAAGTTTTGTCTGGTCATCAGAGTCACACAGGAGCACTCTGTCCCACCACACTGCTGTCCACTGACTTCTTCAAAGTCCAAAGTTTCTGGCATCCCTGCTTAGGTCATACACCCATAGTCATCAGGCACGGAAATGGGCACAGAATAATATGAATAAATCACAATATTCCTTCACTTGACTGAAACTTGCAAGAAGCAAGCTTAGAAATGGCAGGTCACAGTCTCACATATTTATTACTAAGTGTGTCTGCTAGTGTTAATGCTTCAACAAATGATGGTAGCTGAGCCAGATGCTCTGCTGAGCAGCAGTAAGACCTCTAGCCATCAAAAATAACACCAGTTTGAAATTCTCCCTCTCTAGCCTGATGAAAACGGTTTAGCCTAAATATGTTGGGGAAAAGTCACTACCAGAGATCTACAATATCAAGCCATGAGGTTCCCATCTACTCTCTTCTTAAGAACCAAAATGTAAATGAATATTTTAACACTTTACACATTACATCTTCTGCAAAATCCCAGTGATGGACTCATTATCCTTAGCCTAATGTGTCACTTCAGGCACAAGCTCTGAGATTTATACAGTGTGTTACATAAAGTTTACTTTGTCCTATCTACTCCAACAATTTTTTATCTCATACCACTCCCTTTCATTCTCTCTCTTAATGACTCAATATAATTACTCACTCCCTCCTTGAGGCAGTACCTGGAAACAGAAATGTAGATCCAAACTCTCTAATCTGTCACAGCAAGTACTCAGCACAAGCCCTGGTCTTGGGCAGGACATATTGCAGGTGAGAGGTGAAGTGCAAGGCTGTCTTGCACATTCCTGTATTTTTAGTAAAAAATTAGAAAAACCTCTAGTATAAATGTGAAAGAAACATATTCAGCAACAGCCCCAACGAACACAGCTTGCAGAATAAACAGGTGGAGTTAGAAATCTGTATTCAGTCAGAAGATTATGATCTGGTGGCAATTACAGAGACATGGTGGGACAGCTCAAGTGACTGGAATATGGTCATGGAAGGCTATGTCCTTCTCAGGAAAGACAGGCCAGCAAGGGCAGGTGGTGGAGTTGCACTTTATGTGAGAGAGCAACTAGAATGTATTGAGTGCTGTCCAGGGGTGCATGAGGAGAAATAAGGGGCAGGCTGGCAGGGTTCTGTTGTGGGGGTCTGTTACAGGCCACTGGATCAGGAAGTTGATGAGGCATTCTACAAGCAGCTGAGAGCAGCCACAGAAGTACAGACCCTGGTTACTGTGGGGGATTTTATCTACCCTGATATTTGCTGGAATTTGCATTGATGACAGCTTCCTGATGCAAACGGTGGAGGAGCCAACTAGGAGAGGAGCATTCCTGGATCTTATTCTCACTAACAAGGAGGGTCTGGTTGAAGCAGTGAAGGTTAATGGCAGCCTTGTTGCAGAGACCATGAGATAGTGGAGTTCAGGATCTCATGTGGCATGAAGTGGATAGCAAGCCAAATCACAACCCTGGATGTCATTAGGGCCAACTTTGGCCCTTTCAGGCTATTATTAGGAGAAATCCTGTGGGACAGGCATACTAGAAGGTAAGGGAGCCCAAGAGAGCTGGTTAGTATTCAAGGACCACCTCTTCCAAGCTCAAGATCAGAACGTCCCAAAAGTTCTGAAGAAGGAACTAGGAAGTCAAGAAAGCGAGCCCAGTGGCAATGTCAGCCCACTGAAGGATGAGGAGTGTACTCTGGTGACAGAAGATGCAATGAAGGCAGTTACTGAACACTTTCTTTGTCTCTGTCAACACTGCTGGAAGCTGTCCTGAGGAGCATCATATCCCTGAGACCCCAGAGGAAGTCAGGATAAAGGAGGAGGACTGTTCCTCATTTGATGAGGACTGGGTTAGGGATCAATGAAGCAATCTGGACCTCCACAAATCCATGTACCCTGGGATGTACCCAAGGATGCTGAGGTTGCTGGTGGAAGTCATTGCAAGACCATTCTCCATTATCTTGGGTAAGTCAAGGGGAACAGGAAAGGTGCCTGAGGACTGAAGGAAAGTAAATGTCACTCCAGTCTTCAAAAAGGGCAAGAAGGAGGACCTGGGTAACTATAGACAGGACAGCCCCACCTCCATCCCTGGAAGGGGCTGTCTCTAGGCCCATCAAGGATAAGCAGGTCATTAGGGGCAGTCAGCAAGGATTCATCAAGGGGAATTCATGCTTGACCAACCTGATAGCCTTTTACAAAGACATAACCAGGTGGGTAGATGATAGTAAAGCAGTGGATGTGGTCTATGCTGATTTCAGTAAAGCATTTGATACTGTCTCCCACAGTATCCTTGCAGCTAAACTGAGGAAATGTGTTCTGGACAATCAGGTAATGAGGTGGATGGTGAACTGGCTGAAGGAAGGAAGCCAGAGAGTTGTGGTCAATGGGACAGAGTCTACCTAGAGGTCTGTAACTAGTGAGTCCTCCAAGGATCAGAACTGGAATACAATACTATTCATCAATGTTCTGGTTCTGGCAGGGATAGGGTTAATTCTGGCAGATACAGGCATCCCATTATCGCTTAAGCCATACCCACCAGTAGACAGGGCTATCTGGGAAAGGGGCCAGGGAGTGCCATGGCACAGAACCTCGTGGCAGCAGCGTGCGTGCATCAGGAACAGGTGTCTGCCACAAGTGGTGTTATACCATGTCTGTGCATTCCCCTTCTCATATTATTACTGTTCTTTTCTTGACGATGTTGTTGTACTGCCAAACTTTGCCTCAACACATGAATGTTGTTTTGTTTTCTTCTCCCCTCATGAGTCTGTCTACTTCCCACACTGCAAATGAAGCAGCTGGAATGAGAAACATGTGGTTCTTTCCCCTTGCTGAAGTCAAACCATGACAATCAACAAATTAGATGAGGAACTAGAGTGCACTGTCAGCAAGTTTGCTGATGACGCAAAACTAGGAAGAGTGGTGGACATGCTGGAAGGCTGTGCTGCCATCTAGTGAGACCTGGACAGGCTGGAAAGTTGGAATGAGAGAAATTCAGATGATAAGGGCAAGTGTAGAGCCTTGCATCTGTGCAAGAACAACCCCATGTATTAGCATAAGTTGAGGGCTGAGCTGTTAGAGAGCAGTGTATGGGAAAAGGTCTGTGACTCCCAGTGGGCAGCAGGATGAGCCAGCTATGTGCCCCTGTGGCCAAGAANAGCCAGCTATGTGCCCCTGTGGCCAAGAAGGTCAGTGGCATTCTGGGGTATATTAGAAGGGGTGTGGTCAATAGGTTGAGAGAGGTTCTCTTCTCCTTCTACTCTGCCCTGGTGAGACCACATTGGGAATATGGTGTCCAGTACTGGGGCTCTCAGTTCAAGAAGGACAAGGAACTGGTTTAGAGAGTCTAGAACAAAGCCACAGAGTTGATGAAGGGATTAAAGCATCTCCTTTAAGAGCAAAGGCTGAGAGAACAGGGTCTCTTTAGCTTGGGGAAGAGGACAGTGAGGGGTGACCTCATTCATGTTTATAAATGTGTGAAGGTTGAATTTCAGGAGGATGGAGCCAGGCTCTTCTCAGTGGCAATGGGCAACACATACAAGCTGGAACACAGGAGGTTCCACAGAAATATAAGAAAAAACTTTTTCACAGTGAGAGTGACAGAACACTGGAACAGGCTGCCCAGAGAGGTTATGACTTCTTCTCTGGAGATATTCAAAACCTACCTGGACATGTACATTCCTGTGTGACCTGATCTTGGTGAGCTTACTGTAGTAGGGTGATTGGACTAGAGGATCTTTCAAGGTCCCTTCCAATCCCTGACATTTCTAAAAATCAAACATAATAGGAGGCCAAAAAACATTCTATCAGGAAAATACAAGGAGGTTTAGGGTGAACAAGACCCACAAGGCCCTGAGGTGCAAGCCAGCTTCACCAGCCACCAAGGTGAAGATAACAGAGTCATATAAAATCAGTCCAGCAAGGGCAATACTGGCAATGCTCCCACATCTTGCTGCCACCAGAATCACCTTCTCAGCTGAGCTGGCTGCCATGAAGCTGCTGCTATTCAAAGTTAAAAGCACAGGGGCAGAAGGCTTGTCTTTAAAACAATTCTCATACCTCTCAGATAAACACTGGCACACTCTTTGTCTGTCTCTTTATTACTAGAATGAAAAGGCAAAGGAGGAAAGTTCATGGTAGAGGTACATTTTGTGGTAATGCTGTGTGATAAGAAGGAATATTTAAAAAAAAAAACAATGGCAGAAAATTCCCTATATTAAAAAGTTTTACTGTTCTGGTAAGTAATTATTAGAGAACACCAGAATATGTATTTTAAAAGGATTCAACTTAGTAACAGGGAGGGGTTTTTTTTCCAATATAGACTGATGAAGCACAGATGACAAATCTAGACTCCCAAATGAGACTCAGAAGTACCAAAAGAGTGCCAAAATTGTAAAGAAGACTCATCAGACTATAACCTTAGTGTCAGTGCAGAAATAAACCAGTCCAATAAAAACTGTATCACAAGCTAAAGGAAGAGCACAGCAGGGACAGTGACATGGCATCAGCAATGTAAACTATGAGAAAATTACTTTTGGGGATAGTCAAGACTTTGATTCATTTCAGGTAGCACATGACCCAGCAGGCAAACTTTATGTTGAAGAATCTGTTAGCTCATACACTTCAAACACCAACACGTGGCATGGGGCAGACATAAGGAAGTAAGCCCCATGCAAATTACAATTTAAACTAACTTTTAGATTTGTCACCTTGGAAGGGGTCTTCCTCCTCCTTGATCCTTCTATTGTCAGGACACGTACTCTGTTGCTAGACTGATAAACCTCCATACAAAAGTTTGTATCAGTAGAAACAGATTCAGATATAGAGACAAGTTTTTTTCACAGTCTAAAACATACTTACACAAAACCTGATCAGATTTTTTCTGAAGAATTTTCTCTCAACAACAAGGAAAAAAAAGTACAGAGAATAACAGAACAGCTGTTAATAACTGCTTTTAACAAGTCAATTAAAAAAAAAAAAAAGAAGCAAAACCATCCCGCCAGTGTGGTACTTCTATCTATCTGCCTATGCTAGAAAAAACCTGCTATCTCAAAGTGAACAGTTCATTTAGACTGAAACTGTAACTTCTAAGAAAAGTCCAGCCATGTACAAAATCAAACGGCAAACTGAGATCAACTAATAGCATCTATGAGCTGCACTTGCACTTTGCATCAACAAAACATGGGCTAGAGGACACATACCAAGCCATATATTCTACCATATATATCCTCAAAGAGAATAGAACAAATTCAGGGTACCTAAGGATCTGAAGTATCTTGTTTAATTTTGTGATATCAGAAGTTTTATTTTGGTCTTTATGTTACAATTACAGAGAATTGAAAATATCTAATGCTACGTGGGACATTGTGTTTTTATTACTACCAAAGCCAATGAGACTTCCAGAATTAAATCAGCTACATGTACCTACACGTACCTTTACATCAGAGCATTTACAACCTACGTATTCTTATGGAGTATTATATAAAATATTATGTATTTTAACAGGTATAAAACCAGACCATTTCCTGAACACACTTATCTTTGTTTATATAGCTGCTGATTTGATACTCTTTTTTTGGAATTTTATGAATACCAGTGCACAAAATGTGAACTGGCAACTTCTGTTCCTGCGAAGTACCCAAGCAGCCACCAGATGGCAATAAAAAACAGGTAATGAGCAAAGTTCTGGCTTTGCAAGATTCACAATCACCTGTCTTACGGACGGTGAATTTGTAGAAAACAAACACCGCTCCTTGGTATAATGAGGTCTTATCAGTCTGAGAGTAAGCAGTTTCTGAATAATGTACTGTTAATTTCAGATTTTAGTCAGACAGAAAAAGCCTAGCTGAAAAGTGAAGTTACAAACTAGAAAATCTGCTCTATTTTATCTCACACCAGGACAGAGAGGTGAACTTGTTGAGTGACTCAAGATTCTTCACTTCCCCAGCAGGAAAATGGAGAAGTGTTCCCTTCTGTAACTCCTCATCAGGATCACTGTTGAGGTTGTTGTCACAAATAATTTGTTAAACCATTTTACTGAACCTACACAAGGCTCACCAGAAAGCCCTGGAGGGGAGCTTGGGTTTAAAGGTCTGAGAGTTTGTTGTTTGGCTCTAATGAATGAAAACATGCAAAAAAACATTCACCCTTTTTTCCATGATTGAGCTGCTCAATATTACCCTCCCCTGTACTGCAGTACTTAATAAGGCCCTTAATGTGTCCTCAATTAGTCCCTGCTTCATGTTACTGCTCTGCTGCCTTCTTCATGTGGATCTTATCCCAAAAGATACTAATAGTAATTTCAAAGATAAAAACCACTGATGATTCCCTATGTTATACAGCAGTATGCTCTTTCCTTGATGGATTTATTTAAGTAGAGAAGTTGCAAAAATAATCTAAGCAGTTATTGAAGGATAAATCAACATTTCTGGCAGAGAAAAGAACCCATCTTTTGTGACTTTTTCTGTGCACCATTGTCCTGGTTTGGGCCCAAAAAGACTAAAGGACACCCCCCCTCCAGTGACAGATGGCTCCCCCTCCTCTCTCTGAAGAGAGGAGAGGAAGGAATGAGGAGATTTGTGAGTTTAGAAGAATTCCAAACTACTTTAATAGATAATGAAATAATAGATAAAATTAAAAGGAAAAGATAAAAAGGTATTTACAAAACCGTATCAAGCTCCCAGGATGATGATCACGTCCCAAGCAGACGCAGGGAGAGTCCCCGGCCTAGCTGAAAAGTGAAGTTACAAATCAGAAAATTTACCCTATTTTACCTCAAACCAGGAAAACCAGTCATGATCAACCGAAGAAACTTGCCTGTGTGTCCCTTTGCTGGAAAGCAGGGAATGGCTTTTGGTGGAGTTCTCAACAAGGATCGTTACAAATTAACATCTGTTTTCCTTTCTCAGTGGTTATTTTTAACACTCGTCAGCCCTGGGGGGAAAGGCAGTAGGTAGTAGACATGTTACTGAGATTTAGCCACAGAGGTGTTAGAAATTTAGCACAGCACTATAGTGTAGGAGTTTCAGATGGGAGGTATGTTAGTTTCTGTCTTCATTGTGAAGGGTAATGAAATAACAATTAACAGTCTGAGCTGAGCTCTTTCTTCAAACCTGCTCAGCTAAATTCTGCTTTGTGGGTGAATTTGGTGAAATGTAAGCAACTACATCTAGAAGAAAACTAGTATCTGCTGGAGCAAGAGGAAAGCCTGAAGTGTTTCTTCCATTACTTAGTAGCTACATCATCATCACAGACAAAAATACAAGTGAAGGAGACTCATAAGCAATGTTGCACTGAATCCACAGCTATCTGTGGTAGCCCACAAGCCATCCTGAGGACACAAGTGACTCTTATCTCAGCACTGCATAGCTGTTGAGTTGGGGTGACAGGGAAACAAGTGTGCTTGCTTGGAGAGAGGAAAACTTCAGATAGGTTAAAAAAAAATCAAAACAAAACAGAAAGAAACAAAAAAAGGTGCATTTTCTGGCATGACAAGTTGCACAAAAACATTAAATGGGCATCCCCTATGACATGCAAATGGAAGATACAGATTTCTCTGCATCGATTACATTTGGGTTGTTTCTACTTACCTGCCTAGACCCCCTCCTGCTTTTATATGGCATTTATACAGGGAAAAAACAAACAAACAAACACACAAACAAAAACTCTGCAAAGACATATCCTCTGTTATTTTTAAAACCAGAGTGCCTGAGTTTGTTTTTAGCCAACAAACTAACCTTCCCCACAGTACCACTAAGTGGTTTGGAAACCCATCCCACAGCACTGGTGAGATGACAAAGGCTGGCGGTTTTGCTTTTTAAGAGCGCTCGCCAGCAAAATGTGAGAGAGCCATCACTACCATGTGGCTTAAGGGGCCAGAAACAGAGCAAAATTGCTTCCCCAGCAGTGATAGACACCACTCTCTTTCTGAATTAGTAATCTCACTCATAAAGGCAGGCTGCATGTGGTTATTAGTTTATCTCAGAAAGCTGAAGTGAAGTAGATGATCTAAAACAGAATTCAGTTTGCCTCAGGGTCACTTTATTTCTAAAAATACTGCTTTACTAAAGGTCTGATGCTAAGGCAAGGAAGAGCTGGTGTGCTGAGCACTGGTCTGTTCTTTTCCAGGCTATAAATCAGTCTAATAAAAGGTATTACCTCTTTTGCAATCCTTGCTTACTAAAAAACCTAACAGCTTACTTCTGGAGATAAAATCACAATGTATAACTTTCCAAGCTTATGGGTGCCCTTTGGTGAATCAAAAGAAAAGGGAATTAAACAGTTCTTAGTTTTCTTACAAATACTCTAAAAACTTTCTTCTGCTTTTGCTTGATACTGGAAATGACCCTGTGACAATAGTACATGCAAAAACACCTTAGTGAGTCTGTCTATCCATATCTATCACAAGATTTATCTGCCAAATGCCATCAAGAGGAGGTAAACATGGAAAGAGAAGAGGTAAAAGCAGTATTAACAAGAGCACAATGGAGCACAGTCCTTAGTACCACCACAACCAAAGCATGAAGTGAAGCCCTGCTTAATCTAGCAGCATACAGACAAACCTCATCAGAAAAGCTGTGCAAAAATTTTTGCCTCCTGTGCTCCTTAGCATGGTTTTTGGCCTTCATTATTTTGTTGTTTAATCTCTTCTAGGTCATTTGGCTGTCATAATCCTATTTTTCTGTTCTCCTAACCTTGTTTCATGGGCAGACAGATTAACTTTGCTTCTAGGAGAGAAACAGTGAAATATTTATTGATATAAAACAGTGATATACCAGGCCCCTCACCAATATCCTAGCCCTTCTCTGTAACTCCTGGGTTCTCTGTGTTCTTTTGTGGTGAGGCATGACCCAAATACCAGAGTCCAAGCTTCAGAGAAGCAGTGCCTTCTTTCTGCTGTGGTAACTGAGGTATCAGCCCTTTTGGCAGGAGATGGAGGAATTGGCTGAAACTTACAGATGGAGGGGCTATAAAGTAAATAGGGGTAAACCCCATAGGAAGAGCAGGGAGTAAGTAACATGAAGGACAACCCAGTGCAGATCATGACTATGTACCTGCTAAATTATACTTAGTGTTCTAACTCTGGTTCTTCTTTGACCTTCCACTATTGTCTCTATGGTAAACATTTCAAGTATGTGCTTATGTATTTCCAGCTGCAACTGTAAGCTTCTCTTCTGGTCAAGTTTCTAGTGTTTAGTGTACCTGTGTGTTGAACCTCATCTCAGATTAAGGGCAACTAGATATTATTTTCTCAGACCAAAACCTGCAAACATTGTTTGACAGGACTAATACATAATTCAAGCGGGTTTGTTTTTTTTTTTTAACAGCAAACAGCTCAGAACTCAAAGTACTTTAAATCACTGCTTAGTAAATCTTTAGAAGCTAAAAATTCACCAAACCAAAAACTCCAAACAGAAAGTTTCACTTCGCATACTTTCCTTACTTCCCTTATGTGCCTTCTAAAGCAGAATAAATCAGAAATGCAGTTCTTTGTTGTGCATATTTTTTCTAACTAATAAATAATATTATGCAAGAATATGGATATAACCCAGGAATCTGCTCCTAGCCTCTAATTCCTACAAATTCAGGAAACAGTTTCACAAACTCCAAGTTTCTTCATACTGTTAAGGGTGCCATTCTCCGTTACAAAACCAAATCCCGAAAAACTTCATAAAATTTTCTTTCTCTCTACCATGGCACTGACAGGTGAAAAGCCATTCCAAAGACAAAATACCCAAAAGGAAGGTCTGTAGAGATCCCTCTGTACCCAGGAGATTGGGAAGCAGATCCTCAAGGACACGGTCCCTAAATCAGTTTTGTGTAACATAATGGCCTGTGTCACCAACCCACACTGTAATGTGACAGTATTTCACAAATGTAACCTCACTAACATGTAAGAGGAAGGGGAATTTTATTCCTCTTATTTTTATGGATTTATTGAGGATCAGATACAACACAAGATAAAAGAAGCGAGTCCATTAAGGAAAGCTTTAAAAGTGCATTTCACATTTGGTATTACATTCACTGCATGAAGTTTAGAAACAGTTCACTCACATCCAGGCTGAAACAGCTCTGGCCATGTGCAAAAGAGCAAATCTAGACACAAAATAAATTCCAAAATAAGGGAAAAAAACTTCAACTCAAAGTGAAAGCTTATCCAGAATCTTTAAGATATTGATTTTGGACTTAGTGACCTAAATTCACTCCATTTTTACATTCACAATCTTCTACTGGATCAAAGCCTGCACAGTAGCCGGTGACATAAAGGGTTATCTCTACATTGCCTAAGTCCTAAGGTTTGAACTGCATGGACCTCTCCAAAACAGAGCAGAGTGCCCTGACACAATGCAGTCAGTGACACTGAAGAATTAATTTCAGATGAATCAGCACTATGTTTCAACCATTACCAAAGAAGATTTTCAAGCAATGAAACCTGAATTCTTCAACAGTCAAAAATACTTTTCCTTCCTTCCTTCTTTCCTTCCTTCCTTTCTTTCTTTCTTTCTTTCCAGAATTTTCTAACACACTTGTCTTTTTTCACAGAAGACCTTGCCACTTACAGAAAATAGTACACTAAGCTCTAATCTTTGTATTTTTACAGAGGATGGAATATTGCCATTCTCCTTAGAGCTACTGACTCCAACACCACCTTCATGGCTTTTGTCAGACGGAAAAAAACAAATAAAAAAATAAACAAAAGGAGAGAGAGATCTGGACATTTTTCTTAAAATTCATGTGGAATCCTATGCAGGTTGTACATTGAACCATGTCTGAGAAAGGTTATTGGGGAGTCTTGATAAACAATAACCACTCTTAGTGCACATAAATTAAGTCTTTTCTGCCTCTTGTTGACCTAAGTGATGATATTTAACCATCTATCTCTACTTTCTACTCTTTACATTCTGTTAAGGGATCTATAAGACTTTTCATAATTATCTAAAGGAAAATTCATTTGAAAAAGTAAAGTCTCCTGAAAATTAGCTAGCATGAGGAGGAAGAAATTATAAAAGATACCTCTTTTAGCTACACTTTCTGGAAAATTCACTTTTTAAAAGCCATAATTACATATATTCTTTAAAATCTTCGATTTTGAAACCGGGTCTTTACCGACGAACTTCACGTTTGAAGACGACTGGTAGAAGTCAGCTGAGACAGTTCACCCTGTTGGCCACAAGATGGCACAAAGAATGAGGACTATCAGAAATACTAGCCAAAAGAAAAGGGCTGAACAGATATGTGACTCTGGCAGGATGTGGCAAATGCAAGAACGCCCGCACAGACATCATCTCTCTGCAAGAACAGCCGATCCGCAGTTTATTATTCGTAACACAGGCTTAAGCAAATCATGTTAACCTGTTCAGCTCTGCAAGATTTAAATTACCTACACTGATGTTATGAACTACAGCGTGGCTGGAAACAATCTAGGGTGGAACCAGAAGAAAGAGTCCCTCAAGGGACCTTCAGAAAAAACTGAGGTGGGACTGTTTGCTACTAGCAGGAGGAAGGGCAATGATTTTAAACTAAAGCAGATCAGTGTTAGAGTAGACACCAGGAAGAAGTTCTTCCCCATGAGGGTGGTGAGGCACTGGTACCCATAAAGATTGTGGAGGCCCCATTCCTGGAGACATTCAAGGCAAAACTTGATAAGACTCTGATCAACTTGATCTAGTGCAAAATGTCCCTTCCTGCTGCAGGGGGGAGGTTAGATGAGGTTAGAATGTCCCTTCCAGCTATGTGATTCTTTCTAATGTCTAACCTAAACCTAACCTGATCTAATTTAAAACCATTTCCCCTTATCCTATCACTACGTGCTCTGACAAGCAGTCCCTCCCTAGCTTTCTTGTAGGCACCCTCCAGATCCACCAGAATAGCAAGATCTGGGTCCTCAGTTTGGCAGAAAAGGCAAATACTGTGCTTTTTGCCATCTCTGCAGATTTGGCTCGAGAGAGGAGGACCTTGGGAATGAGCCCCAAAGTGGGAGGACAGACAAGAGCTCCATGAATGGTAGCTGCATCCTCCTGACAGGTTTCATGCATCGTACAGCAACTGCAGGTCACAGAGTTTGTTACTATCATTTGTGGAGGACAGGACTGTCTTCAAGTTTGTAGGAAACAGTAAAAACATGCATAAAAAGCATAACTCCGTCTAAAGACATGAAATCAACAGGAAAAGCATTAGCAGGAGAGGAATTAATACATCTGCTTCTCTTGCAAGTTATCTTTTTTCACAGTTGGACTCTATCTTACAGGTCTTTTCCATCCTAAATGAGGATTCTAGGACCTAAGGAAGTACGAAGACCTACCACAAGATGGTGCAAAAACATAATCGGTCCCAACCCATCCGCAGAACACAGATGAACATCTTCGTTCATAAAGAAAAAAAATAAAGAAAAAAGGCATGAGTACCTCCGCCAGGTGTCGGGGCAGGGGAAGCATGAATGACTTTTTATTACTTAAGGAAAAAAACAAACAAACAAAGAAAAATAATTCACCACAGTTAATATGAGCTCAGGCTTTAAAAAAACGAAGTCTGAATTTTTAGTGGTGGTCTGCACTCAGTCGTGGAAGGTCAACCCCACCGCGATATGGACAAAACTTGAGTTGAAGGATATGACGGGGGAAGAATGAGAAGAGTAGCGTTCAACTAGAGAAGCGAGGAGGTTTAACCCAAGAAATAGCATCACAGGGACTCGGTAAAAAGAACAAAAGTTAAAATAAAAAAATTTTTTAAATTAACAAGAAGGATGTGGGGAAGAAAGAAAACCCCCCCAAAAAGAAAAAAAATTTTAAAAAAATCCTGGTTTGGAAGGGGAACCGGTCTTCGCCAGCGAAAACCGGTCCCGTTTTGGGGGTTTTCTCAACAGAAAAGGTGTCGGG